>BMAW01084682.1:20232-122231 GCA_019974015.1 Nephila pilipes | reverse complement strand
GAGAGAGAGAGAGAGAGAGAGAGAGAGAGAGAGAGAGAGAAATTATATATGTTGATGTAATTACGTGATAAAAAATCATGTTCAGTGTTCGTTCAAACTTCGAATTGCTGCTACAGTATAATTTTAAATGTGCGGGTGCTAAGTGCTAAAAGTTAGTGCAATGTATGTGTAGCAGATTAGAAGAATTAATTTGCATTTGTTAAGAAAGGAAATACTTTTTAATTGCCTGAACCTTTATTGCATTCGAAAGACGATCAATCACGAAACAATATTATATTAATTAGAATGTAATATTTCTGTATTAGTAAATAAATGTTGGATATATATATATATATATATATATTAAATTGTATAACATAAAATTATTTTAGGACCCATTCACTTGTATACCACTCACTATAAAAAATAATAACGTTCCAAGAAGGAAACTTTGGTGTGCGTGATTGTGATGTTGGCATGTATAAAGGATCACAAAATCATAGTAGAAAGATCTTTTTTATAGAGAAAAGTAGATTAATGTGAACACACTATTGCCCAACTGGGCCACCTTTAACGCGGATGTAAGAAACCACATAGTCTGGCATCGAATCCCACATATTTCCTATTTATTCGTAAGGTAAATCAGTCTACATTTTTTGAAACTGGACCTGTAATTCCTGATAGGTTGATGAAGTAATGATTCCAACTAGTCCCATATCTGCGAAATTGCAGATAAATCCAATAAGTATGGTGGCTAAAAAATGGTTTCAGATAGTCACAGACAATCTGTAAAAGCTCTTGCCTTATGTGGCCGAGCAGTATTTTGTTGACAAATTATACTTATATGTCCTATCATAAATAGAAACACATGTGGCTACAAATGCAATGGAACATATCATTTAGCCGTTAAAGCTTCCTGTATCAGAGCTCATGATGACCAGTTATCATATGTGATGGCTTCCCATACCCTCACATCTGCAGTATGGGCTGTATGTCTCTGTGAAGAATAAGCTGGATTTGATAGTTGACCAATGGGCCGCCATACTCGAACACAACCGATGTGAGTTTCTAAACAGAATCGGGATTCATCATTGAAGACTACACCGTTCCATTCCCTAACTTTCCGAGTTCGTTGCTCCCAAAACCAATGCAAACAAAGACGAGCAGTCAGATTCAACCTTTGTCACGGGGGTCGGGAGAATAAACTTCCTTCAACTAGCCTTTTGGAAATTGTATGTAGGGAATCAATGTTTCCATACAAAGGCAATACTTGAGTTTAGATGGTGTATATAATCACCATAGAGGTTGTTTGGGCTAGTCCACATATGAATCAATCCTCTTTTCTGTTAGGTCGATCTAGGTCCTCCAAAGCCGATACATCACGAGCTTGCGCCTTCACGTACCCACTGCGACTAACATTTTACATCCTAGTCAAAACAGCCAATTTGGCGAGAACTACGTGGGTATGTCCATTCAGGTTCTTCTAATCCAAAAACGCAGCCTCTTTCAAAGTCAATTGCTTAGACGAACTTCAAATGCGTCTTAATGGCATCGTTAAGCCTTAGCAATATCTCATCGAGCAAAAAGTACAACCATAATGTAAATCATTAAGAAATCTATATCCCGCAACAGCAATTTAACTTTCTACCTCTCTGGTGGCATTAATGTTTGCATAATTCTTTCACCATATTAATCAAATGCATTACTTTATGTCACACACTTGCCTATCAAGTTTCGTAGAAATTATGCTATTTCTTCTAGGTGCGTTATTATTTTTTTGACAGTGAATGACAGTGAATGTTTTTGACAGTAAAAATGTTATTTCATTAATTTTATAAGTGCTTTAAGTTTATATAGCAATGAAAACTATTATTTTTAAGAAATGTTTAGGTTGCTATTTCGATTGGAAAATTATACAATCTGTTTGAACCAATTCCTATTATTTTTAGTATCTACATTTCACTTATGCTTTATTCCATATCTTTTATTTCAATGATTTATATTTTGCATAAAATAATTTCAATGATTTATATTTTGCATAAAATAATTTCAATGATTTATATTTTGCATTGTCTTATATTACATACCAACAACATCTATATACATATAACTTATATTTAAATCTATTGTATTTTAATATTAACTATTGTTCTGCACGTTTCACTTATGTAATTTTAATTTTATATCTCATATTTAATATACGTAACTATTCAGTATAATATAATTATTTATGCTACTCCCCGATCATCTACCGATTGGCAACTACCTTGTTTGTCTGAAACGAACTGGGTTTGTCGAGAGACACCATTAGTATGAGTGCATTTCTTCGCCGCATAGATAGTGCTGGAGGTGGTTGAAATAAATTAATAGTTATTTCAAAGTTTCTTTGATCTTTTTACGAACGATCACTCTCTTAAAAACAAAACAAAAAAAAAACATTATACTCAACCAAGCTATTCTATTTAAGAAACTTACTAAATATTACGCCTTTAAATAACTCGATTTAAAGTAAATGAATTCAAGTGTCTTTCAAAATATATGGCTTATCTAGTGACAGCGAATAAATAATAAGAAAAAAAAGGGGTTTTTTTCGAAAGTAATCTCAAAAAATTCAAGCATAAAAATCCCAATATACCGTTTTGATTTAGAGGGAAAAAAGGTAATTCTCACTATTGAGTGTTACCATTTAAACCATATGACCTGAGTTATCCGTTGACATCTCAAGCTATCCGTTACCTCTCTTGCTTTTCTATATTTGCCTCAAGTTCCTCTTTCTCTTGACGCAGATAGTATAGAAATCGTGTAAGCCGATTTCGATAGCAATCGGCTTACCTGATTAAGTCTTAGCAGGATAATCCACCGTCTCAGAAATGTCAACCTCAAGGGGGTACCGAAGAATAATTCAAGATGCTCTCTCTGATTAACGATGTGACAGATTGGATGTAATGATGATATATTCTTGTTTTCTCTCACATATAATATCCCGCAGGGAATAAGATAAAAATATCGAAGGTACAAATTAAGCCTAAAATTGTTTCGATGAATATCATCTAAAAATGATGAATTAATAATGTTATTTTAGTTATACATATGTATACATGATTTCTAATCTCAGCTTTGATATAAAGAATATTTTTGAAAAGGCAAAAATAAATTCGTTTTAAAATTTTTGGAGAGTTTTAAATGTATTTTTAAAGTAATTTTAGAATGATCAATTTATCATATTTAGAATTTCAGTGTCATATATCCAATATCTTGAATCTTCATATCTATATTTCTGTTCGTTACCGAGTAGAAAAAAAATAACTTTGAAATTTTGTAACAGATTAACTTAAAAATTGTTGCCTTATAGTTATATTAATATTTTAAAAGTGAAACACTAGATTATATTTTTTTTAGTTAAGAGTAAAATAATTGTTATGGTTAAATACTAAAACCTGATTACTTGATAAGTTTTTTTAGAATTTATAATCAGAAAATATTAAATAAAGTAATATTTTTATATCGAAAAATAGTATTTAATATAATTAACGACGTGTAAATGTATTTATAACTATTAAAATAATATTGATGATAGCTAACAATTTATTATTATTCGTCGTAAAGTTTATCCTCAGTGGCTTACTATTTTTGGTAAGTGTTAGCATCATAACTCACCGGAATTCTAGTTATATTCCCCCCCCCCATGGTATTTATTGTTTTTAGTAAATCGTGGTAATAAGCCCCGGAGTACCCTAGGGATCCTTCTCTACTTTTCATTCTTATATCTGTTCAACAATTTTAATATATTTTTTTCAAACATCTGAGTCACACATACACAATTGTTAGTGCAGAGTAGCCACATTTGGCTCTTGCACCATAAACTTCAAATTACACATACATTCTTTATAATGTCTGTTAATTAAAAGAATTTTTTATATATATATATATATATATATTTATTTATTTATTTTTGTATAGAACCGCTAATAGTTCTTCAATCTCTAATTCAAATTTATTTCTAGTGTGAAAGGCATTCTTAAAAAAACATACAAATACAAATGTCTGAAAAAGAAACTTGAAAAATCTAAATTATAGTTTAATCGCATAAAATTAAATAGAATTATATGTAAATATAAAATAACATGCATTCATTCAATTTTGAGTTTAGTACAGAAAAAGTTTACTTAATATATATGCTAATAAGATAAAAAGTTTTGAGGAACAACAAAGCTACTTAAAAAACAATTAACATAAAATAATTGTGTAAATTTTATAAAAAGGCATAATTTAACACATTGTTCATAAATTTAAATTTCTATCCATTGATAATCATTTTGAAGGGCTTTAATAAGGTTATAAGCATTTACATAAAATTTTCTCTTATTTATTTAAAAATGTATGTTAATGAATTATGTCAATTCCATCGTCCAGTAAAATGTCAATGTTTAACGTAGTTAGCTAATTATTTTCCTAAGTTTCTTTCCTTCAATGTGAACCATTAGAATTTTCATTATGTAACAAGATAAGAATAGGTGTAAAGTTTGGACTTATGCTTATTTTACTTTTTTATGGAAGTGTTCTCTGAATCTAGTATTTGTTGTATACTAATTTACTTAATAGAAATTATCTTAACTCTACCTCAAAACTTATTAATTCAACATTCTTTTTTTTATCAGAATGATTTATCTTGATTGAAAAAATTACATATAAGTTACAAAAGAAATGTTAATTTTTTTTTAATTCTGACTTAAAGAAATTACAAAATGTGTGTGTTAATGTTCTTTTTAATATTACATACACTTTTTAACACAATTCTTGCAAAGCAATTTTAACATATGAATTTTTAAGAATATTTCATACTTAATGAATATTAAATACTTTTATTAATTTTTGAGTATTTAATTCTCTAAGTACTTTTTTCATGCGCTCAAATCTTTCTTGATAACATTGTATTCAAAACGTATGTTATTTGCTTATTTTCAAAATCTACAATAAAAGCTTTATTAACTTAAGATTACCATTCACCATTCGCAACACCGCCGTAACACAAAATCAGATATATTCTTAAGTTCCGAGTGGCCATTAATAGAGAAATACACATATCGGAATTATTATTTGTTTGTGTTTGAAAATTTAGTAATTAAGTCGGTTCATCTATTCAAAAAGTATATATTCAATCATTTTTTAATTGAAAATGTACATCTTTGTAAAATTTTCATTCTTAAATGCACTTATTTAGAGGATCGAAAGGTTACTTTTAACAGTTCTTTTTTTCAGTTTAGCTTTTATTAACGTAGCATTAAAAGCAACACGAGGGCTATTGGCGACGGACCTCGAACTTTTGAACCTCGGCCAAGTGACGAGGACGACACCTGAGCTTTAGGAGCTCTCTCTCGTAACTTCCACACCAAGTTAACGGAAAGACTTTGAGCCCCGACAGATTTAACGTGCATCAGTCCCGGCTACATTACTGGTCTTTAAAGGCCAAGGAAAGAACCCGCGCCTAAACGAAAACCGAAACCTAGACCACTAGGCTACAGCTGTTTACAGAGTACTTTTCTCAAAATGTTTAAAAAGCACCATCATAAGTATTAAATTCACTTTGAACATTATTAGAGATTTCTGTAGATAATTTGTGACGATAAACCTTTGACTATATTTCATTTAGAATTAAATCCATTTCGTCATAGGGAGAAACGAAGAAATTATAGTCTTCCTGAAATCAATTTTTACCTGCATTAAATAAATTGTAAAAATTGCCTTGTTTTCATGTTATTTAACTTGTTTATAGGAAAAGAATTTTATTTTTAATTCTCTAATGAGAGATGATCTTATCAACAGCGTTATATAGAACCTACTAAGTTGATACGTAATTCTATGCAAGCCGAAAATTTTTTAGATGAAAATCGAATGTCGTGTGACGTGGCCAAGCCAAAACTCTCCTGGTCAAGTAAGGAAGTAAAATTCGTAAATAAGGTTTCTACTTTACCTATCTCAAATGTTTCAAAAATAGATTCTTAAACTTGTATCGTTCGTGTTCTGTCCAATCGAACGCATTACCCCTTTCACAAATGGTAGTGATTAAAGAGATTGTTTTATTAACTTCGCTCTAAGAAAAAACACGAGGGCTATTGTCGACGGATGTCGTCATTTTGATACTCAGTAAGTGATGGGGACAATACCTCTGAACCGGCCCCTCCTTCTCCAACCTGGCAAACAACGCCTACGGGAGAACTAGGGACCACGATCAGATTTACCGTACCTCAGCGAAGCTACACGGCGTATCTATAGTGGCGTCGGGGAACGAATTCACGCCTCAATGAAAACAACTCCGGCCGCGACCATGACCACTAGGCTAGCGAGGCCCCTCAGAATTAGGAGTGATGAAGTCAAGCATTAGAATGTGACAGTTAATGGTGGGTATGTTTGAGTGTTTCCTGATCATCTATTTCGTTTAGAGAGAGATTCACAAATGGAAAAAAAAAATCGAAAAAAGAACCGTTCATCTCTGGTGAGCGAGAGTCATTTTATCCGTTCAGTTCACATGCTTTTTACCTGAAGAGTAAGGATATATGAATTTAACATACTACTCTATGCAAAGATTATGGTAGGAAAGAGTACAAATACTTTAAGAAACTATTTCATAAGACAACGTTTTATTAAAAATTCCAAATTTCTTAAGTAACTGAAGAAGTATATTTTCTCAAATTTTCTTTCTACGTCGAAGTTTCGAGTGCACGATCAAGGAGGGGGGGGGGGAAAATTGAGTTTTCTCTTTCTCTTTTTTTTTCTATTAGTATTACGGAGGATGTCTAACGGGCCACACTGAGTCGGTTCTTGTGTCCGTACGTCCTATAGGGGTCCCTGTTAGTTTAATAAGGCCTCGGGGACTCGCATTGTTTTTCGGTCAAAAATAAAACAGGCTTTCTAAACCATTTGGGCTCTTTTTCTGATACGAGGAAGAAAGTGCATGGGGATGCACCGTGTCTAGTTTTGTGACCCTACGCATCATAGAGTTCTATAGAGTCTATGGCATTTCTCGGTAAAAAATAAAATATTGGCTGAGCCAATCGTTCAGACCAAGAGGACAAGGCGTTTTTTATACCAGGAAAAGTTCGGTCTACTCGAGTACAAACTACCCTTAAATTTTCTTTTTAATTTTTGATCTAACTTGGATATACTACAGTAAAATATTTAACTTAATATTTATGATGAGAAGGTATGTGTCTCCTCATTAAAATTTGAGCTCCAGGGCGTACTCAAGAGTTAGAAGATCATTCTCTAACCAAACCGAACATTAACTTTATTACTCGGTATGGAGCTGTGATGCCCAATTTTCTCATAATAACTTTCAATTTTTAAAACGCACTTTTATGTTTTTATATCACGCAAATAACTAATTTAGTTTGTTACACAACCTTAATGTTGAAGGGATTAATGTTCTCAAAGCCACAGGAGCTTTATCCACTTATACAAAATCAAGTGTACATATACGAACGAGAAAATAGGCTAAGTTATAATATGTTAATTTAAAAAATACAAACAATGCAGGAAAAAAATTCCGTTTAAGATAATATTTTAACTTTAAGAATAACTTTTTTTTCTTCTTTAATTGTATAGTAGCTTCAAGTGATTCGTTTATTTTAAACTAATAACTATACACAACGTGTATTTTTAAAATAAAAGAGAGAAAATTACTCATTTACTATAACAAAGCAATTTTTAATAGAAGAAAGAATATATATCTGGAAGTTATTCTGCTCGAAACAAATTACTTATTCCAACTACAATTCGAAACATTTCTGTGCTAAGCCATTATTTTTCTCGAATAAACGAATTAGATTTTGTTACAGTTACGGGTATAGGAGAACCATAAAAATCAATTTAATTATTTGCAAGCGTATAAAACAAACTTCCCATTTCCAATTCGAGCAGAAGAAAAGAAAGGCGAAAAACAATTTTATCGGGAACTATTTGTTTCTTTCGAAAGCGAACGAAATGGACCACGATCCTCTCACCCCCTTCTAAATATTAACTTTCGTAAATAGAAACATCAGCGTTTTATAACAATAGGAAATACACCAGGAAAGTACACAGACATTATTTCTCTAATGCAAGCGCATTTTTCACGTAATTCTGACACTCTTAACTGATTTGACCGTATCATCTGGCAGACAGAGAGAGGCAGGACATTTATTCTGTGCAAGTGAGAAGGCTAATTTTGCTCTGGGTGAAACTCGCTAATCGACCTCCATTAAGTTGAGAACCAAATATTTTCTTAGAAGATTAAATGAAGTGGTGGGCCGGGTGCATAGCTAAGAATAATAAATCATTTTTATTCCTTAAGAAGAGGCACGTAGGTGTGATAAAAGGAGAATTAAGTCCGCTTCTTGAGGAACAAAACAGATGATAAAAGCTCCGAATGAAATCTGAGATAGTTACATTTTGCTCCATTCTTTACTTAACCTAAAATAATATTAGCAGACGCTTTTTATGTCCGGATCAAATTCGCATAATCGATTTGTACGTTTCCGTTTGATATAAGGAACGTGTTTATTCAGGGTTTTGTTCAAGACATTTTCCGAAATATTGTGTGTTCTTTTTCTAATTAATATTTCTTACCTTATTTTAATTGCTTTCTGTATATTGAATGTCGGTAAGAACATAACAATTCCAAACATAAACATAGTTTTGTTATGTAGATCACAGAAAAGTTCCGAATGAATTCAGTGTCAATAAAATATTTTTCAGTTTACTTAAAGTAAATTTAACGCGTGGTTTTAATATAATCTTAACCAAATATTAATGTCAATTCCTTAAATTAGATGATAAAATTGATTACTTATGCTTCATTTACTTTAGAAATTGTGCCCAGATTAAGTATATATATTGGATGTTCATTTTTCCATTTAATGTATTGAATACATAATTTGCTTTAATTTCAAAATAAATTCCGTAATTACCCCTTTCTTGACTTAAAAGTTCTCAAACTTTTTACAATAGTAGTATTTCTCAACATTTTTGTTTGATTTTGCAAAAACATTTTGGAAATATGCAGCTTTTTTTCAGATTTTCAATACTTTTATTTGTAAATAAAAAAAAAAGGGAAAAGATAAAATATAGGTATTGAATTCGGGTTTTTGCTCATTTTCTTTTTCTTTGAATGTTGGATTCATTTAAATGTATAATTCAATCTTTGTACAGTTGTAGATTTAAATGCAGCGTAGGACGTACACATACAAAACATTTTCAAAATTGTAAGTAGAATAATTTCATATAATTTTATTATTATGAAATACTAATAAAATACTATATTTAAAGACGTATTTAATTTACTTAGGCTATTACATTGGAATACATCCTCTTTAAATGTTATTCTCTGCTCAATTAATTCAACTATTTTAGGCTCTGCTTATGACGATTCTAGTGTTGTAAAAACTCAATCTTGAAATTTTATGTTACAGTAATTCGAAGATAAGAATTGTATGTAGGGAAACAGAGATTGACATTTCAAGTAAATATATTAAATTTTGTAATTTAATGTTTTCTTATGAGTCAAAAACGTTTTATTTTGAAGACTGATTGATATTTTTTTACTTAATTTCTAATGTACACTATTGCACTCTGATTCTTTTTCCCTTTCAGCATAACAAAAAAGTACATTTTTTAATCTTCAGTTTTGCTATTTATAATTTTAAATAGAT
This sequence comes from Nephila pilipes, assembly GCA_019974015.1. Taxonomy (NCBI): domain Eukaryota; kingdom Metazoa; phylum Arthropoda; class Arachnida; order Araneae; family Nephilidae; genus Nephila; species Nephila pilipes. The sequence continues at coordinate 112,566 of BMAW01084682.1, read as the reverse complement.
TGTTTTAATTACAAATACCTCTCAATAGTAGTCATATATTAGAATTATTCTAAGGTGATTAATTTTAAATTTCCAAAACAATATCTTTTAAAATACTTCGGGACGAAAATATTATTGGCTGCTTTTGTAAAAAGAAGGGATGGAATTAATTAATAAAATCATTAACAACAGATATATATATATATATATATATAAGTAAAATTTAAAATTGGTGAATCAAGTCTATAACTATTACTATTTTCATATGCTGTTAATGTTTTTAAGAGCAGCAATTCTTTCAACTTAACAAACATGATTGTAATAAATGATTTTAAATTTAAAATCAAGTTTAAAGGATTATATTAAAAAAGAAATCCCATTCATTTATGGTAATAAGAGATGTATGTTTTTGAATTCAAATAAGAAAAATTTGTTACAATTTATCTTTTATGTCAGTCAGATATGAGGAAATATTATTTATTCAATTTAACTTTAATGACATGATAACTGTTTTCTAAATAGCAGTTTTTACTTCCAGTGTAGAAATTATTCACATGAAAGAGATAAAAAAAAGGAATATGGTTTCTCCAAATAAAAAACCATGTTAATAATTATGTAGTTTTAATAATTTCACTGTTGTAATTTGACGGTATATGTTTCTTTTACCGAAAAGACAAAAAAAATTTGAGATATGTACTTACATTTTGATCCATTTCAATGATTTTGACGTTTAAATTCGTCTATTTAAGTTACATAATATCTTATTTTAAAGCAATTCATACTCGTAGATATTAATAGGAACAAATTCGTTTGAAAAATTGGTTGTTAGTGTAAATATATATCTTTAAGCGATTTAATAAAAAAAATTCTGTATCCCTTCCAATGCTGGCTTCAAGCTGCAAATGTATTCAAAGGATCTTGTTTGTAATTTTATTCTTCTCCTGTATGACATAATTTATGTCAGCATTTTAAAAGCATAGTTTAAATTTAAATAGATTCAACCTTTTACGTGAGCCTTTGAGACTGCTACTAAAAGGACGGAGTTTGTTTTAACAAGAGAAATTCCTGCATTGACTATTCCTTCATTTATTAAATAACACATATTCCAGAAACGAATTTTTATTATAAAGGGAGAACAGCCTATTATCTCGAATTTTAAAGTAGATAGTGACTTACTTTTTTTTTTCTATCTTTCTTCTTTTTTTACCTTCATTCCTTCTAAATAAAAAGGCACGACAAAATATTTCCTATGTCAATTTATCCAATGCCTGTGTTCAGAAATTAAATTACTGAGGAGGGAAGAAAATAACTATGTCCAAAGAAATAACCAGGCGGGTCAGAGAAGCATAAAAACTCCTTCTTCTCTGTGGCGTACTTCTCGGGAAATTAAGTTTCCAATTCCGTAGGATTCCAACTTTGTGAACCAGTTAAACCCCATCCATCAAAAAGAAGCGGGACAAGATATGAAGTTAGTTTTCTTTTCCGTAAACCTATTTTTCAAGTAATGCGATTTTAACTTAAAAAGAACTCGTACTCGTACCGGGAAAGCTTAATTTTAGGTAAGGTGCATTTAAATGCGATCGGAACATTGAAATCAAAGCATTTTTTTCAAGCACTCTAACTGATTTTGGGAAGAAGATATTTCTTCAGGTTGCTAAGAAGTGTATGTATCATTGTGTTCTCCTGCGGTAATTTTTATTGGATTTTGCTTAAATATCTTTTTATGTCACACACCTTTTATTTATGTTACTCATAGAATGCCTTAATTATTTTTCTAGGCTCACATTTGTGAACATACCACATGAAGAACAAAATTTATAAATTTAAATTCTCGAATTAAAATTAAGTATCCATAATTGTTAAAATAAAAGTGAGTTTATTAATGAATTGTGAATGTACTCAATAAATGGACATTTAATGAAATATAAATTTTGTACAAAGAAAACCTTTATAATATGTTTTTAGTTTCATGCTACTTATTAAAAAGTTTATCATTTGATTTTATTGATTGTTACAAAAGTGATTTTTGTAATAAGTAATTATTGAATTCAATGAAAATAAAATAACTTTTCCATTGGCTTGCATGAAATAAGGAAAATAAAATTAATCCAACTTTTTTGCCATCGTTTAAAAACATTATAAGATTTTTATCCACATAAAAAAATAAGCATGATTTTCTGTCTACATTTATATGTTACAAATGTACTTAAAGTTTTTCTTAATATAATATATTTTCCAGATAATTTTAACTTATTCATAAGTATATGAATCTCTTTTAACGAACTCCGATGCAATAAAAAATTGGTATAAATGATAATCGATATCAGTGACCTGAAATCAAGTATCAATAGCAATGGGATTTTAGTTGAAGATGAAAATATGAATACAATAAAAATTTCTCCAAGACAATTGCTTACGAGTAAATCGTTAATTCCCGTAGATCTATTTAAAATGTAACTCAATGCATTTTGATAAGAACAGAACACGCAATTGAACAACAAATGACTTCAGAATTTTGTAATAATTTTATGTTTATTGGCTGTGTATACACATTAAAATTATTAAGCTGTTATTTATTATTTTTTGATTCAATCTTAATTTCCTAATTAGTGACAATGAAAGATAAAACAGTAACTTATAGCAAAAAATATATTTTTTAAAAAAATATCGACCACTAAACATAAAATAGATTATTAGAGGATTAATAATAAACTTATTATTTAAAACTTGTGCATATTAATATAGTTAGTACGTTTTTCAGGCATAAAATTTTACTTTTGAAACAAGTAGGATAATAAATACATTTGGATTATTTAATCAAATTAATTAAAATCTGCTTAATTTCAGTTATTTTAAGTATGTACGACACTAAGGTTATTTATTTGAGCTAATAACTTTGAGAGTTCTATAGTGATGAAATTCATTCATTTATTTCAGAAAGTAATAGTATACCATATAATTTGAGCTATATTATTGGATAATGCATTATAGTGCTTTACTTAATTTTCATGTTGATAAAACTAAACCTTGCACATATCACCTTCTGTTAATTTTGTAAATTCATTACTTTAACATACAAATTCTTGTTATAATAAATTAAATTTAATTATTGGGCGGCTGATAAGAATATTTTTAAACGTTAGTCACCAGAATGTCATTTACTTAAATTTCCAGTTAATTAAAACTTATTAAGTGATTTAAGAAACATATTAACCTTATGAGAAGACTCTTATCATTACAGAGTTAAAAAAAAATAAATGTATGCGAACATGAGTAACATTTTTTGCCATAATAATTCTAACTCAATTTTACAATCGTTGGCACATTTAATCACAAATAAGCATAGATAGGGATGTTGAGATATTACCCTTAATTTAAAGGCCGCGGGGTTTTCACTATTTATTTAAGTGCTTTGATGACCGAAATGTAAACAGTAAATAGTTCCATCGGCGCTGAAACGATAGTGCCGACGCGAATCTCTTGATTACTGTGAATTCAATGGTTTCAGGATTGTAAATGTTGAATGACAAATTCCTATGTTTTGTTATTACTATGTTTCATTTTTTTGGAAGCCAAAATAAGCAACATGTTGTAAAAATATATAAACATGAAAATTATTAAGTTTTTACATGTGAAAAAAAAATCTTAAAAAGGAAGAATATTTCAGAAATTATATATACTGTGTAAATTATATTATATCCATAATGTATTGTTGTTAACTAACTTCTTACATATTCGCAGCCTATAATCTTTATTCATTTAAAAGCAGTAAATGATAAAATAATTAAATTGCCAAATTAAAAATAAGCTACCGAATGTAAAGATCGAAGTTTAGTAACACAATTTATAGAAAAAAAAATTTATAATTAAATTTAAAAATGGTAATTTAACAAAAAAAATATTATTTCTTTTTCTATTAATTTTTAAAAATTTTCTATGAAACATTTTTAATCTCTCAAAGACAAATTTACTGTATTTTTAATATTAAATACGTGTTTAGTGATGAAGTATTAGAATATGTAAATTAAATATTATAAGATTTTGAAAAAAAAAAATAATTTTACCATCAATTTTTTAAAAAATATAATGTTATTCACTATGTGTTTCAAATATTTCTTGTACTTTAATTTTAAAAAAAATATTTTAAAGATTAAATTTTTTTTAAAAAATTATGTTAATTTTTTATTTTAATTATATTGTGCATTATGATATACGTCAAAATGTCGAAATTATCAATTGTGCAACTTAATGGAAATTACAATTTATTAACAAAACAACCTTTAAAATAAATTAACAAAATGCAGCTGAAGAGTTGAAAAGTTATAAAAAAGATGTGGGAATTGGCATCAAAAGTAGTGCTAGTCGATTGGTTAAAGCTGTTACTTATATATTGATACAGAACGACATAATTCACTTCTGTACCCTCTTTCTTTCACGTTCGGCTCTTCCACTTCCTCACAACTGACGGCTAATTAATTTGATGGTAATAAAGCAAGCCGCTATACTTTGATAGTTTTAAAAAAAATCTTTTAAAATTTTTATTAAAAGAACTCGGCCTGTATACTAGCTTGCTACTAACACATCAGACTAAAGACTACAATAACTGAGATGGGTACCACTTGATGAGACTACTTAGACCCGGGTGCGCCTTAACTAATTCACTTTTACTAAAACATCATTTTCATCAATTTAAAATTACTCTGTTGAACTCTATTTTATCTTAAAAATATTTAAAATAATTTAAATTTTAAGAAAATATTGAATAACTGAATATAGAACATGAATTCTTATGAGATTTTGTTATTTAATGTAATTTTCACAGTAAAAAATATTTTTGATTAAAAATGATATTTGAATTATATATTTAATTGTAAAAATGTGTGTTTTTATTTAGTCACCAAATGCATTATTCAAATTTTTGTAACAAGATTTCGAAAAAAGAACATTTAATATGAAACTATCTAAATTAAATTAGTTACTTGACTCTTTACTTCTTCGCAACACGCGTAGTCACACTTTTAGACAAACCGCTACTTGAATAAAGGAGAAAAAACATCACCACCACGCAATCTTAACTTCTAAATAAATCTTATTGCAGACATCTTAAGAAATACTTTGCGCTACAGTTCCAAAAATATTTCGTGCCTTTGATTAGTTGTTGCTCTTAAATCTACAGAGGGAAGTCAACAAAGTATTTATAGATAAATCTTATTTATTCAAATATTTATCTTGTACTTAAATTCTCAAATAACGTGGTGAAAGTAAATAATAGATTGTCTATTTACTTCTGAATGTCTGCATAAAAATAAACTGTTGTGTTGTATAATATTGTATTTATTTATAGTATTTTTAATCACAAAATTGTAATTTTTAAAAAAAAATTATATTTTATATGTTTCCACTATTTTTCACCAATTAGGAAATATTGATATATCTGCTTTTATTCCATTTTTCATTTCATTTCCTAGTTTTCTATAAAAATGGTTCTAAGATGTATTTAATCTTTAATATTTCTTATTCACTCTATTGATATATGAAAAAAAAATTTCATACTGCTGTTTTTAAAGTATCATATATTTTCTGACATATAAGTAGCTTTACTTGAATTTTGAAAAGTAATGCACTTGTTCAAATCCATTAATTAAAGCGATCCTTCCACTTATTTTTAATGACTAAATATAATTTATCTTCTAACAAACGTATTGTTTTTATATTTCTCACCTAATACTTAATTAAATATTGGTCGAATAGAATTGATTAATTGATAACAGTCTGTTATAATGTGTTTTTACTATAATGTACTTTACATTCATAGTTATTTAAGGTTTTAAACAATTTTACGCATAAAAACGAAAACACCAGTTTTCAGCGTATTTATAAAACTATATAAGCATCCATTTTGCATCCAAAAGCTGTTGAAATTTTGTAACCCATTTTGCACAGTTTTAATATCTATTATTAGTATTGTAAGAATAATTTTTGCACATTAAAAAAATTCACTCATATTTTGCCTCTAATTTTAAAAATATATTATATATAATACTTTGAGAATCTAGGCAAATTTGGGGATTATCAATATTCAATCAAATAAATAAGTTTTCTTAAAATATTTTTAAAATTTTCTATTTGTCACATAAATGGAATAAATCTAAGAAACCTAGAAAAACTGATCCTTTCTGTAAAAACAAATATAAATACAGCCTAATGTGTGTGATATTTAACAAACTTTTCCTAGTTTCTTGGACGAAAAATCAGTCTTTCTGAATGCTGAATTTCTCAAAATACTCTTTGCGAAAACAGAATGTCGATCCTATCAGTTTAGTTTTGTAGGGTTCCTCTATTATAATGTGTTTAATTGATTTTTTTCCTTTCATTTTTCTCTGCTAATGAATAGCACAAGCTTAAGAATAAAAGCATCCATGATATTTCCTTAAAATTGATTAAAAGGTGACTTTTGAATTCAGTTTAAATGAAAGTGATATATTATTATTTAAAAAAATATACGAATGGAAGCAAAAGAAATCCAGTAGAACTTTTTTCAAAAAAATAAAAAATTATCTCAGCATTTCGTACAATAATTGTAGAAACTCTTTAGTAATAATGTAGAAAATTTTTCGCTTGTTTTCTTTATTATGTACAAGATAAGGTTTATAATTATAAGCTGAACTGAGAACATATGGAAGTTATTCCTTTAACATAACGTATAAAGAGCTCTTCTATGTTCTTCAGGGGTACAAGATAAAGCACTCTTTCACAACTCAACGAAAATCGTTAAAATTATTATTCTTCACTCAAATGTTGCTTTCCTGCTTCGTGTTATTTTGAATTAGTTTTATGATATTTTAGAATATCTGCATTCGATCCACAGACTAGGACGTAATATGTTCTATGCACCCGTCGGCAATAGAGCGTCGATGTACGAAAAGGATATATTTTTCCATTTCCTTAGGCAAACATTGGATATACATTCTCAGAAAACGCCAAATATTTTCAGAGTTTTATCAAACAAAATGCTTTAGGACCTTATCTGACAAAATAAATATGAAATCTCATTTGCGATTCAACGGTACAATATCCAATAGAAAGATCTCAAAGAAGTTTTTGAAAATTTCCGCGAAAAAATCTTGCACCTTTATACGGCTGAATATGTTCGTGAATGTAAAGAAAGGCGTTATTCTATTTCGGTGAAGTATCGGAGACAACCTATATATATTTTAAATACTTAAGAGGATGTGCCTTTTAGACACATCCAAAGATATAATTTATATGTGTATAGATATTTATAAACCATTCTACATTTTTTTTACAAAATATTTCCTGTGTGTGGGAAAAATGTTCCAACTCCAGATTATATGAAATTTTAAAACTCATTTTAATATTTTGGTGTAATGTATATCACCATTTTTTCTATAAAGTAGAGGAAAGGTGATAAAATAAAAAAAAAACTATTAAGAATGACAGAGATTTTAAAGGGTATATTTATGAAGCAATATAAAATTTAGGAATAATGAAATTATGTTTTGGGAAAGAAAAATTCTGAGTAAAACCCTGCTAAATGAAATTATAGAAAAATTGACTTAACTTGTCTACAATAAATAATATTTATTATACATATAATTTTTCATATATTACTTTTCATTAATTCTAAATGTAATTACCGTATTAGCATTGGAAAAAGCTTACGTTTAGATGTATGAAAAATTTTAATACTTTAAAAAAATTGAGGAACCCTAAAAATAAATCATTAGACTGCATAATTCGTAACATTATTCATAAATTTATCAAAAAAAGTTTTACTTTGTTCTTTTTATTCCATTATTCAGTGTTGTATAGACTCTGTACAACTTTCCTCTAAAAAATTATCTCGCTTTTTCAAGATATATATCAAGAAAATGGCCAAAAGTAAAACAGGCGTAGATTTAGAAATATAATTTTTTTTTCTCGACTTCTCAAGAATTAGAGAAAATTCGTTAATCTTTGCTCTATAATCTAAATCAACATTTTAGTTTCGATAATAGAATGGATCTTTTGAATAAATTAACTTTAGTTAAAATTTATTACATTATTAATTTACATTATTATTAAATTATATGATAAAATGTGCGTTTCCTCTTACTAAAGTAAAATATTAGAAATGGGCAGTATTATATTTTAGTATGTATGAAAGAAATATTTATTTATCATACGGAAAAGCTAAATTCTTTTTGGTTCTATGTATATGTTTTTTTTACAAATTTTTCCGATTGATCGATATGTATTACATCTTATTTTTTTCATAGCACTAGGAAAAAAATTACTTTATAAAGCTCATTGATTAGTATCTTATTCATTTCTTATAATAAATGTAACTATATATTCATCAAATATATAGTCATTAAATTACTCAGAAAATGAAGAGGAAGAGAGATGAACCAAATGAAGTATTTTCATTCAATACTTTCATGCAGTATGCCGTCAATATCAGTTATTAAATTTTGCAGACAATCTGTTCTCTCAAAGACTACTTTACTTAAATATGTCTGAAATATCATTTGTAATAATTAATTTTTTTCTTACTTATTCACCCAGGTTCAAATGAGTCGAATAGCTGAAAGTGAGGATTCGATTCAAGAATCCCTTAACTAACTCTTCTATGATCGCTTTATAGAATGAAACAAGTGGTTTGGATATCTAATTTTGATTCATTATTACCATTTAACTATATGCGTTTTTCTTTATGTTGGCTGGATTCAAAGCTACTCGGAGTGGAACACATGCAGACATCGAATTTAACATCACTCTCTCAAGCTTATTCAAAAAAGTTTTTAATTCAAGAAGAAATTTTGCAGAAATTTAATTTGTGCCTTAATATCCTTTAAAATATAAAGAAATTTTTAAATATGAAAGTATATAACATAATCGTTAAGCTCAAGAAGATTTTTTAATAATTGTTGCATGTTAATTTCGCTTATCTGTGATCTATGTTTATTTTTCCATAAATAAAAGGTAAACAAATTTTGTCTTTGTCAATTCAAACAATTGCATTAAAAGAAAGTTATTAATGATCTTAAGACAAGAAATTCGCTGCAATATGGTTATTGTTATTTATATTATTTTGATACCAAATTGATTCAGCTGAAAAATTAAAAAGGAATTTTAACTATAATTACTACTTACTTTTATAAAATGAAAATTTATTTACAATAATTAGAAAAACTTCTATTCTAACAATATACCTAAAAGTTTATTTTTGCAATATTTAACTTCCAATTAACTAGTTTTCTGTTACTTAAACTAAATATTCTCTAATGATATATTAAAAATGCAAACATATAATGAAATTTGATATTTTTCAGCTTGTTAATAATTTCAAAATTTATTAACAAGCTGAAAAAACAAGATCAAGCAAAATTTTTCTTATCAAACAAGAATTCAATTTCAGACAAAATTTGAAAATGCTGAACTCTTAGATAATTCTAAATTTCAAATATTAATATAAATGTGGACGATACTGTATACAAAATGTTACTTTGTATATAAAATTATTTCTAGTTCGTGAATCAAACTGAAAGTTAAGCATTAAAATTCCTTAATGATACAGAACTTTGTATTAAAAATATATAAATATTTAAATAAAATAAAATATATATATATTGTCATAACTAAGATGTAAAATTTTTTCTATGAATATGATAGAAACGGAAAGATACATTAATATTTCATAAAATTATGTTACGTACACATTAAATTGTTGAAATAGTACATTTTTTAAATTTTTTTATTCCTCAAATGATACGAGTACATGTTACGGAAAAAGTAAGTTTTATGTATCCAAAATTATTTATGCTTTGTTACAATGTCCTCCAAGTAGGAGAAAAAAAATAATGCCATTAAGTTCCTGATATTTTTGGTAGTATCGTTACTAACATAGTGTAGGCGTTCTTCAATTTTTGAACAATGCGACAAACTTTTTAGAAACCAAATCTATCGAAACTTACTTCCTCCTTCATGCTTTGAAATATTTCAGAGACTAGCAGTGCCTGTTCTTTCCTACTGATACATTTTACGGGTCTAAATTAAACTTTAGGGTGGAAAAAATATTTATTTTTATAAATGTCATTTTAGAAAAAAAAATACTTCTAATAAGGACAGTGTCAAGGGTGTGCTTGTTTTTGATTACTTTTGATGATGGAAATAAATACCAGGTCAGTTCAAGTTATTTTCAGAAGCAAGGGGTTCTACAATAGCAGCTTAGTACGTATTCGTAAACCTATCTCATCGATGGTGCACTCTGGGTAGCGCTCTCGTAACTGAAAAATGGTATTCAGTTCTCGGCAGTTTTCCTATGCATGTTTCCCGCCGCATTACCGCCGACTTCTGGAGGCTTGCCTTAATGTTCTGTAATAGAAAACTGGTGGTTTGTCAGAACCAAAAAGAATTTTTACGAATTTTGGCTGCCTGCTCTGAAATTCGGCAGATCCAATGAAAAGAAACCATCTCTATCAATGTGCATCACTTCATGGCGACTTGGAAAAAGTATTTTAGTGGCGTGGTAGAGAACTTTTGAGGCAATGACTTCGGTCACTTCTTTTAGCTGTTCTAATTTTCATATTTAAATTTACCTTGCCATTGGAAAGAGAAAAAAAAGTTTGGTAATTCCTACCATTGCGAAAATCTAACTTCACAAAGGTAGGTAAGAGGGAATAATATATTCAAAGTTTCATTAATTAGAATTAAAAAAAAAATTGTTAGACAAACAACCAGAATTGTTTAATTTACTACTGTCAAAATTAAGTTTTATTAATGTGTTTTTGGATTGGTCCATAAGTTCTTTATCAGCATTCGGAGATATGCCATTAGTACTGCTCTGTTAAGGATGCGCAATCCAGTGCAAGTTCTCTAAGATTTTTTTTTTATTCCTTCAGTAAAGAAAAAAATTTTCTTTTTACATCTTTTAAATGTTTTAAAGTCATGGTAATTATACTTTTGAAAACTCTTATGAAATATTCAATTATAAAGTTCTCAAATGTTTCAAAACTCTGTATTTGTGGTCTTCAATGTTGTTCTTCCATGAAAACAGTTTTTTTGGGAGATCCTAGAATTTTGTCATAGCTATTATAAATGTGTACCTCCCAAGGCATGTAAATATATGCTTAATTCATTAAACTTGATGAATATATCTGCTAAATAAGAGAGTTTCGAGAAAAAAAATGTCACATTGTTCAAAAATATTATTAATTTGTTCCTATTATCCAAAAAAACATTATGACTTCTTCGCTGAGTTCCTTAAGTCTTGTTTGCCTTTTACCTCTCCATAACCATGGCCATGATAGCCAAGTGGTCATGGTCGCAGACTCACGGACTGTAGTTTTCGTCGAGTCGTAGATTCGATGTCACTAAAGATCCGTCGAGTAACCGGAGCTGATGAATGTTAAATATTTTGATGCTCAAAGTACTCCTGTTGGTGTATTGGGGAAGTTAGGAGAGAGAGCTGCTAGCTCAGGTGTCGTCCTCGTCACTTGACCGGGGTTCAAAATTGTAAGATTCAGCCCCAATATCCTTTGTGTTGCTTCTAGGGAGACAATAAAAACGATAAAATGAAACAATCAATCCATTTAGACAGCCAACATATTTCCGTATGTAAAAGAGATGAATAGGGGTTTCTAGATCTGAGGCTTACTTGTTTTCGCAATTTAATAAGTAATCAGACTGAAGTGTGCTTAGCATTTTAATTGATCTTGGTGATAAGTTCTCGCTGAATGTAATTTTTTTTTGTTTTGGAAATTTTCAACACTTCCAGCCTTTTTTAGAAAAATTCGAGATATTTATTTCTTAAATCAGTATGCATGTCTTAATGTGTCAACGTAATTTGTATCGGCGCGTCCTTTTGTTATAAAGCATTTTATTGTAAGAAACACATTCAATGGATCTTGAGCATTTTTCAAAACCAAATTTGAACAGCTAATTAAAAATTAATATTACATATAAAATATATAATTAAAATCAACAACGTATATGAAATATATTTTAATATATTCAGGTCCCTTAACTGTATATCAAATAATAAACTAATAAAAAGGCATTATTGTATCAATGTAAATATTACCATTCATTTTAAATATCTAATTACGTTGTTTTAAATTAATTTCATAAGTACTTATGAAAAATTAGGGAGTTAATTTATAATGAAATAATTATAGATTGTGAATTCTCTCTCATTTTAGTCAAATATTCTAATGCAGAATAAAGAATTATGTAAATAACCTGCATTTTTGGGTCATGATAATAATGAAGAAGTTCTAAGTAATCTTCATCATTTGTGTAATAATATTTTTATCAAATCTGTAGGTTTTACAATGATCGCATTTAAGAAAATCCTTTTAATGAACTCATCTAAAGAATGCTTCCATTTAATGCTTTTGCAATTTTCTGAAACGTATCACAAAAATTCAGGCATTCACTCAAAATCCATTTAAATTATTCTTTAGTATAATTAAGCCATTTAATGAATTCTGTGGGAAACATAAACATACGAAGTGTCAAACGTAATTACTGAGAGCAAGGAAATCGTTAATTTAATTTTTAATTAATGCTTCGTAAACTGAGGACCAACTTTAAGATTCGTTTTTGCTGCTCTGAACGGTCATTACGCTTAAGACGTACAATTAATTGTGCAGCAAATCTGGTAAATGCTTCTATTCAAAGAAGTATTAATTACTAATGAGATGGCAAACTACACAATGAAAATTTTTAGAATTCAAAATATGGCTACTATTGTTTCTTTAGTTGTTTTTGCCATTATGGTTTAAATATAGTTTTTGAACTGTAGTATATAGAGGATAAATATGAAAAGCAATTACATTAATTTGAAATATAAACCAGAGTTATCAGATTTAAAACTTCACACTGATTGGACCCTCATTCTTTACAATCTTTCAACATAAAAATTTTCTATGATTAACTTCAAAATGAATATACTTCAAAAACGCATCATAAAATCCATTATATATATATATATATATATATATATATATATATATATATATATATTATTTCTTAAAATAGAATAGAAGGCTTTTGAAATGTGTGTGATTAGAGAAATATTTCGCATTAATTTTATTATTTTATTACATATAAGCTAAATATAAGCAACTCTTAAATATATTATCTTTGAAAGTAATAAAAGGCTTTAAAATAATAAAAAAAATCACTTAAAAGAAATTAAATAGGAAGTTGGATTCTTAGCAAATGGAAATAGAAATTAAATAAGAATTAAATAAGTTTGTAGTACTAAATCGCACCCAAAATAACTCCCATGACTAACGCTCGAGAGGACAAACATATTGTGAGGTCGGCGCCGTACAGCCATATCATGGACCATTAGTCAGGAAATGGGCATGTTTTCAGCACGCCCAGTTCCCGATCGTACGATGCGAGGACGTTTGCAGCAGCATGGACTATCAGCACAGCGACCATTACTTCGGCTTCCCTAAACTATGCAGCATAGTGAGATACGGCGATTCTGGTGACGAATGACAAAGCTAGTTACAGAAGTGGCACAATGTTTTCTTTTCAGACGCGTCCCGTTTCTTCGTGTAGTATTCTGATGGCCGTATACGTGTCTGGGGTCTAGAAGAGACGTCTCGTTGCCTATTTGCATTCGATATCGGCATAGGGACTCTGCACCTAGCGTGCTGATATGGGTAATTATTGGGAATACGACACACCCATCTCTATTTCGGATCGAAAGTAAATTGAACACAGATCGATACATTTATGACATTTTATATCCAGTGGTTGTGCCCTATCTTCGTGGCCTGCCAAACGTCATATTCCAACAAGGTAATGCAGGACCACATGTTGCACATCTTGACCTTCCTCGATACTCAGGGATCGTTGTCCTGACCTGCACAGTCTTCGGATATGTCGCCTATTGAAACCATCTGGTCATGGGTTGCTGAGAGACTGGCCCGCAACCCCTCTTCAGCTAATATGGTTGATGAAATGTGACAAAGAAGACTGAAGCACAATGGAATGAGTTGCCCGTTTTGTTATCCAAAACCAGTTCCACTCCATGCCTGACCTGGTCGTTTTAGCTGCCAGGGTTGCCAGTTGTTTCTACTTATTTCGCACCCCTGTGAACGACCAAACTACTTGCAAATGTGATCCTTTTGTCTCCATGCCATACTGTTTACGTACAGTAAATATATTTTTTATATTTGCTTTCATTCACGTTGTTGCTATTTTAATGACCAACAGTGTATATCCCAAGCTCACCTGAGGCAAGATAGGAAAAGAAAGAAAATTCGAAATTCATCAACTAATATCTTTATTGATTTTACATCCTGTATAATTTTTATTGCTATTAAAGTGAAGAATATTTTTCTTTTATTATAACAAAGAATATTATAACAAATGTAATATATCATACTACATGTGGTAAAAAAATAATTAGCATCCACTGTACAATGAGTATATATATATACTCATACGCAAAATTTTACAAAAAATATGAATAGAACTGTGGTTTCTAACATGTCAATTAAGGATTTAATATCCATACAAAATATATTTTGTGAGGCTAAAAATAACTCCTGCATATCCTGTAATGAATTGTAGCTTTAAATTCTATTTTTACGTCATGGTTATTTTTCCCTCTCACATTCATTTTTTATTGCTTACTGTACATTTTTTGTCATATCAACTTCTCGCCAAATTGTTTCCATATCTGAAGAATATTAAGCATTGTCACGCTAGATGGTGTGAGTTTGTTCAATGTTTTCAGAAATATTAAGGGAATTTTTATGTTACAAAAATAATAAAAATGTTAGGTCATGTTTGCCTATAAAAACGAATATTTTGGGGAATGAATTTTTATTTCTATGCTTCTTTTTACTCTTTATACAGCATTTATAATTTTTTTAATAAATTAAAAATATTTTTATATGTGATGAATCAGTTTATATCTTGAAAATAATAAAAAACTTGCTTGAAATTTTTTTAAATTTATTTACATACATAAAACAGTTAAATTGATCATTAAGTTATTAAAATTATATTCATTAGAGAAAGCGTAAAAAATACCTGGAAAATATTGAATTGTAAAGTAATAATAAACATTAACAGTGAGTAAAATGAATTATATTTAAATTCCATACTATTTCAATAAATTTTTTCGTGTTTTAAAATTCTTTTAAATCGATGTAAAAGCAATAAATAAACGAACTTGCTCCTAATGAGGATGTATTTAATTTTAAAAGTTTAAAATAACTGATTTACCGAAAATTAATGTAATACTTCACTGCAAAAAGTCGAACTTGCATTTAGAAGAAATTGAGTGTTTATTGTTCATTTATTTTCTTTAATACATTGTCTGAAATTGTGTCCATCTGTAATTCTTTCTAATTAACAAAAAATTTGCAAAATTTATAAATTCTTGAGAATTTTTTTTCAGTCTCATCAATTAAATTTTTGTTGTTTATATAATTTAATAGTTCAATTTATCTTAATCAACATATATGTACAATTATTTTTAAATGCTAACGCATTTTCGAATTTGTTCTACAACAAATATTTCAACTAATGTCATCAATTTAAATGATTTTATAAACTTCAATAAAAATTGTTTCAATAATTTTAACAATTGATAATACCAGAATATTTTCCTCTTATTAATTCAAATCAAATATTTATTTTGCGTAATAAACAGTCTCAAATTAATTAAATCTAGAAATTTTTGAAATGTTTATAGTACGCAAAAAATGCACGAGTTCAATGAAAACATGTAATAACAGATAGCACAAGTAATATTAAAAAAATTAAGTCAATTCCTACCTAGATCAACAAAGAAAAAAATTATTTTAGTTACTTTTTATTAAATTATTTGGCGGTATTTTGCTAACTGTGGCTACCCTGGCACGCTTCGGGGACTTAACGTTCAGCCAAAAAAAATTGCCAAGTTTGGCAATTTTAAAATCGGCCCAAGTGGTAGGATCGAAATGAATTTTCACCAATTAAATTTAATTAAATGAATTAATATTCGAAAAAACTGTATTAACATCAATTGTCATACACTACAAGTTTTAAAAAAATGTATTTGAACTTGATTGGCTGAATAAAAAGTATTTTTTATTAACGACTGAAAGTTTGAACAAGATATATATAGAGAAAGTGTGAGCTAATAGTAGGAATTTTAAAAACAAAGCTGATAATACAACTTTTCCCCTCCCTGATAACATTTGTAATATCAATATACCGCTAAACCTCTTTATAAATTTCATAAAATAAATTTTCTGATTCACCTCCTTTAGATATACTTGTTGTAGGTCAACCATCTAGATTTTATGTTCTTTCAAAGTTATGTGTGTAATGTTTTTTAATGTTATTCAACTTGGATAATTAATTATGCATTCAGAATTCCACATTTCAAATTTTTTTTCTCTGATGTAATATACACTCATGAACTCTCTAAGTGTATTGAAAGTAAATAAGTACATTCTTTTTTTAAAAAAATATTCTCATGCGTTATTATGTTAAACATTACATATGACAGATCAACACTCCAGTGTTCTAAAGTGGATTATCACATTGATTTAATACTGTTCTGACCTTATATAATGAGGTGGTTCAGTTATAAGCATAGAATATGTTGTAAAATTTATGATATATTTTTATGCTTGAATTTAAAATGAAATGTTACGCTATTCCATTATGATCTATTAATTGTATCTCAAAAATTCACACAAAAATACACGTTTCTTACTATTATTTCGCCTTAAATACAAAAACCGCGTATTTACAGTGACAATTAAATGATAAAATATACCTCTTCAAATATTTATTATCTGGAAAATGCCCTTTTTTTAAAAAAAAATATTCTACTTTGAAGATAAAATGAAACTTAAATTTAAAAAAAAAGTCTTGGGTTTACTTATTAGATAATTTTAAAAATAGTACTATAAATGTATGCTTCAAAAATATTAGATTTTAACATTAAAAAGTCTTCTTAGGTTTTTCAATTATTTGTTTTCAATAAATATGGTTTCAATACCTGAAATGCTAATTTATTACATATGCATTTCATTCTATGTTTGTAGACATTTATTATAATGTATATCAGGTATTTTTCAATACATCGTACGTTCACGAGCTATACATACATATTATGCATTAATTCTTTAATTGCATATCCCTTGATTTCTACGTGAAACTAAAATTGATTTCTTATATCTAAATATAATTTTTTTGAACATGTGTTCTTATGATCTAACTCGATATCTTAAAATTTTGAAACTAAATTATGTAACACATTTAAACTCCCAAATATATGTGGCTTACAAAATAAAGAAAAGGCAATATTTGAAGCTATTATGTTAACAAATTGATCAGTCAGAAGATTAACTATTTGCGAAGTAGAAAATAAGTCGTACATTGAAAATGTTAAAAAAGAAAAAGAAGAGAAACTGTTCAATCTCAATTACCAAGGGTCTTCTGTAAAATATGTCTCCGATGTAGATTTAAGATATCAGATACATGAAAAAAAACCTTCATTATCATTTCAAATTATTAAAGGACACATTACCTTGACATTATTTTTACCATTTACTTCAGTGGGATTAAAATTGCAATGTAACTGCATAATAGTATATTTGAAGTAAGCATTATTCATTTGAACTAAACCCGATAGGTTTTAGGTACATTCAAGTCTCGAACTCTCAATTTCTCTGCAACTAATCCACAAGCGTTCTATTAGGCTACTGCAATCATTTTGAGTAAGAAACATTTTAAGTAATAGATAAGAGGAAACACTCACAGAAAGAAACTCGAAAATTAAGAAATGCTGTTAGCAGACATTCCTTAGCCCAAAATTTAATTTTTTTTAAGGATTTCGTGAACCTTAACTTTTAAAAATTGCTTGTATCATTTGTATTTATTCGAGATTGACTGTTTCGAATTGTGAAGTTACTTTGCCATTTTAAAACAGTAAATAGAAGATGATCATTGCATTAAAATTGCATGTAGTCTTAAACTAATATCATTTGACAAAACAAGAAAAGCTAATTACCATTTAGAAACACTTTTCAATCTCTGGGTTTAAACATAATGCAAGTATGTGTCAGAAGTGCAATTCTATATCAGAGTTAGTGAGGTGTGTACGAAAGGACAGATGCCAGTACCCCCGAAATGTCGATAAAAAAGGGGGGAAGTGGTTTTCTTCCCAAAAAACCTCGCAACAAAGTTCTATTCAGACACACTTAGAGGCGAACAAAATAAACTCTTTTGTATTCTATTGGTTTCCTCAACCACATACATTTCGGCCCGTCCACTATAATAAATTTTCTGCTGCAGCACTTCGGAATCCAGTAGATTTCACAGAGCAAAAATGAAAATTCAAACGATGTTTTTTTCGTCCAAAATACATATTCTTTCTTCCGGTTCCCAGTTATGTGTGTGTATGTTTTTTCTGCTTTTTTTCACTCCGAAAATTCTTTTCTCTGAAGAAATTGGATTCAATTCATTTTGATTTTCCCCTCTTTCTTTTTTTTATCACCCTGGTAGCATACGCATGGAATAGAAATGTGATGGAACGTTGTTTTACAGCTCATTTTTTTATTTACTCTCGAGACTTTTTTTACTCTCTTTTCCTTTCTTTTTTTACTCCCCCCTCTCCCCTCTTTTGCTTTCTTTTAGACTGTTTCTTTTCCTTTCAAAAGTTGCTCGTTAATGCCCCAAGAGCAAGAATCCTTCTGCTACTTTCCCCATGTAAGACTCCTTTTATTTTCATAGCAGAAGTTCTGATATGAACGTCGAGTAATATTTAAGGATGGAATACGTTTTTTTGTTCCTGATTTTTACGAAAAATGATCAGATTTATATTTTTTCAAACACATTTATGAAAAAGGAAAAAGAAAAACACCAAAAACTGATATAAGCTACTGGGAATACGCACACTGCGGCCATATTTCATTTGTTTTCAGGTTAGAAAAAAAAAGTATTAAAAGATAATGCATAATATCAATGTTTCTTGTTCCGAAAATTCATTTTAAGTCAAAGTAGTACGAAATGGGAATTTCTGGATTGTAAAGCACTTTTTGATGAATTTTAGTATTCTTGCGATTGGCATTTTGGGATTTAGTCATTTTTCTAAGAACATCATTTTGTGGAATCATTTCTAGCTTTATTTTATTTTGATGTACTCACCGCATTTGGTTTCATTCATCTTGATTTCTCTCTAGAATTTGAATTCTTTGCACTCCTAGAATTTTTTGGCTTAAAATAAATTTGGAATACTTATTATTGAAATATGTTTATTTGTGATTTTGAATTTTTAACCTCGTGCCTCAATTTAACTTTGAAAACAAATAACATAATTTACGGTTATTACTTCCTACAGAATGAGAATTATAAAACGGTTTTAACTAAAAGTTTCCAAAAAACTTTTTCATTCCATCAGAAAGCTCTTCAGTAATTCCCTTTGAAATTATTTATACTCACATTTATGAATTATGGAATTAAAACCACGAAAATTCAAACATAGCTATCTCAAATTTCCTGCAATAGCAAATAATTGCTAATGTTTTTATCTTCGTCAACAATATTTTAATTTCTATTTCTCTGTTATGATCTTTAAAAAATAAGCATTTAACATATTAACAAGGCAACAGCTTCTATATTATAAACTGATACATTTTAAAATCTTTTAGAAATGGTATGGGGTTAGCATTATTAAAACCCAATTTTTTAAGAACCTACCTACAATTTGAGTGCATAGGTTCTAAACAAATAAACAATGCACTCCTATTCTAGACAAAGTATGCATTTCTATAAAACAATAAAAAATGAGACTGTTGTGAAATTGTCTATAATGTGTAATATAATCATGTATTATACATAAAATTCTATGAGAATACTTTGAATAATGCCAACTTTGACTCAAAAACTCTCAATTTCTCAGAAAGAACTTTTTCAGATAAAGTAAATGAACTTGAATTAGATTAAGCAATTTACTATCTTAAGTTCACTAAATAAAATTGCAATTTTAATTACATTTGCTTAGAAAATTGAAAAATCTATGTTCCCCTTCATATTTTTTTCCAATTTTCCGTAATTATTAAAATTAATATACCTCTACTGTTAGGAATAAATAAACTTCCGCTGAATTTTTTACATACAATTTTCAACCATATTTCAATGACCTTGTCATCCCTTCGGTGATGCATCTCAAGCAATGCTTACTTATACAAGTGGTTTTCATTATGGTCCCTAGATGGATGAAAGGATTATTTATTATGACAATTTTTTGTCATCTTCTGTTATTTCTTATAAAGTCATTTTTACTACTTTTTTGCTGCTATATTTTTCTAACTAATTCCACTTTTAAAACAATCGCAACATTTACTTCTGATTTTGAGTCTTAAGACGATTTTATTTGAATCAAAAACATTATTTTTTTTTAAAAAAAAATTAAACATAAAGAGCGTGTATGTAGTATATTAATTAATACGCAAGAAAGGCATAAGAAAGAACATTATGATACAGTTCTATTATTACTCATAAGAAATTGGTTAATATAACTATCAGTTTTACTAAAATTTCGGTTTGATTTAGAACGATACAAATACTCGGGAAAGTAAGCTTGAAATATGTATAAATATATATCCTGTGTACTATACGTGTAGAATAACAATTTGAGGATTATAAAAATCACCAACAGAATTGCAAGATGATACATGGCAACATTACCGTCTACAACATTGCTGGATTATGTCAACATTGTACATAAGAATATTTCTTTTACGAGTATCCTAAAACCGTAATTCGAATAACTTTCAGATCACATTCTGCATATCAACACGGGATTGCCAACTCGTTTTGTAAGCGAGAGAAAAACCCGTCATCAAGCTTCAATAAGAATTGAAAACCAGACTCCTTTTCCCCTAACGTGCAAATCGCGATGGACCTATTTTCGGAAACCTATCCTTTGCCGAACCGTCAAAGTGGTGGTTCTTTTGGGGAAAATCCCCAAACTCATCCCTCTCTCCCAACTTGCAAAATTGCGCGCATCTCGCGTCGGTTAAATCCGTTTCTTAAATTTCGCGTTATCTTCTCCGATTTTCTAAATCCCAGCCTAGGCTTTGGGGATTTCATAAGCAGATGTTATGCTTTCGAATTTTCCCTCCCGTTCCCACCCGGGGGTCCATAGGGGACGCTGTTTGAAACTTTTCAGAAAACATTTGGGGAATTTTCCGTTTTCTTGTAACCTTCATTCCTGCGACAAACCGCTAGGGAGGCTAGAGAGAGAGTGGGTTGTGATATTCCATTTATTCTATTTGCGTTCTTATTTTCCCGTTGTTTCACGGAGATATAACAGTTAAGAGGGCATGGCTTGACTTTTTTTGTAATTTTTCTTTGTATTCTTTTTTCTCTGCCATTTTTTTTCTCTTTGGTATCCCTCTCTAGGTGGTGTTTTCTGCAGAAAGTTTTGTGGGAATGGTTTTGATCAAATTTCGGCTTTTGTGTCGGTTTTTAGTTTCTGGACACTATGACACAAACTTAACTTTTAATAGTAGATAAAAGGTAACTAGAGTTACGTCTCCTATTTATCTAATGGATGTGTAAATTAAAAGAGAATGGTCAAGTTTCGACAGAGAAGTGGTATTATTTTAGAAATCAGTATAAAATTGTTTTCTAAAGGAAAAAATATACCAAATAACTTATGTGCTCATGTGGAGTTTTTCTAAATGTTTGAATCATAAGCATATATCCAGTTATTTCATGTTTGATTTAAAGGGTCACAGGATCGTTAAACATCAAAATTTCAATTTTTTTGAAAAAGATATATTTTAGAAATCCATCTTTTTTGAAATTTTTATGCTAAAATATTTACAAAACTACTATATCTTCAAGAATTATGAGAAAAAAATAAAGTATGCTTAACTTCTGCATTATTATTATTAGTAGTATTCAATTTCAACTCTCCTTTTCTCAAAACGAAAAAAAAAATTAGTTTACATACAGTAGATCTCAGACAGCATTTATCATACATTAATTTGAAAGTTCATAGATATATTCGAAATAAACTTTTATATTTTTTTATGACTTCCTTATTATTTAAATTTCTTATACATCAATTTTAAGACCATTTCTAACCGAAAAAGTTCATATAAATTTTCACTGAATTTTTTTCTTAAATTTAATAAATTTCTAAATGATTGTACTTGGAAAATTTCTCTAAAATTTTTAAAGCATGTATAGTTTAATAATTGAAAGTTTTTCTGATATATAGCATTACTTTTGTATATTTTAATCAATGCTGTGCTTTGGAGTTCTGCTCGCAGTAAAATATAGATTTTCATAATTCTTAAGAAATATCCAATTCATATTTCTTTTTAATTTTTTAAGATTTAAAAAAAATAAATGAAGGAAAAATAATGTAAAATATAGATGTAATTAGTATAAATGGGAGATTTCAAATTTCTGCTTTGTATCACTGGTATATTGTTTCAAAAAATGATGTTTTTCTACATATAACTCTAATGTATATAAATGGATAATTTTTAAGAACTCTGAGACCCCATAAAGTGAGTAAAGCCCATTATAAATACAGTGCACGATATAATAATTAATATAAAACATAATACCTGTATCATATTTATCAAGATTAAAATTAATTATAAAGTCTATTATAAATAATTAGTTTCATAATTTTGTCATCTGTCTGGTATATGATATAGTTTAAATGTTCAATAAATATATTTAAGTGAAGCCGTTAGAAATGTAGGTATGCTATAATTATATTGTTGATCTTCATTATATTAAAAATGTTGCGAACAACTTATATCAAAAATATATTTTTATTAGGGTTTATTTACTTATTTTTAATGTTTGTTACAAAGCTTAAAAACATTTCTCTTTAAGGACTTTAACAATATTAACAATAAAATCTAAGCTTATTTATTAAAGTTTTCTTAATTTTGTCAGAAATATGTTATGTAATAAATTAAATAAATTTAGTGAAGAAAGGTCTTTACAAATGTATAAGTCTTATAAATTTCAGTCGTGTTTATATTTTTACGAATGCAATACATGTGTGATAAATGTAAACAAACTATTAAAAATGTATACTCCAAATCATTTTGACAAAAAAAAACTTCTTTGATTGTTTGGCTGATTTTATATTTAAATAATAATATTAATGAGAAATGAATATAAAGTTATTTCTCAGAGTGTCTTACATGTTTTTCTCATTTAAAGAGATAAAAATTTACAAAATGAGTTCTCATTTCAATTCATTTTTTCGGTCTACTTAGAGCTTTCTTATTTTCAGGGTATGCAATCTAATGAAGAAAATAATGTTAGTTCAGTAATTAAATATTAATTCCAAAACCGAGCATGAAAGAGCGTAATACAGTTTTTTTTTAGAACAAAACATTAAATTACCCCATTTATGCGTAAATAAAAATGTTAAGTACGATAACAAATTTCTTCCATTATCATTTACAATCTCAAATAAGTATCCACAACTACTGAAAAATACGCAGGTAGAACAATGTGCTACATTTAATATCTAGCAAAAGAGTTATAAGGTTATAACTCAAAATATTACGGATTCCGGGATATAAGCAATTCAAGGAATCTAGTTGGGAAGAGGAAGTAGATAATTTTGTCGTAGGAAGACCATTATTCCATGACTCTGAATAAAACGTTACGTTTCTGTGAGAAATTTTTTGATATAAGTAAAATTAATTTTTTCTCCATCATCATATTAAGGGCTTGATCATTTGGCAAGGTTCTGAAGAATAATTCTTATCGTATACGAATCAGAACACGTGAAACTAAACTATAAGCTTTCGAAATATGAGTGTAATAAAATTCAGGTAATGTTTTGAAGAACAGCAATTTAATATATTCCATTTAATATCAATTTCTGATAATTTAAAAAGTAGATTAGTTTGACTGATATTACGATGTAACTGTTGTAACTTTTAAAGGAGGAATTGAAATTTAAATCGGTTTTTCACATATACATGTAGCCATTATTACTCTTTTTCTACTCAAAATGTTACATGACAAATATTAATAAGCTATATTATTCATTTCAAAACATGAAAAAAATAGTTATACATTACTCTTTATATAATTTATAAAAAATTTAAGCAAATGAATTGAATCAAATTGAAATTGAAATTTCCAAAACTCTCAGTCCCTAAATATTATCAAAAAATTTTGAAGCACGTAAATTTATTGTTTATATTTAAATAATTACTGATAAATGACATTCTGATTTATTGACAGGTAAATTAAATTCTCTCACTTATATTTTGAATTAATATCAATGCATAATCATTGTATCTATGTGTTAATAAAATGTCCGCATATCTTATAAAATTATTTACTACAGTGTTAAGAAAAGGAAGTGTTGCCAAACTAATATTGAAATATTAACTAAATTCTTTAAAAAGCGTAATTTTTAATTTTTTCTTACTTTTGTACTTCATTACTTCAATACATTTGTATATTTTGAGAAATGTTTATCTATAATAAGTAGTTGTGATGCAGTAAACGGTAAAATGTATCATATTCATTGTTTTCTTGATAAATTTATTTTTCTTTCACAGCATCTGCAGCAAGCGAACCATATTTCGCGGAACCGATTCCAAATACCACAGCAACAGTGGGACGAGAAGCAATTCTGAAATGCACTATTGAAAACTTGGACACTTTCAAGGTAAATTAAATACATTTATTGATATCCATTGGCTATGAAAAGCCAATATTTAAACTCTTTATTTGAATTGTATGACGAGGTATTTCAAAGAAATTAACTACACAAAATTATGTATCACAGGCAATTACAAATTATTTACATCTGTTAACACGGATAGCAATGCCATAACTTATTCATTGATGTAACAGTGATAATAATGTAATCTATTGTAGAAAGGTGACACCTAGAGAGTACTACTTAGGAAAAGTAAAAAATATTAATGTTTATTAAATTGTTATTTTTTTGTTATGTTATCTACTTCCTTTCTTTACTTGTCATCCAAAACTTGTTTTAAATATTTTAACAATGCAATTGTAATTATGAATTAAAATTAACACGATTGATTACTTCTGCTTTTTAACCCCTTCCTGTCTCAAATTATTTCAAGTTTATTGATATTTTTATAAGTATTTTGTAAAAGAAGATAGTATCATTGTCGTACAAAAAATTTCTTTAAAAACTTTTTAAAGAAAGAAACATTCAGAAAATAATATTTTCTTACCTATAAAGTTGGCTTTCCTCATTGCCTAATAAATTAGATTCTAGAACCAATTCGTTTCATTTTAATCCTAACGTTAAAGTTAGTATAGTTAACTTATCCAAACTTTAATCCGTTCATTTAATATAATACTAGACATTACATAATTTCTTTCTTTATACTTCTTTTACTTATCAAAATGGATCGGTTATAATAAATACGAAAGTAAAATATCACACATAATCCGACCTTACAGTCGGGACAAATAAATGGTTTCTTTTCCTATTCCTTTCCAATTATTGTTCTGCTTTATGAGCTTCTTTGATGAGCACTGCTCAAGCTTTATAAGTTCAAATCACAATGAGTTTCAGAAGAGAATTGAAAATCAGAAAAACCTATGATTCTGAAATATCTAAGCGATATTCACCTTCATTAACATTTAATTCAAATTCAGTCCAATCAGAATCAACAGGCTGAGTACTAGTAATAATAATAATTTGATTTATTGATTGTTCATAAGCTTCGCATTTCGAAGCAACATGAGTGCATCTGGTAATGGACCTCGTAATTTTGAAACATGGTCAAGTGACAAGGACGACATCTGAGGTGACACTTCCCTCTCCACACTACTATATCGAGAGGATTTGATTTATCATGCATCAGCCTGGCTACACGATGAATCTTTCTTGGGATCAGGACTGGAATCCCAGCTTCGGATGAAACAACGATGGCTACGAGTTCGCGACTTTGACAATTAGGCTACCACAACCAACAGCAGTGATAATAAGCAATTGATTAAAATATCAATAACTACTTTCTAAGAATTCATAAAAAATAAACTACTCAAGTAGACCTTATTGCTCTTTTCTTTGAACTTACGATGAAGAAAACGTGTGTATTACTACCATCTGATGGTTATACAGAAAGTCAACAAAAGCCAACAAAGAGCTTAAGATATTATTCCAGAAAAGCCTGCTACATAGTGTAAAATTTTATATTTACCGTGCTCGGGATGCGCCAGACTAATATAATTGGCATTCTTGAGCACAACTCGGACAATGCTGTGAAGATTTTATGAATACTTTTCTTGCATGAATCACTACTTGCAGAAAAGGTGCAATCAATATCCGGATATGCTTTGCAGAGCCATAGACTCAAACCGTATTTACACTATGAATCCGACAAAAAATTGGCTGCTGCATGTTTATTCCTTCAGGGCTCAAAGTCCTCTAGTTGGCTTGGCAGAGATATGGATAGGAGGAGGGAGGGTTAGCTCTGGTATCAACTTCGTCACCTGATTGTGGTTCAATATTAAGACTTACATTTGGTTCGCTTTAGTTGGACAGAAATAATTAGCCGGGAAAACTGGATACCAACAAACTGCTTTGCAAATTAAAATGTTCAGTTCGAAATTTAGTTAATATAATAATATAACGCACTTATGCATAACATTGAAAAGATAAAATAATGCACTTATATATAACATTGTAAAGATAAAACAGTAAAATATAGTAATAAAGCAACATAGTAATGTAATAATAAAATAATACTGTAATAAAGAGTAATGCAGAAATTAAAAAATGAAAATTTAAATCAAGTCCTTCCAATAATATTAATTAGTTTTTAAGAAACTCATTAAGTTTACCTTTAATCAAATATTCTGGGAAAAATTCGATCATCATTAAACATACTCTTTTATAATAAGTTTTTGAATTGCTTACAAGAATAGTAATTTCTTTTCAGTATTCTTCATTTGTAAATTTATTCACTTACTATGTTTTTTTTTTTCAAATATATTTTTTGATATCTTTTAAAATTATTACTGTTGTATAAAATTGTTTACATATAATTAGATTTAGTACGCATAAAGCAAATGCTGTCTAGAAAAAAGAGTAATCTTAAATCTGTCTTTTAAATTAATATATAATTTTCATACCATTAGTTTAATTATGGTTGTATGTTTCTTAAAATGTATGTGAATACAAAATGCTATCTTTTTTTTAGTAATTAAAAAATGCTAAGTTTTAGATAGTTGATGTACAATTCCTAAAAAATTAAGTGCAGGCTGTATAAAACACGTAATCAGGATTTAGCATTAGGTTGGGAATAAGATTTTATAGGAGGAGCGAGGTAAAATATACCCCTCATAAAACTTATTATTTTTAACTCTCAGAATAATCTGGATCTAAACTTCATTTTGGAATATTATTACATATTTTATTCCTTTAATATAATGAAAGGTCATACAGACATTAAAAAATTAATTAAAAAATCTAAAATACTGCAATTTGTTACTATTATCATTACAGTCGTAGGTTCTGGGTCACTTTAAAATAAAAATAATAATTAAATAATATTATTTGACTTAGAAATAATTTTAGTTGGCAACTTTAAATTGCTTCAGTCTTTGTTGGCCTTATATATACGAGCAGATATTGTTAAGTTTCTATTATTAATAAGAAACAACTAAGATACCTAGGTAAAATTTACCCTACATATTTTGACGTTTCTCTTGCTTTTTCTTCCGCGCGCGTTTGTGGAAAACTATCTTATAACCATATCATGTATTCACGATCACTTCACCACGATTTAAATTACAAATATTAACTAAGAGTTCGGTGTTGCGTGATTTTTCAACCCTGTGGAAGGGGAGAAAGTTATCCTTTGTTGTCCTTGGAGCGCCAGTACAGTGTGTCTAAAGAAAAATTGTCGCTTTTTGTTGCGCCTTTACCAACTGTCATGACAAATGAATATTAACTGTGTTTTGCAACTGTATGATATTAGTGTTGTTTCTGTTGTAATAATGTGATGTATGTGTATTGTCTGCTTGTTGTTTAATAAAGTTATGTGTAGAAAATATACACTCAATGTTACTAATTATGTTCTGAAGAAAATATTATGGACAAATAAAACAACATGGTGTCATAAAAAATACCTGATGGAATCGGATTTTATTTGAACGAAACCCTCACTTGTTAGAAGCACGTGTATGATTTAGGCATTTCGATCACCTGCCCCACTTCAGCTTTCCTTTGAAAATGTGAAAAAAATGGAGGAAATGGAAACAAAAACTTGTATATTATCTGCTCGCCAAGGAAAAAGATAAACGTACAGATAAAACAAAAATAGCATTTCTGCCGAATTTACTTGGTAGTGAAGAACTGGAAATCTTCAGTACTTTCAAATTTGAGTCTCTTGAAAGTAAAACGAAGTATTCGGAGGTTCTACAAAAGTTTGAAAACTATTGCTCACCAAGGCATAATGTTGTTACTGAACTTTGCACTTTTTTAATGCGTCCAACAAGAGGTCCAGGAAAATGAATATTACGTATCCCCACAAAAGACTCTAACATCTTCATAAAATTTAGCTGAGTTTGCTGATCAAAAAAATTGACTAATTCGTGACCGCATCGTCCAGGAATTAGAGACAGTAGTTTGAAGGAACAACTCTTACGAGAAGATAACTTAGGAATAGAAAAAGCTATTGGAATCGTTCATGCAGCTAAAACTGGTCTAGAACAACTCCGCAACATGAAAGATGAGACTACAGTAATAGTTAACATCTTAAAAAGAAATCGAAACCAGCATAAACCGAAGCAGTAGTTACATGAATATGATTGCAAGATGTGTAAGAAAAAACATAAGGGCTTGGAAAATGTATGCTAAACGTAACAAGAATTATTCTCAGCTAAATGCTTCCGGAATTCAAAGAACATTCATAAAATGAAGACACTTGAAAATGAACTGGGTATTTACATATATTCTGTTACTGAGATAGTACATTAAAATAAAATTGAAACTTATAACTTACAAGAACTCTAAGAATGTTGAAATGGTAAGTGAAATACGACACAAAATGTTGCTCTAAATGTAAATTGCAAGTGCTTTGAAGTTAAGTGTAAACTAGATACTGGTGTTGAATTAAATATTGCACCATTGCATGTATTGAGTATGGCCAAGGTTCAACCAAAGCGTAATGAAACTAACTTTTCTCTTAATGCATATGATAATTTTAAACTGAAACAAGAAGGTACTCTTATAATTAATTGCTCTACTTGTAAACTCAAAAATATTCCTTTGCAACTCTCTGTGAAGTAAATGTAAAACCCAAACCAATTCTAAAGTTAAAAGTTTGTATGTAATTAAAACTAATAGAAAGAATTGATGCTATAGAATGCAGTAAATTATGTAAAAATGAGTTAATTAAACAATATAAAGATGTATTTCCAGGGATTGATGAATGTTTAAATGAGCCCTATCACATTACTTTGAGACAATGCTATACCTGTAATTCACCCTCCTAGACGAGTTTCTAAGGATTTACAGCCTAAATTAAAAAGTACATTAGATAAATTAGAACAGAATTGTGTCAAAAGTTAATAAGTCTACTGAGTGGATACAAAGTTTGATTATTGTAGAGAAACCGAATGAAAATCAGAGATTTTGCTTAGACCCTAGAAATCTCAACACAGTACTTAAGAGAACATTATCAAATTCCTTTTCCAGATTATATCATAAGTAAATTAGAAGGAAAAAAATGTTTTCTGTAGTAGATCTGAAAGATGGATTTTGGCACGTACAACTAGATAAAGTTAGTTTTGAAATTTTCAGATTTAATACACCATTTGGAAGATACAAATTCTACAAAATGCCGTTTGGAATAGTTTCTGCACCTGAGATATTTCAGAAAAGAAATCAATAACTTTTGGGGAATATTAAGGTTGTAGAGGTTTATTTGAATGACGTTATTGAAATAATGAAAAGAGGTAGTGAAAAAAAAATTATTGGCCAGGGATGAACTTGGATATACAAACAGTAATATCAGAGTTGGAATATGTGAAAAATTTTAAAACACAAATAGTAAAGAGTCATTAAAACTTCGCACAGTCCCCTATAAACCCTCTAAAAAGATAGGTCTTGATATAATAGACTTTGGAAACGAAAGTTATCTAGCTATTATAGATTATTACTCAAAGTGGATAGAAGTTGTTGAACTTGCAAATAAATGTACAGATGAGGGGATAACAAAAATTAATTCAATTTTTTCTAGATAATTAATAATGCTACAATATCTGATAACATACCATTTAGTAGTTATATGTATAAGAATTTTGAAAATTATTGGGATTTTAATTATGCATGTATTAGTCTTTATTGCTCTCCTAGTAAAGAGGTAGTTTAAAGAAATATTATTTAGTAGGATTAATGGATTATATAGAAAAAAAATACCGTAATATCAGGTCTTGATCTATCTTCAGCTCAAATGATGTTTAATCGTAGATTAAAAACCAAATTACCAATCTCTGACAAATTATTAAATGCTAAATTACTTAATAATTTTAGAGAAAAGCTAATTAAAAGACAAAACATTCAAAAGTTTTATTAGGACAAAATTGATCATCCATTGTCTGAGTTTAATCTAGGAGAGAGTGTAAGGATACTGAGTCTTAAAAACTTAACTTTGGAACTTGATGAAATAGTCGCAAACTGTAAATTATATTCTAGGTCCTATATTGTTAAAGACTAATCTGGGAAAATCATGAAACATAATAGGAAACATATAAAAAGTCAAACACACCCTATAGAATAGAAACAGATACAAATGATATAACAAGTAATTCTCAAACTGAATCAACAGTACTTTCAAATCCTCAAAATTCCCAGAACTATAACTGGTTAGATTGTAATGTCCAAAGAAGAATTAACCGTGTTCGTAGAATATAGTATTTTATTTATTTTTTTAATGATTACTATGTTTTGTGATAAATAACTTAAGATGGAGGATGCCATGATAACTGTTATTGTGTATGGAATGTTAACTGTGTTTTGTAACTGTATGATATAAATGCAACTTTTGTAATAATAATGTGGTGTCTATATTGTCTGTTTGAAGTTTAATAAAGTTATGTGTTTTAAAAAAATGTACGCTTAATGTTACTAATTATATTCTGAAGAAAATAATATGGACAAATATAACAACTCCAACCAAACTAGCAAAGTATCTCTCTCGGACTAGTTATTAAATTATTTTAACATCTGACTTTATCGTTGAAGAGAGCTCATGTCGGAATTTAAAACATTGATTTAAATTTCAGAATATTAATTAAAAATAATAGTAGACAACAATTCCTTCCAAAAAGTATTAATTACGAGAGCTTGTTTTATCATGATAATATCGCAGAAATTTTTTAAATTACTAGATTTTGGATTTCCATTTACTTTGAAGATAATCTTGAGAAAAATGGTTTTAACACCACTAGTTACAGAATCAGAAAGGTATTATTAATACTATTTTTGCAATATTAATAATACCTTTCGGCTTATTTTACAAATATGATCACACAAAATAGTTTGAAGCTAACGTATAACTTTTATGTATTATTTAGTTATATGAATAAATTATATAATTAATAGTAAATGATAAAATTAAGTTGAATAATAATTATAGTATAATAATGTTATCATATAAACCTTATCATTATAATATTGATATAGTATTATATGCCAGAGGTTATTGAAACGGAAGAGTTCATGAAATATATTATGATAGTCAACTTTTTAATTGTTTTTCTCATATTTATTATCGAAATACGTGCTTAGAAGTGATATTTTAAAACAGAAAAATTAGGTAACATGTAAGTACGGGTCAAACATTTTTTCTGTAGGGATATTGCTTCCCCCCCCCTCTCCTGGTTACGGGTTTGATGCTAAAACTTTTTTTTAATTTATTTTCGTACTTTTCTTTATAAGTGGTGTATGTACTAGACGCATATAAACATTGCTTCTGATTTTTTGTGTCCCAAGAAAGAATTTTTGCGCATTTTTTTTTTAAATATTCTTAATAATATTTCACAGTATAAATAATTGGCTCAATCAATCTAAAATATATTTTATTCTATGCAAAACAATTTATTTTTGGATCGTCGTTTATAGGTAGTGTATAAACTGGTGGCATATAAAGAATGTTTCTATTTTCCTGCATCCCTGATTTTTTTTTTTTTTTTTTTTTTGAGTGTACAATATTTCTTTTGAAACATACTTAATACTATTAAATAGAAGTAAAAATCAATGTGAAATATATTTTATTTCGTATAAAATAACTTTTTCATTAGTTTCAATCATTTATTTTAGCAATACATAAATACAATACAGATTGATGTAATTCTTCTTGAAATAATAACTAACACATTTTTAAACAGCACTAAAATGCTAGAGTAGTAACATAAAAGTAGTAGTAGAGTACATAAAAGTTATACGCTAGAGTCAAACTATTTTGCATAATCACAATTTGTAAAATTAGCATTTCTTGAAATATTTATTGACTATCATATAAATTTAGTACTCGCTGTACAGATATCATTTACATCAAGTACATACAGGAAGGGGGGGGAATCCTTCAAATTTCTTAAAATTTAATTTACAATAAAATAATTGGCTTGTGAGAAGGCGACTTGACCCAAAATACTTCCCAGGATGAAAAAATTTGCCATGCATACGAAAAGTTCTGATTTTCGCCTATAGATGGCGCTGTATCGTAACAACAGCGATAACAAAACTCGCCAAAAAAATTTTTGCACATTAATTAGTAGAAGCTAATTTACACAACATTTATGCAGATACTATTCATTATATTCAACCCAAACTGCTCTATTTTAACGTGTGCGCTAAAGTAGCTCGAATCTACCTGAAGTCGCCATTTCCGATTTACAGAGTAAAAACCAATCATTTCAAATGAAACACATATATAAACTAAATTCAATGTCAAAGAGCACCATCCATGGTTGCAATTCGAGAAGCATTTTTATTTGCAGAAACAAATTTTTTTAGATTGGAAGGCATTGCGGTTCAAATCATATTGCAGTAAGCCAATTAGATGATCTTATATTAATTTTCGAATGGGTCAAGGACTTTTGATCCGCCCTATATAACCAAGCTAATCAATTACTTCAAACACATCATTAAGTAATGGAATTGTTTATTAATATTACACAGAGAAGCAACAAGGGGCTATTCGTGATAGGCCTCATAATTTTTGAACCACGGGCAAGTGGCGAGGACGACACCTAAGCTTGTATTTCCCACTCCAAATTTCCACACCACGCCAAAGGGAGTACTTAGGATCTCGACCAAATTTAAATTGCGTCAGTTCTGCTACGTAGTGGGTCTTTAATGGCATCTGGTCTTGAATCTACGACTCGAAGAAAAGACAACACTGGCCGCGAATCCACAATCATGATCATTAAGAGCTACCTCGGCCTGAACAATTAGGATTTTATTAGTAAATTTACTTCTAAGCTTATAGCTATATTTGCTCTGAATTATTATGCATTTTAAATGTTTAAGAGACTCCTCTTAGTATTTTTTAAATTATTATAGTCTCATATGTACCTTTCTTAATTTAAGGTAACAAATTGACTTTTAATAAATGTACAGTTTATACATTGTTACAGGAGCACAAACAAGTTCGAAGTTATTGTCATTCAATATACTACCGTAACATTTAGAATGAAATCAGGTATATGATTGTGTATTGAATTACCTTCAAGTTGTTTAATAATTTACCTGTTTTCCACATTTATGCTAGAAATGAGGTTTAAAGAGAAAACAATTATCATACTTTTATTATTATTTCAAATTAAAGACTTCAGCGTTTCCTGTTCTTAATTGTTTATCAAAACGTTATTAAAGAGCTTCACCAAACCATGGAATTTTGAGAATCAACTGCGTTCAAAATGGGATAAATGTTACTCTCTCTCTCATAATTGTAAGTGAAAAGGCACATAATATAAGTGTTTGTCTTTAAAAACCTTTGTTTAAGTAATTTTCCATAATTACAATTTTCTACAAGTTATTTATTCTTAATCGCTTTAGAATACAAATAATGGAATATCTTGCTTGAATAAAAATAAATTTATTCCGCTCACGATTATTTCAATTCGAAAGCTCAACTTTTGGTGTTTAAAAATAAATATTTAGAATTTGCATTTTATCTTACAATGGTGTTTGTGTGGTAATTTATTCTATTCCGCGACAGTTTAACACCACTCTCTCTCTCTCTCTCTCAAAGTTGGAATGAAATAGAAATGTCCGTATATAGGCTTAAAATAAATAATGATGAAAAGCATTCTAAGTTATAAAATTTATTTGAAATTAATAATAAATGTTAATTGAGTGCCAAAATCACAGAGTTTATGAAAAACGAAATGTAAAAAGAATAAAACTTTTTTTTGTAAATTTCCGCCTTTTTTGAATGGTTTTTGATAATATTTAAATAAATTTTTTTTGATGGTAATGTTCAAAACGTAATCATACATTTCTTTAAACATGAAACATTTTTTTTGACCTTTTGCTTTTTGTCTGTTTGAAATATATCTTTCTTGATTCCAATAAGCGCTACCGTTTATGAGAATCGTGTAGTTTATTAATATAATCTTTTTAACATAATTTATGTTCCTTTCTAACATTTTTAATGCTTCATTTAAATATATACAAATAGCTATATATGCATGAACGTTTGACAGATCAGTGTGATTATTTACAGCAGTATTCCATCTTACATAGCTTATGCACTTCTCACACTTCTTTCCTGGGCACTTCTATACAAATTAGCTGTATTTGTCTAGAGGGCGCTATCTGTAAGAAGAATAAATTTAGCACTGGAAGTATCACAGTTCCATTTAATGCCTCTTATTTCTTAATAACTCAGTCTCTGAAAGAATTCTCAGCAGTTTTCCAAAATAAGTCATCTGTAAAATTCAAATAATTCAGTAATAGTTAAATACTTTCAGGTTTGGTTCTATTGCATGAAACAACTCTTTTTTTAATTACATTCCACGTACATTATCTTTTTATACAGTTATGCATTTCTACACAATTCTTTAACAATCTTCCATAATAAGCCATCTATAAATATCAAGGGAATATTTTTACATTCCCCGGAATTGAATACCACAAAATGTGATAACATTTTTACACTCCGCAATTATCGTATTAGTCTTTGCAGAAAATGAAACAGAATCCAGTATTAATTTTTCTTCCCTTCTCTTCCCGTAACAAAGAATTGATTTCAGAAGTCGAAATATCATTAATAAATGCGCCACTGAATACGCAAAATGAATCAATTAAACTCATCCCGGCAAGAATTTCTTTTCAAAACCGATTCGGGGAGTCATGTCCGAACATGTTTCTTCACTTCAGAAAATTTCTCAGATAATTTGACGAAATGCTTGGAGTATAACTTCTTTTTGGAATCCCGTTGCTCGTTATCTTAATGGAAGGCTGATAAAAGAAAGGTAGAAAACGACTAAATAAAGGGGAGAAGTGCGGACCAAAAATGGAAAAGGAAAAAAAAAAGGAAAGAGAGAAAAATTATCGTCGAAAAGGAATTCATCTGGAATCATTATCTTCATGCTAGATTGGAAGATGTTTCATCATTTCAATTCGCCTCTAATGGTTGGTTGGAGAGCTCTGCTTCAGGATTAAATGGAAGAACCAGATCCAGCCTCTTGCCAATGATGTAGGAGACCAAAATACATCCCTTTGTATCTGTTGTCGTTCCATTGTTCTCATCTTTATTACTCTAGAATCTTTGGAATCGTTGGCGTATTTCAATGAAGACAACACTCCGAGATTGTTATCTTCGAAAGAACAGTGCTCAGCATTTGGTTTTTGAGCGTTCAACAAAAATTCATACATGACAAAAGAAAAGTTGAATTCATTGCTCACGGAATACAATAAGGTTTTAAATGTTTATTATTGTACAGCTTTGTTTGAATTCAGAGAATTTTTGAATCTATGTAAAATGTAAGTGAAAGGAAAGATCAATTATTTTGCCGAGGTATTTTCTGAGTACCAGTAATTATTTTTTTTTATTAAATTTGAAGTTATTAAACTAGCATTTCTATAACATAACCATGCAATTTCTCTAAAATCTATAATCTAAACAATATTTTTATTCATACACATTATTTGTTATTTTAATGTCTTTGAGACCATAACTGGTATTAAAAGCCTTTAAGAAAGGAAAATTGAGTAATTGTAAGTACTCATAATTCTTATAAATTTAATATCTTTCTTTTTTTTGTGTGTGTAAATTCTTTTTACAATTCCTCACTTAAATAAAGACACCACGAAAGCATTCTTATTTTTTATATAATTATAACTGAACCATTTACAAAACAATTATACTGTTATCTATATATTTAATTGTTGGATAAAATATTTACTGGTATAATTTTT
This sequence comes from Nephila pilipes, assembly GCA_019974015.1. Classification (NCBI taxonomy): domain Eukaryota; kingdom Metazoa; phylum Arthropoda; class Arachnida; order Araneae; family Nephilidae; genus Nephila; species Nephila pilipes. The sequence continues at coordinate 76,127 of BMAW01084682.1, read as the reverse complement.
TAAAATCAATTTGACAAAATTTTTATTGAAAGGCATCATTTAGCCAAATTTATATCATTTTGTAAGATAGATTAGGGATTTTTGCTTATTCTATGATATAAGTAATTGAGATTAATTTCAGAAAAACTAACGTATCTTTATATATATATATATATATATAAACCTAAACATTATAACTTACATTACAAAATATTAGCTTCTTCCAAATTACCAATGCATACATCTCTATAACCTTAATAAATTTTAAGACCTAATTGATATTCAAAAGTTCGCCTTCAAACAAGAATGTTTCTCTAGAAAATTATGGAAATTATTTTCTAAGAATAGGGATCTGTAATTTCATTAATTTCAATTCCATCTTAAAATTATCATACCTAGAATATTGCTAAAATCTATTATTTTCCTCAAGTTTGTAAGATATAATTAAACGTACAAAGTTTTTTTTATAAAACGGTTGTATTTTCATCTATCCGGTATAACTTCAGCTCATAACCAAGGTAAATTGTAACATATATATTTGATAATTTATTCCATGGAAATAATCCACGTGTTTTAAGTGGATTTTAGTCTTGATTATTTTTCAAATGAATTCAAGATAATGAATCTGGAGCTTTGCTTGAAATATGTTATCAAGGATTTCATCTGCATGTTTTCAAATTAACATTTGAACAATTGGCTCTAAGAAGATTCAGTTAAGGACTGAGAACATTTTAATATCACGCATATTAAAAATGCAAGATTGAATTACAAAACGTGTGAATAAATAATTAGTGTAAAATACTTATATGTTACATTAAAATTTAGTGAAGAAAATTAATGATACATAATACGTAATGGGACCATTAATTTTTTTCCTCCCAACGTTATATATAATAATTTAAGGAAATGAATATTTCTTCATAATTTTTATTCATAAATGAAAAGAACGGGAAATGAATCAAGGACTGAAGAGTTTTATATTTTTAAGGAATAAATTTACGTAAGTATATTTGGTGCAATTTTGGAACTTTCTTGGTATTAAAAATCCAAAAAAGAAAATAACCACCCTTATTTGTTTGTATACAAATTTTCCACTTTCTTACAATTACTCCCGGAATCTAGGGGGTTGATTATAGACAATGATTTCTCTCCTTCAGTAGAATACCGAACGAGTAACAACTCGAGGGTTAGTCAGTAAGTTTCATTTGGTTGCACATGTATTAGAAATTTGAATACTCGTTTTATCACAAAGTAAACTCGAATGTTAGTAAAAAAGAAAATCATAATTAGCTCATTCTACATCACGAAAAATTTATGTTAAGAAGAACTATATGTGATTGAACACAAAATAAAGCAATATCACACATTAAATGTTCTATCAAAATTGTTTGAAACTAAAAACATAACTATATTTACACATCAAATTGTTGGTTTATGAAAATTATCAGAACTCAAAATAAGTGGTTTTCTATTATATTCATGATTGACTAATTATAGTAAGCAATTAAAACACTATATCATTTCTCTAGAGTCTTCAGCCCAGCACAAAATGCAGCAAACTAAAACTATGTAGTATTAACTTGTTACTCTCTGGTTTTCTAGTTTAAATAAAGTTGCCAGCTTTTTCACCCAAATCATGCTTGATCATGCTTTTTCATGCTCCAGTGCTCAATACTTTAATTTTTCACCTGCATTTTAATATTCAAAATTGAAGGAGACCCAAGGAAAATCCCGTTTGACTTTAAATTATTTCTTTTTTAATTATTTCAAAAACATTGGCAAATTTCATATACTTGCAAACAAAGCATAATTATAATATTTTTTATAGAATTAAATCATGTGCAATTAAAAATGTAGCAAAATATTTTACATTTGAATGAAAAAAAATTAAACACGGGGTTTCAAAATGAAACCGAAACTTACAAAGTATACTGAAGTATATTAATGATAATGAAAATAGTTATACAACGAGTTCTCGCATGATTTCTCTTTCAACTAAACTTTTGCGCTACTTTATTACGTTATTTGATTTGAGAACCTCGTTTTGTGAAAAACACCATGACTTAAATTAATTAGAATATCTACATTAGAAGTGTAATTAGTAGGAAAATCATCAAATAGAGAAGTTGAAGGATTTTAAGAATGATATTGGATGAGATATAAGGTTATCGAGATTGTTCCGCTCACAATATTGGCACAGAAAAACAATTTCAGGTTGGTGCAAGTGTTACTTTATCCCCTGATTGCTGATATTTAACTCGAATCTATTTTTTCAATGTTTATCCAGGCTCGGATCTAGTTTTGCTGTTATTAAGATAAGTAGAATTTTTAATTATAATCTTTGGTTTAGGATATCGGTTAGTAACCATATTTATTATAAATACTTTGTTATCTTTCCGTACAATGGAATGAAACTAGTGTGATTTTTCTAAACATACTCTTTCATGATTGAACATTTAATATGTTTCGGTGCCTAATGACGCGTGTAGAGAAGCAATAGCATTGCAGTATTTTATCTACAGGACCGTATAGGCTATATTAAAGTTCCAAAAGTTTCAGAGTAAAAAAAAACACAAAATTAAGAATCTTTTCGACAATCTAATAACATTTCTAATCAGGTGGATTTATGCTATAGAAACATTCTTTCTGCATTTTTGTCGGTGTTCTATTTAACGCAAAATTTCCATTTAGTTATTACAAAATACTAACATAGTATTTTGTAATTCATGCTTGATTTTCATATGTCAAGGGTAATTAATTATTTAGGAGTAAAAGAATTGAAACATTCTTCAATATCTTTATTGATTGTGAAATCTGTTTTTTAAAAATTTAAAATATTCTTCATACCACTTTTAATATATGTAACATATAGTTGAGTTTCTACATTCAGAATTGATTTAAGCATTTTGAATTAAAAACACCTCCTATATTAAATGCCCTGCAATCTCTTCACAAAATATAGCTTAAAAATAACTAACGTATGTCAATTTATTTGACGTGAAGGTAATTATTAACTTTTTCCACATTATTTTTAATAACTTTAGTTTAATAATTTTAAATTTTATAAAATGGAGCATTATATATTTTGGCAATTCAGAAAGTCTGAAAAATTTAATGCTAGAATAGAAATGTAGTGTGGAATAAACTTTTAGAATTTTTCATGTAAATTTCCTTGCAAAAACAGAAAATGGTTTTTTTTTTTTTTTTTTTTTTTTTTTAATGCGGATATTTTTAGTAAGTAATTGAAACGATTTCGCATTTTAAATTTTCAATTGTTGGTATTATTAGTTAGCGAAATAACGTTTTAACATTGAAGTTATTATAAGTATTTTAAGAAAGAATAAAATCAGATAATAAATGGTAAATTTCAAGTCTTTGCAAGAAAAAAAGAAAAAAAAAACTCTTAAAGCACAATTTTACTATTCTAATAATAAAAATGGACATGGTTGCCTAGTAGCGAACTCACTGTCGGAGTTTTTTCCTTCGAATCGTGTGTGGCTCCGGTAGCCTAATGTTTATGATCGCGGACTCGCGGGTAGCGATTTTCGACGAGTCATGGGTTCAAAGTCTTGATGCCACAAAAGACCCGCCGTGTAGCCCTTACTAATGCACGTTAAATCTGTTCGAAGCTCTGAGTCCTCCCTTTGACATGGTGTAGATCAGTGCTCCACAACCTTTTCTCACCTACGACACACCAAAATTCTTTCTAGAATTCCGCGGCACACCAAAAGCTAAAGTATATAGGTATTAATTAATACACAAATTTTACAATAAATGTTTGTTTTTTTTATTTGAAAAGTATACATACATAAAACCATATATTTATTTCCAATAAATCATAATAATTATTAATGTGATACCTGCGCTTGTTTCAATGAACACAAAAGTTTTATATTCGGCTCAATATTTGACAACGCAACCCGAAGTTCTTGGTCAAGATCTTTTAAGAATGACCGCTTATCATTTTTAATTAATACAAGAGTTGAAAAACTTTGCTCACATAAATATGTCGTCGAAAATGGAAGTAATGTTAAGATTGCTTTGTAGGAAATGTGAGGATATTCTTTTTTAACGTAAATCCAGAAAATATCTAATGGAACTTCAGAGAAGTATAATTTTAAAGTCATGTCATTATTTAAATCTGTAAATTCCTCTCGAATTTGTAGAGGCAGTGCTTCCGTAGAATTTATTGCACTGGTTGCAAAAGGATTTCGAATCTAATCGTATTGTTCCGTATTAATGGAATAAAAATATTGATCAAATTTCTGCTGAAGCCTACTCAAATGTTGTTGGGCCAGATCCACAATTAGTTGGTTGTTTTCAATTGTAATATGATTGGTCCTTTGGTACATTTCCAAACATCCTTTTTGCAACTCTTTCTGCCAGTTTCAGTTTTTTAGTAAATCCTTGTAATTTGTCGGAGCAAGTCAAAATATTCTCATTTCGACCTTGCATTTTTTTATTAAGTTCATTCAAATGCTCGAATATATTAGCCATGTATGCAAGTTTGGCTATCCAGTAATCATCATTGAGGTGCTGGCATATTTCGAGCATATTCTATGTTAAAAGGAATTCACGCACCTCGTGACGAAGCTCAAATAATCTAGCCAAAACTTTGCCTCGGGATAGCTAACGAATTTCTGTATAAAATAATAAGGATTCATATTCGGCTCCCATTTCTGCACAAAGTAATCCAAAAATTCGCGAATTTATGGCTCTTGATTTAATTAAGTTTATGATTTTAATGCATTCATTCATCGTGTTCAAAAGTTCTTCCGGCAAATTCTTGACCATCAATGCTTCTCGATGTATGCAGCAGTGTATAAATTGTACAGTCGAATTTTTTTGTCTTACACAAGAGACAAAACCTTTTTTACGACCCGTCATTGCCCCAGCGCTATCCGTGCGAACAGCAATGCAGTTGCTCCATTGAATATTACATATTTTGAAGAAATCATCGGTTACTCGAAAAATTTCTTCACCGGTAGTTCGCTCTGGAACCTCCTTACAAAATAAATAATGTTCTTTAATAAAGTCCTCTTCAACGAAACGTACAATAGCTATCAGCTGTGTTTAATTTTTAATATCAGATGTTTCATTGATCTGAAGCGAAAATTTTTCAGCCGATAACAGTTTTTTAATCAGTGTTCCTAAAATATCGCTTGACATATCGTGAATACGTCTTTTAACAGTATCAGCAGACAAAGAAAATTTATTCACTTCCTTAACTTCATTGGGCCCAAGCATAAGTCTAACAATTTCCATACATGCTGCTTTAATAAGTGTTTCGCCGACAGTATGTGGCTTCTTCTGACGTGCAATTAATTTTGCAACATGATAGCTAGCTTCTAATGCCTTTTCAGAAACTGTTACGGCCGATTTCATAAATTTCTTCTGTTTTTTATTTTGTTCTAAGCACCTCTTAAAATATTGTTTGTCTTTGTTGGCGCAACTAGGATGGCCTGAATATAGATGCCGCTTTAATTTACTGGGTACCATTGACATTTGATAGCTGATCGCTGCAAATGATGCTCTGTGGTCTTGGTGCCGTTTCGTCACCACACCACGAGAATCTATATTTAATGTAGTCTTCGTCGTACTTTCTTTTCACTACCTTCTTTAGGTTTTTTGTAACACTTGTGCTGGGTTCTTCATCATCTGTATGTGAAGACGAATCTATCCATAAAAATTTATCCATATTTAAAGGGGTATAAAACTTAAAAATTTTTATACGAAGAACATTAACCATACATAATTCAGTAAGATAATTAATAATAATTACCGTTAGTGGTAGGAACGTGTTTATTTAACTTTGTGTTGTAAAATAGTGACAACAATGACATACGAATAAACGTGATGTACCACGCTCAAATGCAAATAACACATGCGCATGAGTCTTCAACGACGCGCATAACGGTCATTTTGCTTTATCTATGATTAATTTGGTGGGCCTTGGTGTTTACACAACACATTGTGCTGTTTTCAACTGTTCTCACCAGAGGACCATTGAATAATTATTTAGTTATAATAATTATTCTATAATATATTTAGAAAAATAGACATTATTATGAAAAAAAATTGTTATTTTGTATTAAATACATGATGAAAAATTGTAAAATGTCAAATACACCGCGGCACACCTGTATCTGGCTTGTAACACTCGGTCATCCCGGGCGTTATCTTGTGCCATCACTAATATCTAATATTAAACACTCGACACCAATAATTACAGAACCACTAAAACAACTTTCAACATTTATTAATATATATCTACTATGATGTTAATAATAGTGCTCTCCAGGTTAAGAGTACCAACGCTTTAATTCAACCCACCAATAATAATCTAACAATTTCTTACCACTATCTCTTATCAACTGCAACTCCGAATCTGGAACAACTACTGAAAATACTAGCACAATTCTCAATCCGTGAGATTTCTACTCGGACCTCACCTCAATACTAATCTGTAAATCCAGCTTCCTATAATATAGCACTTAGATTCCACCTCCTCTCACTACAACGCCTCTCTGATCCTCCTTCAACTACTCTACTCCTTCAGATGGAGTTTATATACTTCTTAATTTAACCGCTTCACTTCATTCCTAACTGCTTTGCATATTACATTCTTCATCACGTTTCATTTTTGGTTGGGCAAAGGTTGCTTAGCGAAAGCAATCAATCTCAATTGAAAGTCCCCAAGGTTAGTGAAGAGAAACCGCGAATAGCCCAATGTCACAGGCTCATGACACACCAGTGTGCCGCGACACACCGGTTGCGGAGCACTGGTGTAGATGTTAGGCCAAGGTCCCAGCTAAGGTGTCGGCCTCTTCACTTGACCGTGGATCAAAAATACGAGGTATGTTGCCAATAGCCCTCGTTTTGCTTCTAAAGAGAAGTTAATAAAACTTATCAGTCAATCTGTCTAGCTGTGAGTGTGAGCTCTGATGGCATTAAAGACCCGCACTGTAGTGAGGCTGATGCACGTTAAATCTGTAGGAAACTCCAAATCCTATTTTTGGAGTAATTTTCAAGTTTGGAGAGGGAGCAGACAGCATAGGTATCATTCTCGTTACTTAACTAGGGCTCAAAATTATAAGATGTGTTCCTTATAGCCCTCATATTGTTTCTAAGTTAATAAACAACCAATAAAGCTAATATTGAAAATAATTTATGTATCTTTAATAATATAGACTTTTCTGTCGTTATCTGCAACAATTTTGTGTATATATCAATAAAGTTTTGTATTAAAATTCACAAAGCAGTTTATTATTGTATGTTTCAAGTATAAAATATAAAAATTTATTTATTTTAAATCTTATGAAATAGATTTCAATCATATCAGAAAACATAGAAAAACTCAAACGTTATCCGTTAATCCTAATTTTTGACATGAGTAGGCAGAATAATGTTGTTCATGTGCTAAACTAAACACTCGCCTTTTCAATTTCCATCTTTTGTTGATTCAATATGTTATGTTATATGAAATAATCTATAATAAAGAACAGTAGAACTGTTTTACCATTAGTGATTTGCTTACCATTTTTAAGAATAATAAGTTAATCTATCTCTAGAAACATTGGTATTCTTGAACTAGCAAATATATATTGTAATATAGCGTTAATAATTTAACCAGTGCACCATCAGAAAAAGGAGATAGAAGCACCCCACCCTATCCTCGCACCTCCTAAAGACTATATACACACGGGACCGATGATTTCTCTCGTTAAGTCTAACTTCATTTAAAAATTCATATAAAACAAATTCATATCCAGTTAATAAAAAATAAATGAAAATAAAATATGTAATAGCAATTACTATAATTATATGAATAAAATAAATGAATAGATAATGAAATAAATAAAATGCAATGAAACATAATAAATACAATAAATAAATGAATGCAATAAAATATAATAATAAATAAATAAATACAATAAAATATAATAATAAATAAATAAATACAATAAAATATAATAGTAAATAAATAAATATAATAACGTAATAAGTCAATATAATAACATATAATAAATAAATATAGTAAAAAATAATAAATAAATATAGTAAAAAATAATAAATAAATATAGTAAAAAATAATAAATAAATATAGTAAAAAGTAATAATTAAATAAATACTTTAAAACATAGTAAATAAATACAAAATAATATAAATAACAAAATACAAAATATTAAAATTATAAAACAAAAATATAATCCCTAATTATTTTGAAATTTTTCTATTGAATTGTTATACATGTATTATATAATTCCTATGATAAAAATAATATTGTATTGTAATATTCAAAATTTAAAAAAAAAACAATAGCACCCTAACATTAAAACTGAACCACAATAAATTCGATATTACCTATCAACTTTTAATCCTCTGTCAAATTCGCTCACAAAACGTTAGATGCTTAGAAAATTATAGCTAAATTTTGTGTGTCTAACCTCTTTATACTCCTTCCCCTCTATTGTTTTTCGAATTTTTTGAAATACTCTACCGTTTCCCCCCCCCCCACTTTTAATTCCTATCGCAGCAACTGAGCAAATTTATGGCACGTATGGTAGAGAGGTATACTACTAAAGATATGTTGGTTGCACGCCAAAAGAGTGACCATTAAATTTGACTTAGCAATATTTAATGATCTTATTTATGAGTGTAAAATTTTTTTTATGTTTATTCTTTTTATAGGCTAACTGAAACGTAGCAAAAACCTCACTGCTAATATTTTTTTTTCCTTTTTTTAAAATTGAAAATAATTCATAAAAAAAAAAAGAGTAATGCGATGTATTTTCAAACATTAAATTTTATGTACTTGCAGTTTATTAATTTTCGGTATCTTGTTTTTAAATATATATTAGAATTTTCTTGTTTATCTGTACTTGTTTCCGATCTTCTTTCTATTTATACTGATTGAACTACATGAATAGCTTTCTAGAAATTACAAAATTAATCGGTTCATTTTGTTATTGATTTCATCACATACCAAGTTTACTATCAATTGCAAATTTAGTTTTTCTTAATTGGAAAAAATATTTATAGTGTTATTTTACTCTATTTAAGAGCTCTTAGAGCCTATAGTTTTCATTATCCATATTTTGCAAATAATCTTAAAGTTATGCAATTAAAGGTAAGGTATTTTCTGCACTTCGGGTCAACATTGATGAAACATTTATATACTTACTCTGAGAAACGCTTACCACATAACAGAAAAGACTAAAATATTTTTTTGTGTGTGTACCCATCTAACGAAGTATACGAAAAAAAATTGCAAATATGTTCAAATAGGAACATTATTACACTTCATATAACTGTATATATTTAATGAAAAACACGAAAAAATATTGCTTTTGTGGAGGTGAGGGGTTGCAACGTCAAATTGTTGGTAACGTGAATGAAATCATTACTTTATTCATTTCACCGTTTGAATGAACATTTGTGGCCACGGTAGCCTAGTGGTCATGGCTTCGGATTCGTGGCCGGTGGTTTTTGTTCAGTTGCGAGTTTCATCCTTGGCAACTAAAGACCCGCCATGTAGACGGGGCTAATGCCCGTTAAATCTGTCGAGGCCCAAAGTCCTCTCGATCGCGTGGTGTAGAAGTTAGGAGAGGGGGTACAAACTTAGGTGTCGTCCTTGTCACTTGGCCGAGGTTCAAAATTACGAAGAGTATCGCCAGTAGCCCTCGTGTTGCTTCTAGAGCGACGTTAATCAAAACTAAACTAAACTAAAACTTGAATGAACATCTAATTGCAAATATTTTTTATGGTGTATAAATATTTTTCATGGTGCTTAATGTATAAGGAACAAGAACTGTTATTTCGTCATCAGAATCTGCACTATTAGGATTTTTAGAGGTCTGAAAAATTATAATTGGCGCTGAACATCATCGACGGCAACAAATTTATCCATTGATAGTGCAGAACATTCTAATACTGTAAAACCATAATTCATTTTGTTCGTCTAACGAACGTAAAATAAGACAAAAAACAGTATTTTGTCAGGGAAACAGTAATAAATTTTTGTTTGTGTTTATCTTAGAAGTTTAAGTTCAATTTTGTTATTGATATGTATTATGCATGAAATAATTACTTTGTCACGTCACACACCATTGCCATTTACCTAGCATTTATCTTACATTTATATCAATTGTATTTTCATTAACTGTCTTTTATTTTGTTTAAATTACGTAAATGTTCAATTTTTGTCTTACTTTTATAAATACATAATTTTTGTGTAAAATAAGTTTTTTTTTTATTATACTCCCACTCCTTTTACCCAGAACTTATCTTTAGCGCGATGGCAAATTGGTTTTGTTTTGAGAGGCAACGGGTTTTGGCGGGGAGGCACCAACTTATGTACTGCGTTCTCCTCACCAAGCTGATAGATGTTGTTAAAAAAATAAATTTCTTTGTTCCTGTTACAAAAATTTGTTTATTACCATGTCGACTGAACTGAAAGTTCAAAACACTTACGTATACGCTTAACTTAGAATGAAATATTATATAAAATATAGCACACTTACACAAAGCGGCACTTTTGCTCTTAGCAACGTGTGATTGATTAAATTATGTTACGTCTTCGGCGATGAACCATAACATGTGATTGATTAAATTATGCGAAATCCTCTGTGAGGAATCATAACATTTTCTTAGCACAATTTCAGTGGTTGTGTTGTAGCACCATCCCCTCATTATTTACATCAGCAAACAGTGTAAGGTTTAATTAAATAGTCAATAAAGTTACTATTCCGATCGAAGAGAATTCAGAAAAATCTGAACACCGTTTATTAGCTTTCGCCACGAATCATGCATGAACGCCTTCTCTGAAACAACTCTTTACAAGCTTGAATCCCAGGTTAGAATCAAACAATACAATTCTATCTTACCAAAACACTCGCTTTGAGTGAGGCATTTCTTGAGTACTGCAGTTTCAACTCCTAATACCATTTACTCTAATCAGGAGTCACTTGTAACTTATTTCCATCACAGCCAATCAACTGCAACAATTCACTTCGATTTCTGACTTACTAACATATATCGGTATCTCGTTATCACACACACATCTATTCTCTCTTCCATTCAATTCTATTTTGATTATGTATCACTACACTCAATGTATTTCATTACACTTCTTATCTTCATCTAATTTGTGTAATCACGTTTCATTTGAATGTTAAGGAGGGGAAAATTCAAAAATAAAATCATAAAATTAATCCCAGACGTTAGTTAATGGAAGTTTCACGAATAGCCAGCGATACAGTGTTACCGTAAAAGAAATATTTTTTGCTAACGTGTGATTTATTAAAAAATATATGTCATCAAATATTATATAATTAGAACTTCATGAAACTTATACGGAAACATATAATTAATGTATGTTTTTACATTTTAGGTGGCATGGATCAAGGTGGACACCCAGACTCTCCTTACTCTTGACACTCATGTAATTAGTCGAGACAGAAGGCTGAAGATCACCAATAGCAATAAAAGGCAATGGTACCTGCATATCAAAGACGTTAGTGTTCTTGACAGAGGCTATTACATGTGTCAAATAAACACTGAGCCAATGATTAGTCAGGAAGGATTTCTTGATGTCATGGGTGAGTACAAGAGTACCAGACTGAAACATAAATAACGACCTTATTTTCAAAATCACATTTTTTTTATAATTTCTTATCTCCAAGACTCTTATAAAAATCACTAAATTGAAATAAATCTAAGTAATAAAGATTTGAATGCAATATTCTAAATATCTTACAAAATATTTAAGATTAAACTTGTAACATCTCATTAAAATATCACTTTTTGTTTAAAGCAATCCGTTTAAAGATTAGATTAATTTATCTTTCATGCAAACTTTTACGCAAAATGCTTTTCTTTTTGTCACGCTATGAATCAACATATTTGAACATTTTTTATTTATTTATTTTTGTAGCGCATCATTTCTTATTAAGCCTTTTAAAACATTGGAGTCCCTTTTAAACGACCTCTATTCAAGCGATCTTTAGTTTAAACCGTTTACTTATAAGACGTTTTGAATTTATTTTCAAACTTAAGAATTTTATTCCTCTAATTAGTTGAACAGAAGACATTGTTATTTGAGTATTTTAATTCTTTTATTAAAAAGCTACGAGAGATTGTCTTAAAATTAATGATAATAATATTTAGAGTTATTTTTATTTTATTTATTTATTTTTGATAAAATAAAATGAAAATGTAATATAGTAACAATTAAACATTAGTGAAATGTCCTAGAGCTTTCAGACATAATCGTACTAGTGAAATCAAAATTTTAACTACAGAAATTGTGTTGAATTAATTTTGTTTAATTTAATTTTTTTATTCGGCAAAAAGATCATGTTTTGTTGAGCCTCGTTAAGACAGATCTTTTTGTAACTGTACATACTAAAAAAAATGCCAAATATTCTTGATTTTGCGCGTCAGCTTACGAAACGGTGGTATGAGGACGTGTCTCTCTCAAGCCTTACCACAGCAGTGTAGCTTGGGCGGCGGCGGCGGCCTTGTATAACCCGTGGATATAGTGGATGGCTCGTCGTTCATGATGCACTCAATAAAACTTTGCTGCTTAGTACAATATTTTTGTCCCATTAACTGAAAAACTCATTTTGAAATTAAATTTTTATACTAAATATTGAGATTTAATTTTTATCTTTTAATTATGCAACTTCAAATTATGTTTAAATTTAAAACAATAGTTACGTTGAAGAGGTATTTTCATCGTTTTAAAAATAGAATTTGTTATTTATACATCTTCGTCTTCCATTTGGAGTGCTTACCTATTCTAAGTAAATGTTATAAATACGCTTATATCGTAAATAAATTTCAAGGTATCTTCAATATCAATACAATAACATGATTTCAGTAGGTATGATAGAAAAAAATATTGGATTTTGATCAGTATTTGTTTCGGTTACTAAGAGATTCGGCTCAATATGTTTTATTTAATCACTTGTATTATTATTTCAAAACTATTATTAAGATCTGTGAGCTCAAGTATTTTTAATACCAGCTAATATTTGGCAGAAGTTATGAAACAACCTTACGGCTATATAAAAAGATGAAATTATTGTTTTTTATTTATACTTTTGTTTTATATTTATTTTGTATTAACTCTTATATTTTTCTCATTTTTCATTTGGCGCTCTAATTAGTAATGAAAATTTTGATATGAAACCCTTTAAAAAATTTGTTACTATTAGAATTATACAAATTGAATGTTTCTAAAAGTGCAAGGAATGAAACATTAGGAGTAGAAATAAAAATATACAAAATTTTATACCATATTTAAACACTTTAAATTTTCTGGAAAACTGGTAGTGAAGTGAATAATTTCTATGACATTTTTTATTTTTATTTTGACGTAATTGGCCTTTTGTATTTATTAATTAGTGAGGATAAATATTGTAATAAATTAAGAGTTTTTCAATTTTATCAATCAATGTTATCACATTTTAAAAGAGTTTTTTTGAATTACAATATAATAAACTTTTTAAATTAATATTTTTGAAACAATTTGCATGTGCTTAAAACATGAAAATAGAAAAGGGAGAATATACTCTTTGCTTATAAGTATTAGAAATATGTATTAAATCAATTAGTTATCAGAATAGGTCAATTTCAATTTCCATCTATTAGAATTTAGAAATTATTTCTTACAAAGATGTGAGAATTGGCGACAAGTGAGCAATCAAGCTCCATGACTAGTTTAGATTATTTCATCTATTTAAGCTCAAGTTTTTAAAATTTTTAATATTTTTTTTTGTAATCTTTCGCCAAGTATAAATGGTTAGTATTTAAAAGTACTTCGAAAATTTCAGTTTTTGAATGATTCTTACATATTCGAGTAATTACAATTATTTTAAAAGAAGTTCCGATAATTCTTTTATGAAAAAAAATATTAAAAATTTTTGCAAAAAGCTCTATACAAAGTTTTGCAAAGAGCCGATTTAGTCACCCAAAGTGTCTTTTTTTATGATTATTATTAAATTACTCAATTGAATATAAATTTAAAGTAAACGATGAAGTATCGGGAAATGAACAATAGTAAACTTTCCCGATAGTAAAATTAAAGGAAGCGATGAATTATTAAATCGAATAAATTTAGCTAAACGTAATTAAAATTAAATCAAACGATAAATTATTAATTGAATATAATATTTTAAAAAAACTAGTAGTTTGCTTTAATTGTATATAATATAAGCTACATGTAATTAAAATTGAAGCAAGCAATGAAAAAAAAATGAAAAATGATCTGGTAGGCCAAAACACACCACCTAAAAAAGAGCCCCTTAAGTGGCTAATATATAAGCATATTAATGTATACATAATTTAGCAATATACTCATAGTATATAGCATATATTATGGTCAGATTGTTATTATATTATTATATTTTCAAGTGAAGAGAAGAGATTTTAAACTTAATTTTAAAAATAATATATTGCTATAAACTCAGTAAAACTTATTTTGAAAAAAATGTCTATGCATCAAATACAAACAGAAAATATGTAACGTTAAGAAACTGTCTTCATGAAGTAAGTAATTTCAAATATATCCTTAACTAGGGGATCATATTCCAAATTAAATTAATACATATAATATGACAGTTACTTGAAATTTTATTTAAATGAATAACTTTCTTAATTATATGCTGTCTAAAAGTAGGTAATTTCCATCAAATACGTCGTAAAAAATTGGAAGAGAAATTGTGTTGTTAAATTATATATTAAATTCACTTATAAAAAGGAAATTTCTCGTACTTGTAATTTAATTTAATTTGTTGCGTTAATTTCATGTACATATACTTGTTATTGGAATTTTAATTATTACATGCATGTACAATTTTAATTTTGCGTAAATATTCCTAATTCAAGTCATAATTAATTTGTTTATTTATTTAAACGTAATATTTAGAAAATTAAATCAGCCATTAGAATATTTTTAAGAAGTTAAATTAAAAGCTTCCGGGCATTTATAACTTTTTTTTATTATATTACCATTAACTAAAATTTCCAACTTTTGCAAAAAAGTGTTTTATTAAGACCTGTAGAAAGTTCTATGTGTAACCACGATATTATATAAATGTTTCACACGTTTTCACATGAGACCAAACTTTTTATATATCATAAAATACTCTTACATATTCCGCGATGAATAATATTTCCCTTCCGCTTGAATTTTTTGTAATATTTTTGTTTCCGCTACAATATTTCATCTAACATTTGTTTAAAAAACTTGATGAAATGTAATGATATTTGTTTTGCCATTGATTATTAAGAACTGCATTATATTTTATTTTTCAACTCTGGACATGAAATTTATTATGCAATCGATTCACTTAACTTTGATTCGTTTTATATTTCGGGAGTGTTTTTCAACAACGTTAAACAATTTATAGCTTCAAAATGATTTGCGAGATTTATTAACGTTTGACTTATATTTTTTATAACCATCTCATTACATAATCACTGAGAAATGGTCTCTATATATCATGTGTGCATTAAGTATTTTAATAACATGAAATAATATTTATTTAGTCATTGATTTTGGAGAAAGCGGTATCATTATTTGTTTCATTTCGAAAAGAGAGATTTGTATTTTTGTGTTCCTTCTGGGATATATTTATGTGTACCCATACAAAGGGGGAAATGAAATTTTATTCTTCTAAACAATGATCACATAGATGTAAAAACAGAAATAAAGCGTGACTATGCGGCACAAAAAATAAATGAAATAAAAATAAACTACTAGCAATGAAGAAAACTTATTTTTTACACAAAATGCAGTTTGCCATTTGAAATTTCAGTTTAAGCGTATTTCAATAGGTATTTCAGATTAAAAGTGAATTTATATGGAAGAATTATAAGGTTATTCCTAAGTATAGTGATAGAAGAAAATGCAAACTTGGACAACTATATTCCCATTCTACAAACTGTACACTACAGGTTTTGAATCACAAATAATGTACAGTAAATACTTTCCTGATCAGGTTATAACGACAGAGATATACGTGCGCAACAATACTTGATGTAGTGGTGCCAGGGCTGGAATATCTCTGCCTTAACTATTACTTTAGCTTTCGTACCCTTTTTCACACACCTTTCTCGTCCACATGCACAATCTTCCTGTATTTAAGCACCTGAGATAGATGCCTCCTACTTAGCACCCAGGTCGGGTGTCTGTGGACAAGCCACAACATGTCATGGACATGTACTCCACTTCCCGAGCTTGACTCCGGCTGGTGAGACTACTATGTTAGGCGTGTGTTTACTGCCACCTAGTTTTAACATTTGAGAAAAGTGTTCCTTTTATTTAAGCTCCAGAGGACACTGTTCTCCTTGTTATGTTCAGGAGGAGAGTTTCCATGCTTGAGTCAAAGACTGGTAGAGCCCAAATAAGGTAAAGTACACAGAAATTTGCAGACCAACCACGCATTTTATAGAGAAACACTAGAGCTACAAGTTTTGCCATCAACTAATATAACTTATAGCAATTTAGGACCTTACAGGACTCTGATTTATCGACACTTGAAAATAGTAAGCAGATAATGCTGTGACACGAGGCACCAGGGCTACATTCTTCAAAGATGTGTCATATTTTAATATTGTTATGCATTTATATCTCAAACTTTGTTATAAAGAATTTAAAAATAAATCTACGGATAATGATTCATAGTACATGTCTGAATACCCTGATTATTCATTACCAAATTGATATTGTTTCCTATAGATTAACACAATTGTACGAAAATACAACTTATTGTTTTAAAAAACATTTACTTAAAATTGAATATGGGCTTAAGAAAAACGAAAATTTTGAAAGCATCAAATTTCATAGCATCTTTCAAAATATTAAATTTTATCTGACTTTTTATATTCTTTCGTACTGAAAAAAAGAAAAAAAGTACGAGTAAAAGGCAACAGAGAATGCTGTAATTATTTGATATCGCATCTAATTTACTTGTTGGATTACTTACAGCCCAACTTACACTAATTTATTAAGTCAACCTTAAATGCATTAGCATTTTTAGTTTCGAACCTATTCTGCTACTGGTGTTTATTTATACAAAAGAACCTTTTAAATTGTTGTTTCCGTTTAATAGCCTTTGTCTATCCTGGTTAAGATATATGAACTGAAAAAGTTAACAGTAATTGTTCACTGTTACATAAAAAAATATGTAAACTTTTCGAAATATTTCAAATTTATAGATATTTTCAAATGCTCTTACCTCAGAAATCTTTATCGTATAGTGATTTATGCCTTAGAAATCTGCAAATTTTTCTTTTAAAACAACAGGTATAAGAAAATATCGTTTTTTATTACTGTACGATACCTTCTAATCAGACTTTATGACATTCATATTTCTTTTTTATTGAAACATTTATGATAAAAGAAATATTTTTCAGAAGGATGTTACTTAAGGTTTGAAAAAAGAATAATCTGTCGTAAAAAGAAATGCTTCGATGTATGTTTATTAATAAAATGCTTCCTTTTTAACTAACATTAAAATGTATTCCAATAGTTACATATTTCAATAAATATTTTTCATTTTGTTTCACAACATTTTAGTTCTATGTTTGCAAAGTTAGTAAAATTATTTTAAACTGTAAGTTACTATTATTTACGGTATTGAATGTGGAATACGTGGCGATGGATGTAATGTGATTTACATTTTTTTTTCAAGAAAGTCCTATGGATTTCAATTTCAATAAAAGTAATTGCAATCAGTAAAACTTCAGTTATGTATAAATGAAGAATAAACTCTCTCTCTGTTCCAATGTGTCATACGGTACTAATGACATTATTTTTCTTTTCTTAATTATTACTACTTATATTTTAGTTTAATTGATATCATGAAAGGAATTTCAGTAATATTTGGTTAATTGGCCGAATATCAATTGTACTCGTGTATATATATATATATATATATATATATATATATATATATATATATATATATATATATATATGTGTGTGTGTGTATTTGCATGACAACATGACAATGTTGTTGTTGGTATAGACTTTTGTAAATACTGTTGATCATAGTTGAATTCCTGTTTATTTTATCACCATGTTCATTTCAAAATGTTGGCATAAATTATCACTTTCCGTGCATTGGTCATGCAATTACAAAATTGCATGATAATTAACATGACTCACACTGAAAACACCAGCAGAGAAAGAGAACAGTTAGATGAACCGGGAGCCTTTATATTTCAGGAAAACTAGAGCATTTCCCTAACTCATGCTAAATCGGCAGTTAAATTAAGGCTCGGGGTATTTTTAGCAAATAAAACACCCTTGACTCTTAAGGTGTTAGTCAAATTAGCTCTATTTTGAAAAGGATTGTTTAAGATTATATAAAATAAAAAAAAGAAGTTTAACTTAGTTTATCTTCACATACAATATTACTTATCGTGAGTTCGTAATCAGTAAAAAAAAATATGAAATAATGTATAAAATGGAAATATATGAATAATATATAAAAATAAATTTTCTTGAGTTTTTTTTTAAAAATTTATTGTAAAAATAGCTAAATACATTAGCGCAAATAAAGTGCAGCAGGTACTAAAATGTGAAAAAGTGAAATAGTTCAGTTATGTAAAATTTATATTATAAAATTTATATGTTATCTTTATTCTTGTTTTTCTTAACAATATTAAACATTCTAGTAACTATCTAAAATAATTATAAAAACATGTATTCTATGTATCACAAAAACAAATAATTAAATAAACATTTTTTCTTTTCGTCTACAGTTTATTTTTATTTGTGGTATTACACTTTCCCATTATAATTTTGTATATTTATGTACATCTTATGTAAAAATAGATGATAATATTTACGGTGATACAGGTAATAAGTATGTCTTTTTTCTTTAAAATTCAAGAACTATTATTTTTAGTATCAAAACAAGTTGATATTAATTTTAATTCACACACTACAGTACTATAAATTATAATTTATAACATATTTTATGTTAGTATTCGCAATATCGAAAATAATTGTTCAAAATCAAAATAATAAAATTGTTATTCACTTGAAAGATAATAAGAATAATTCATTAAAACAATTTTCAGTTCTTTTTAAAGCAATCGAGATTTCTTTTTTTAAAAAAAACAAGTTATTTATTCATAAAATATAATAGCTCATATTAAAATCAATTTAAGTAATTATTATACCTTTCCACAATTTCTACGCTTTATATAAAGCGCAAGTTTCTGTAATGCTTTTCCAATCCTCACTTAGGTTATTACAACGTAACTGTTTTACGACTATCCAAACCATTCCAGAATAGTAGTTGTGATTTACAGTAAGTCGGAATTGCCAGAGACACTGTTTAAACACCTTCCGAAGTTGGGTGTATCCTTCAAATGCTGTTAAACTAGATTATACCCGATCCAAATAGTCCCGCTCACTAAATTCCGATCCGAACTGAACTGTGCATTAACATTCAAATGCTCAAAGTGAAGGGAGGAGCCATTTGAGCTGTGGTCACCCCCTCTCCACCGCGCAACTAGGCTTATTGAACATGATGCAATTACAGCCATCTTAAACATTTGAATATGAATGCCTAATCATAATAATTACAGATAGAGTTGAACCAAAATTTAGCTGCCTATTAGAGATTTGAATTGTAGCCTGTCATTGTGTTTACCTACACCCTGCAACAGAGCTTTTGGATGCACAGTATAAGCATTTGATGAGATGTAATATACTGTGTGATTGACTTCATCTGGTACGTTAAACGATTGATTGGTGGAAATGAATTATAAATCTGAATAATGTCAGTGGCGCTCAAGTTATTGACAGTATTTTGCAAGCTCTGGCGGAGAGTTAAAGTGTTATCAATTGTGTCGTAACACAACTGATAACACTGTAACTTGCCGAGGTAATTTAAATTCGAGGGGATTCGGGATTTCCGGATTCGCTTTTCCGAATTGTTTTGTTGATATCTTGCGAATTAATAGGTTTCTATTAGTAAGCTTTTGGATGAATTCAATTAATAATTCTTCATTTTTACGAATTACGTTAGTTTGTGTAATAGTTAATAGACTTTTTTACATAATAATTATATTTCTCGAGTAAGGCTGGGGTTTTAAATACGGCTAATATTTATCTCATAAATGACATTTATTGTATTTATTACTTCAAAAAGTCTTTTATTTCGATACAGTTTTTTTAGTAATTTTATTTCTTTTATCTCATGGTAATTTCTACAGAAATATGCAAAATTTGGATCTGTTAAAATCGTTAGCATGGTTAGATTTTTTAATCGTATTTATCTATATATTCAGAATCCTAATTCATAAAAATTTAAAATTTGCAAGGGATTAATTTTTATAATTCAAAAAAGTAATTTGAACTTTTCTTCACACACCGTTTCAAAATGATAAGACTACGTTTTGTGATATAAACAAATATAGACAAATAATTTAATTTTCAATTTGATAGCATTCTTCACTGATCCAATGAATTGTTTTTATTTTATTATCCTATCTCTTTTATATAGAATTTATTCATCAAAACTGTTTTACATCTAATCAATGCATTAATAGTGTTACCCATACGTCCCGATTTTAAGTAGCCTGTTCTTTTGTCCCAAAGCACACCTTCCGGACAAATGAAACAACAAAGTTAAGAGATGCAATTTTTAAAGCTATGTTAGTTACCAAAATAAATGTTAAGAAATGAAGGCAAGAATCTCATTCGTATTTGAAATCAATGTCAAATATATCAATGTAATTGTTTTCTTCTAAAAATAGCATAAATTGTTTATTTTCTTATGTTCATTACCGTTCTTTTCAGTAATAAATGAAAACTACGACGAAATATGCGCTTTATTCAGTACACATACCGCAACTTAAAAAGGAGTAGATGACCTACTTTGAGAAAAAAAAATCAATGATTATATTTATAGTTATTACCTAAAAGTTATAGCAGATGTCCCTTTTTAGGAAAAAATAACGGTTATATTAGGAACTACTATCTAAAAATAAGTAGAAATACCGTTAAAAGAAATTAATAGATATATTTATAACTATTTCCCCAAAACTGGCAGTTGTCCCTTTGTAAGGGAAAAAATATGTATGTTATATTGCCTAAAAATTCAAAGATGACCTATTTTAAGGAAAAAAATAATTTTATATTAATAACTACAAATATTATCTAAAAATTAGCGTTTTGAGCATGTACAAATAATTATATAAGAATTATTTTAATGATAAAACATTTCGTATATAGTTCTTACTGAAATCTTTTTAAAAAGGGGGAAACAGTAAAAACTAAGCAAAAAGTTGAAACAAATTTTTTTTCCAGTCCCACTTATTTTTTAATACCCTAAATCCATACACACAGTAGGAGCTGAATTACGTATAGAAATATCCATCTACATTTACTGGTTCTTATATCAGTAATATTTTCTTGCTGTAGAGAATAATGTAAGATCTAAGTCTTTGCTATGTTGTACATTCAATAAATTTTCGCAGCATCCGGAAGTAAATCCTTATACTTTTAGCTATTTTTTGATATAATACGTTTTTTGAAAGAAAAGACCAGAAGTTTTATAAAAGAATTGGAAACTTGGTAAACAAAGTGCATATATATATTTTAAAATAAAAAGCTTGTAAAGCTTAGATTCTGCTGTATCCTCTCATCTCAAAAGATATTAAAAATTGTATGTTCTTCATGCAGAAAAAAAAGTAACTTATTTAACTTTAGAAATAAAATAAAAAGATGTAAACATGTCGATATCATTTTTAGAATACATACTCAAAAAATAGTTTATATTTCTCTGAGTAACGGAAGAAAAAGTATTTTCCCAGAGTTTAAAAAGCAGTAGAGTTTATAAATTTCTTTTTTGCAATTTTTCATTTCCAAGTTTCAATTTGTTAAAAGTATGGGAAGAAGAACAAAAAATGTTCACAATGCAATTTTTAGAAAACTCTTCTTATAAAAAAAACTTATTATAAAAATTTTATGCGCAAAATAAAATTATTTTTGAAATTATGCTTTGGTTCTAAAGCTGTTGTATTTTATATTTAAGAAAATTGTTAAACATATAAAGTTGAAATATAGCAAATTATACTTCTTTAAATTTGAAAGCCTAAGTGAAGTTCATGGTAAAGTTACAAACTTTGAAATAGAATTTTTTTTTGTCTAAATTAAAAGATATTCGTTTTCTATGTTATTGCGATGATTTTTATTTCAATTAAATTTTAAGTTCGTGTCCTAGAGACATTCAAGACTCAACTTGTAGCTGTTGAAGAATGTAAAATTAGTCGGTGATCAAAGCCCTTTTTACTTTGGAATGATGTAGAAGTTAGGAAAATTAGATGTAAGCTCAAGTGTTGTACTCGATATTTGACTGAGAATCAAAATTTCGATATCCATCGCCGATAGCAGACGTATTGCTTCCAAGTTTGACCATAATTATCAATCAGTCTGAAGATTTATAAAACCTAACATAATGTTTTGTTTAATTTTCATATAAGATGAAATTTATGTGTCTTGAAACTTACAGAATAATTTCTTCTTATTATTACATTTATTTCGATACTTATTTATCGTTTTAAATCCGTTATACTTTAAACTGTTTTGATTCACCTATAAAGATAGACCAATATAATGACCAAATCGATAATGAGCACAACTTCAATGTAGAGAAAATATTTGCATGATGAAGTACAGATAATTCATGGATTATATTTTATTCAGTTCTATTTTTATTATAATATTCTGCTTAGATATTATTAAATATGTTTTCGTATTTTATTATTATTTTTAAGTTATTCTTTTTATTATCATCTTTGGGAAAACATTTTCTATACTAATATTCAAAATATGAATTACATAACAATGACTAATTTAATATATATCATTTTAAATATAATATAATTCCCCTACTCATCTATAATATTCAAACCTTAAAATATTAAAATAAGTGAAGCTCATTTTATTTATGCTGATGTATTTACATTAGGGAAAAAAAACTTTCTTCTGTAAAGAAAAAGGATATTTTTATTTGAAAATAATATTTTAGAAGTTTAAAAATTAAATAATATTAATTATTCAATAAATAAACCATCGTATTTACCAAGAGAGACGGGATATCACAAATCTCATTACAATGGAAATTTATCAGTATGAAAAATTCATTAGAACTGAAGGAAAATTTTCGAAAATGTATTAAGTTTTCAATGTCATTTTTAAGATATAACAACTTCATTATCTGAAAAATATTTAAATCCAAGTATAAAGAGATTAATTTAAAGTGATATAGCAGAAGCAGAAAAGTGAATTATATATATATATATATATATATATATATATATATATATATATATATATATATATATATATATATATATATATATAGATACATCCATTTAAAAAATTAAAAGATACATGAGATTATATTTCACTCCAAACATACATATTCTTTTTTCACAATTATCTTTATTTCGCAGGAAATAAGTTAAACAAAAATATATATTAATTTAAATATTATTCTGAAACTCATTAACTTATTTATTTCGATTTTTAGTTTCAATTCTTTAGTTTAAATAATGACCTGGAAACAACGGAAGCAAAGATTTTCAGTTATTATATTTCATAACTTCCCTAGCTCCTTATATAACAGACTATTTATTCTAAAGATTTGTTTCGTACATTACATGAATAACCAAAAAATGAAAGGAAAAGGAACGGAACTACTAGGCATTCGCTCAATCTTGCAATATGGGTATCTCTAGAAATTGCGAAGGAATAAATAATGAGAGAGCGATATAAATCTGAATTAATATGAGAGTCCATAGAAAGTATCTGAGCAAACAAATGAAACAACGATAAAACAGTATTCATGAAAGACCATATGCTATTAATCTTGATACTTCTTAAATCAGTTTCTTTTTTTTTTCAACAACGTACGTGCTTGCATGTCGTTTCAGGGTCCCTGATTCATAACTACTGATATATATATATATATATATATATAGAGAGAGAGAGAGAGAGAGAAATAAAGATGTTTGGAACTTTTAAAAGAAAAAAAATACTGTTTCGCTGCATTCCTTCACTTGATACAATCATTCGACTTCGAAAGCGGTTTCTGGAAATTATAAATTAAAAAAAAAGCTAACTAATTTGTAAATAACAAAAGTAATTAATCGAGAACTCCATTCGAAAATTATGTTCGAGCCGACATGTCAGCTTCTTTGGTTAATTCAGTGTGCCATCATTAATACTCGTCCTTGTCGTCAGATCGCTATATCAGAAGCATTTGTTCTTTTATTTTTGATCGCTTGTAAAAGAATGTCGAGCAATCACCGAGAAGGAAAAAAATGAATTTTCTTAATTAATGAGTTTTAAACGAGAAATTAATCACACGTGGAGAGTAGAACATGTGCTCAAAATTAATCGTTAAGGACAGTACGAAAAGTAGGGGGAAGGCAACATATTTTTTTTTCAGTTATTATTCTTTCATTCAATTTCGGTTCCTTTGTTATTTTTCATTCATAAAATTGAAGATGATAGGGTTTTTAAAACAATCATACCATTGGTAAGAATAATCTTTTTTATATGTATATTTCAACCCTTATTAAATGTTTATTATGCTAAATCTTGTTAAAATTAGAAAGATTATTTTAATTACTCTTCTTTTAAATTATAAAAATTCTTAAGTATATCAGTTTAGACTTTTATTTTACTTTTACGAAGATAAAAAGGATGTAGAAAATAACATTTGTGTTTCATTTATATTAATTTGTTCTTAATTATTTAACAATCGATTTCTTTTTAAAATTTTGTACCGTTTTTGAATATGAATATTAACAATTAGAAGAATCAAGGCTTGATAAAAGACTAAATTCTTTCTAACATTTTAACAATAATTTTCTATGTTAAATTATTTTATTTGTTCTATGCTTTCTTTAATATATAATCGCTTTACTTCAGTCTCATTTCAATTACTTTAATTAATCAGTCTATTAATTCATATTCTCACAATGGTAAAAACAATTTTTCTTCTTAATTATATTTAATTGTGCATAAACATATATTTTGGGTATTTTCTTAATATTTTGTTATTAACGGTAAATCTTTAAATGCTTATAATTGTAATTTATTTTAATTAAGCATGCGGAAGGAAATTAGAATTATGTAATGAAAATTAATTTTAATATTTATTGTGGTCGTTTAATGTAGTAAACCGAAATTAGCCTTAAGTTAACTAATTTCAATGCTTTTTGATTTAACCATATAAAACAAATGAACTGCAAAAATAACTAAATATTAAAGAAATGTTTTATTATGCTTATTAATAATATTTTATGGAATAAAAGTACATTATTAGATAGTAACAATGTATAGAGATGGTATATATTTACATTATTACTTCATTATTATTAAGATTATTATAAATAGCATCATTGAAGCGTCTACTTTTAGCATAATTAGAAGATAAATATAAATAAATGAGGAGCTGATTATAACTTGTTTCTTTATCCTCACTTTGAAAGTTCTGTTTTAATCAATCGGAAAATAAAATAAAGCAGGTGGACATATTAGTCAACAACTTGCATCGATTCAATAAATAATTATTAAAACGTATAATTTCTTGAAAAGGGTTATTTTAGTTTCTAAATCTTCATTTTTGTAATATATTACATTATTACAAATATTTTAATCGATTTCCACGTATGCTTTAGTTCTCTCATCTGAAATTCTTAAGTGACTTATATTGCATTTTTACGCATTTATTATGTATTTCATGTACATATTTTAAATACAGAATATTATATTATTGTTACATATGTTTTTTACTTATATGTTCAAAATGTATGATATTTCATATTATTTTGATATTATCGTTATGCTTTTAAATGTAGGAAATGTCTGCACAATTAATGAGCAGCTTCTTTTGCTGTAACTCTAAATTTATGAAGGGTTATGAACGCAGTAAATCTAAATTTATTTATTCATTATATTTTTTCTAACAAATACGATACATTTCTTTTAAACAAGAAGCAATTGTCGCGCGACATGTAAATACAGGATAATACCGTTGCAAAGTGGGGCCAGTCATAGCAACTTAATATAAGTAATAACCTTTGGGGAGGGGGGCATGAGGAAACATATTCACTAACCGAAAAGCACTGTCACCCACATTTATATACTTTCATAAAGTGCTCCAGAATGTCGTACTGACATATAGTTTTGCCGCCGAAATTTGGTGAATCGGCTATATTTGATGTCCATATGTGTTCCCAAGATTACCCTATTTATTCAGCATTACTGTTTAGCGCATTCTCTTCTTGAATATAAAACCATCTTTCTGACTATAATAATAGCTCTGAAGGGAAAAGTGTAAAACCTTACACTTAACACTATATTTATTCAAAACTTATTTTATTTTCTTTAAGTTCAAAAAATAAATATTAGTAGTCCTTCAAATATCGATCTATTAACAACACTCTGTCATTAAAAGTTTAATGTAAACAAAAATTCACGCATACAATTTTAAATTGCTAACAAATGTTATAATTATACATTAAATACATTAAACTTAAACAAAATAAGCATATCTTTCAATAGTTCACATTTTCATCAATAGAATAGTAACATTAATTTGTCCATTAAAGATATTGATCAGTTTATATACTTACACAATTGATGATTGCTAGAGGGTATTGAGAGGGCAGGGAATCAGAACGAAAATAAAAATGTTGCAACGATTTTCTAATTATTTTGTTTGAATCAAAATGTGATTTAAATTATCTTATTATTTTAACAAAGGAAATTAGATATTTAGAATTTTAAATTTAATTGTTACCTTGAGGGTAAATGAAATAATTCAGTATAATAATTTCCAAAGAAAAATAATTTCTGAAAACATTTAGTTTATGGGACAGGAAATATAGAAACAGGTATACTTAACAAATATATATATATATATATATATATATATATATATATATATATATATATATATATATATATACCTTAAAAAGTATTAGGACAAAGAGCGTGAAAAAGAAGGATACGAATATTATTTTTAATTATCTACTGAAGTTGCCAGATGAATAACCAGAAAAAATTGTAGAATTCAATAATTTATCAAATGATGTATTATTTATATAACAAGATTTTATTTGATATTCCAAACTTTATTGAGATATGGAGAACAAAACTACAAATAGTGACTTCCAAATGCATTCATACGCTCGTAAATTTCACTTAAATACTGCTCTATCTACAAATAAAAATTAATAATTTAGAATGGTATTTCTTATGTTTTTAACTTTTTTTTAATACAATTACATAGAATATGGTTTTAATCATAGCACAACTTTTATTTTGAAATAAATAAATAAATAAATAAAATAAAACAAAAATTACCTCACAAATGTCATCGTACACTTTTAAAAAAATCAATACATGTAAGTAAATATTTGTTCTTAAATCGGTATTTTCCGAATTGTAATTTCTGAGCCTGTAGATCGTTACAGAGACGAATGTTGAAAGCTATATGCTTAGGATGGTTATCTTGATAAAAAAAAAAAAAAAAAAAGCTGTTTCTTTTACATTTTGACATTGTTTGCTCCCAATTTTGCAAAATTTAATAATTTTAGACTACCCTTCTCAAACGAGGATACCTTCATCATCATGCTTTATCATTCGAGTCACTCGATGAAAGCAGATTTAGTCTTTTGTTCCAACGAGCGTATAACTGTATCGAAAAGAAAAAAAAACCGAGGCATTGAATCGCACATAAGAATTTAGTTGGAACTGGTGGTTAGAGTAAGAAGACTCTATATCAAAACAAAAAGAGAACTAAAAACAGTGATCATCGAGGAATGGAGGAGCATCATTGCAGATATTACAGAAAAACTAGGGAAACTAATATCCAGGCGTTTGAAAGCTTTTGTGGATGTTAAAGGGTGTTTTATGATATACTCTAAATTAGGAAATATTGCAATATTTACTAATATGTAGATATTTTTAAGTGTATGAGTTTTGTGAGGTAATTTTTTTTTATTATTGATTTTACATAATAAAAATTATGCTATGTCTTAATAATATTTCATACAGTTTTCTTACTAACAATTTAGAGACATAACAAATACTATTCTGAAATATTATTTTCCATTAGTATAGTTTCATTTTTCTGAAATATTATTTTCCATTAGTATAGTTTCATTATTCTGAAATATTATTTTTCATATAGTGTAGTATTTATTGAAATTCGTAATTGTAAGAAGACTTTAGGTATCCATTGTATAAACACTTCTTCTCACTATCGTTAGAGGTGAACTAACTCTTCTTTTCCCAATATTTCAAATAAATGCAAATTTCTGAACTCTATTCACTTGCCGTCAAAAGTGTTGCAAAAACAAGTAAAGGGCAAAATTAATAAAAACGAGAAATAAGAACATGCAACAACAATCGTGTGCATAAAAATAATATAAGAACAAATAAGCAATGTAAAATTAAAATAAAGTGAAAAAATATAGTTTGTATAAAAATAAGATAAAATACTATTCAAAACAAAACATGATAAAGTTCAGGGAAGATTCAGTGTCTCTTTTCATTTCAAATGCGAATTCACACTTGGTGTCATTAAGAAAAAAAAATCTTACCATTGTTTTTTAATACTTATTAAAGTTGCTGAAGAAAAAATTGAATTATTTTGTAATTTCGATATTGTAGAGTTAAACTACAAAATGTATTAGTATTCTTCATTTTCGAAGCCTTTTTTCCATTTTTTTCTTCGATATATTGCTGTTGAGGAATTTCCATTATAAAATATTTCCTATTATTTGAATCAAAAACATCCTCAAGCAGTAAAGAAACTTTAGAAATAGCAATAATATAAAACCTCGCTGAACATCAAATCTCCATTGAGAAAATGGTGATTTCAAAAATATTTTTTTTCTCTTCAGTATCTTCAGCATGAGAACACTAGCCTAAAATCTGAAAGCCACAAAAGTTTTTGAGCTGTATTTTCATAACAATATGTAGTTTATGGAACTTTTCTTTTTAAAGATAATCTGAAATATTTTTTCTGCTATACATTTAAAAAACGTCCATCCCATCTATTCGAAAAAAGCATATATTCACCTTTTTTCATGCAAGCAAGTATGATACATTCATAAAAATTTGAGTAGTGCCTATATATTTTTCTTATCATATAATATGTGATATTCAATTTTCTTGTTTGGAAGGGGGTGATAGCAATATTTTGATCCTTAATTTTTTTCAAAGAAATAAGCTCAATATTAAGTACTATTATGAAGTATTCTAAAATCATATTTATAAACCTCCTAATTCATATTATTATTTAATAATTATTATTAAATTAAATAATGATTCTTGATTATTAGAAATATCATCCACAAAATCCTTTTTCTATTATAATTACTGGAATAGTATTCAAGTAACTTACATGAATAGTCCTTATAAGTAATACAAACTGAAAGGTTTAATTGTTATATATATATTGGAAAATAATTCAAACACATTTACTGCTTGATAATAATTTCACATACAAATCTTTTTTTTTTTTTTTTTTATAATTTTTATTTCTCAACAGAAAAAAAAAAAAAAAAAAGGAAAAGGAAAAGCAACAACTTTTAAGCATCTTTGGTGGTTAAAACTATTGTTTGCAAAATTTAGCTCATAACATATTTTTATTATTTTTTTGCATCAAAAATATAACAATACAGATATATGTCATTGTGAACTAGTCTTTAAAAATATGTAATAATCAGGAGTATTTTACATCGTTTTCTATAAATTTTAATGCTTTTCTGATTCGTATATCTTGGACTCCAAACAAAACATGTATTAAAAATATTTACCATTTAGTTTTCTGATATTGTATTTAAGGGTACCAGGACCTGAGGGGGGGGAATGAAATACAAAATTTAAGACTCTATATTATTGTGACATTTATGTTTTAAAAATATTCGTATAGCTTTAGATTTTTGTGTGCTTAATGATGATGTTTTAATCATTTTACTGAATAATATCTTTTATTTTGGTCAACAAGTTTTTCTTTCACTTTGAGTTGAATTTGGAAATGATTTTCTGAGATATTTGTATATAGGTACCATTTTTGAAAATGATATTCGTTAAATATACTGAAGAATTTGCAGCAAAAATTTACTCGTCTTGCCCTATGATATTATTGTAATTTATTATTAGTCACAAAAAAATCTAAGCTCTACTAATCATGTGAAAAGATATGTATCACAAAAACAAGGAGTCTTAGATATGGTATTCCATAATTCTCTCTCATGTGCTTGTAATGCGTGATATTTATTTAAAAGTATTTTTTATTTTCATTTATTATAATATTTTTATGTTTTTGTAAAACTTATATAATCTCAGCTTCTTAACTACAATAGTAAACAAAAAGAAAAAAATGCATATGTGTTTTTTACTTCACTAAAAAATATGTTTTTTTGTCAGTCATTTATCGCATTTCTAATTGCAGGTTAAATTCTCGAGAAACATCTTTAATGATTAATTAATAAAAAAGTATTACTTTTAACTTCAGCAAAAAAGTAAAATATGATATTTTTTAAATAGGTTTTGTAGAATATGACTGGGGTTTTTTAAGAAAATTAATTAAAAAACAATTTTTTTTCCAGCAGGAAACCTGCATTATTCCCACCACTAGATGTGCTGTTAAAAATTTACTTTTCCCCTTAATTCTCACCAATCACACATAAAAAATTAAGTTTGTACTGTAAAACATTTAATGATATACATATAAAAGCTACTTGAGGAAACGAAATGGATTTAATTTTTTAATATGCTAAATTTTATTCAGTACTTTTAAAATTAATTGTGAAGGAAGTGCTTGAATTTTTAAGATGCCATTGACACTTTATATCATTACTATTCATTCTTATTAAAGAAATTTGAAACATTGAATTATCTTAATTTTGATAACTAATTCACTTTGAAAGAAAGGAGATGTAATAAACAGACTTTATTCGTCGTTTCTGATTCTCATAATGAAGAAATTGTTTTCCTTTCCTTATCAACAAAACTTATAAACATAAAAATGTACAGATATATATATCATATTACAGCTTAGATGATAACAATATATGTAACTTATTAGACAACATTTTATATAATTTTCTCACTAAAATAAATAATTCTGGTTTTATATTGTTTTTAATCGAATCATTCTTCAGTATCAAATTTTTATCGTGACATTTGTATTTCGAAATGTTTTCAAAACATTGAAAACTCCTAAACAGTTTTAGAGCCTGATAATTAAATGAAAAAAAGCACAGTAACTCCCAAGATTTATTTACATTGTGACTAATTCTTTTTTACTATTGACCCTAAAACAGCAATTATATAAGATTTCAAGTTGTAATGTTATTTTATATCTTTGTTGTTTTGAATGAAACCACATTAGCTTAGAAAATGAGTTGCTACATTTTTTTTATATTTAACATTTTTGTGTATTATATAAATGCAAGTGTAAATATTTGGTTGGAAAATGCTTTATTTTTGTATGATGTCTATCAATTCGTAACTTTTTCATTCCAAAGTGTAATAAATATATATCTCCCATCCACAGATTCGGTCAAATTTAACAACCAATGGACATAATTTCAAACACAATACAATTGATAAAAATGATGGAGTAAAAAGAATATGAAATTTAGCTAATCATTATATATTTTTTGTCAATAGTAATATGAATAAAGGTAAGAAAGGAAATCAATTGCCAATAGCACAGTAGCTTGATGCTTTCAAAACAATTATATGAAAATAAATACTCTAGACTTCCAAAATATTTGTAAGAATTATATCTTTATCTTTGCCTTAAAAATAATCATTCATAACATAATAAGTTTATTACACATTTTTAACAATCTTTGTTAACAGAAATTGTGTGAAATTACATTTTTTAAATGTATTTAAATTTAGTGACGTGAAGTTTAATATTTGAGGTGTTGATTTATGGACATTCACCGAATTACTGATTTTAACAATTTCTACTAGAGAAATATAGAATGAATCCAATTAGCATTTCATAAACTAATAAGTATTTAAAAATCATAGCAGTACCATGTTTTACATTCAAAATATTTTATATTTTATATTCAGTTCAAACATAAAATTATATTTACATTGTATAAAAAAAGTGTTTTTTTTATCACTGAAAATTCCACTTTAGTTCATTATTTACAATACATAAGTTATCAGCTTTTCTTAAAAATTCCAGAATTATTTTACAATTACATATCTGATCAATAATTTACTTTCAGTATATATGGAGACTAATCGGAAAGAATTTCAAAGAATTTTCCTATTCAATATCATTTTAAATATAGTGAGAGAACTTAATAAGTACGATAATCCTTTATTAATTAAATGAATACCTACTACATTTGTAAAACGTCTTCTAATAGATTCTTAATAGAATTCATGACATTTACATTAAATATATGCTGTAAAAAAAGCATTCAAAGAAATTTAACTCTAGTCCGTTTATAAGCCCATCTTTCATTACAAGCTCAATTTTGTTTAAATGAACAATTTTTAGTGAATAGTATAAGTACGATAATTATTTTACTTCACAGTCTCATAACACTAAATATTGTTTCGTATGATATGGCTTTGTGTAACTAACCTTGCACTGAAGCTGCATTACTGGCGACGAAGCTTCATTTTGAATATTTCATCGCTAATCGTAACCGATCTTCGCCTCCGCGATCAAATGACGAGAAATACGATTGAGATGGCACTTCCATCTCTAAATTTCTATCGCATACCATTTGAATATTAAGAGGGAATACCTGGAACAACTATAGTTACTGCACAAAACAATTTCCGAGTGTAGAACACAAGGATCAACAGTCGAATTGCATATGTTGTGGTCAATAAAAATGATTTAGATACTATTATTAATTAATTAAAGGGATGATAATATTCACCTCATAGTCCTAACATATTCCGTTTGTTGAACAGTTAATTTCAGAATCGAGGAGTCAATGAATCCAGATTGTACTGCATTTAAAATGATACTGTTCATCAAATACCACTACACATTGCAACCAGATCTTCTACATGTGGAATTAAACCATGCTTCGAAATGTTGATAGTTATATGTAACAAATTCTCATTCCTATTTCACTTTAATTAATTTTTGGAGTGGCTTTATTATGATGTTTGATGTGAATATTTCATCTTGTGAAGAGCTGTAATATATGTAAATGGGCATTACTATTTAATTTGAAGTGTATCGAAGGGAAAGAAAGAGGAATTATAAGATATGTAGGAATTAGAAGGACTCCATTAGTCCGTCCGCCATTAGACTCTATCCGCCGTCCCTTTTAGGAACACTATAAGGGCTCGAGAAACTGTAAAACGATACTCAGATCTCGAATGCTTGAATCGGAAGTCTAATGCTTAGTGTTCGTAAAATGAGTAATCTTCATTATTATAATATTGGTTAAAGTCGGATAAAAATTAAACTGTGTGTGTGTGCACTCATATTTCATTTATTTTGATTATTGACTTTTCAAACATTTGAATGAATTGGTTTATAAGATTTATGCTATTCTTTACTGAGTAAATATGTCTCTCACTGCTAATGAATTTGACGCAATATTATATTAAGATATAGTTTTTTACTCATCGGCTGTGATTTCCGAGGCCGTTGATAATTATTGATTGATCAGCTATGCTTTGAGATTAATACAAATAAATAAATCAAACTATGATGAAAAACTTTTGTTTAATAATTTTTATTAATAATTACATATAAAGAAAATGACATACTTTATTATATGTGTGGTTCTTACTCTATTTTTAAAACTCTGCAGTTCCGCCGTCCATTTTAGAAGCGGACACCAGCACTGATACAGTGGTCGAGGAACGGGCGAAGGTAAGTCTTCGCTGCAGTGCTTCAGGATATCCGCCTCCTCAAGTATCATGGAGGCGAGAAAAATCAAAGGACATTAATCTTGGACCTGTTGGAAATACCAAGAACATAGGTGAGTAAATTACATCAATATTATAACTGAATTTTCCCTCACTTGTATGAATAGTGAGGAAATTATGTAGTTTCTCACTAAAGCACTATATTATAATTTATATAACACGTTATTAAAACTTTGCAACTCCATTTTGTTAATTGAATATGGTAATTTATTGGAAAATAAATTAGATTGTTTCAATCTAATATATATTAAAGGATTTGAATATTTATAGAAAACTTATGTGGCTAGGTAGCTTTATACAGAAGTAGGCAAAAATTTATTTTCTACATTATTATTGCATAAACTTTATTTTCATTTCTTTTTATTTTCATTTATATATTTTTGAAGAATTTTATTTGAAAGGTGATGTAAATATCAACAGTCTTGCGTAAAAACGTTTTATAAATATTTCATTATACGTATTTTCCACATATTTTTTTCAAATTGGATTTCATATAAAAATCTTCCCTTTAGAACGAGAACTGCTATGTGTTTTTACTTTCTCTCAAACAAGACTTTTGGCCTATGCATAGTCAATTTCTCGGAGTTCTATTCG
This sequence comes from Nephila pilipes, assembly GCA_019974015.1. Lineage (NCBI taxonomy): Eukaryota > Metazoa > Arthropoda > Arachnida > Araneae > Nephilidae > Nephila > Nephila pilipes. Next base: position 41,563 of record BMAW01084682.1, on the reverse strand, counting down.
TAACTGTCTTTAATAGAGAAAGTATTATTAACTGATATTATTCGAATCTATATTTTCCTGGTTATTTGCCATAATGAGGTGCTTACATTTTGATGTATTGATTGAGCTAAAAGTCTAAATCTATTTTTCATTTTTTTCTAAACCATTGTATCTCTCAATATTATTTTGAGTTTTCCCGAAAATTTTAATCACGTCAAAATGGTATTTAGAATATGAATCTTTCATTTCAATTCGTTTTTTGAAATTTAAACTGAATTAATTTGATTTAATATATTTAGATTCATATTAGTAATATTTGTGTAACAATATTATAATCGCGACTGGACAATAGAAATGACTGCTAAATCTTCTACAAAATTTTACAAAAAATATTTTTTAAATAAAATAATCCACCATAATTTATGATATAAATAAAATTAATTAAATATTATATAAATTTTAAAATAGTTAATTTTTACCTAAAATATATTCATATACTTATATAACGTTTTATGTTTCTTAACATTCTAAATGACGCCCTTTTTTAATTTATGACCAAAAACACACACTATTTATGAAAAACAATGAAAACTTGTCATTTTCTCCGCCCCGAAAATTTTGGTATACCACTTCCTGTCACATAATATAAGTAATCAAACTACAAAGAAAAGCGCATTTAAAAATTTAAGTTGTCATTCTTATTTCTTTCCTTTACTTAAAGCAATTCCTTGTTTCTAAAAGCATGCATTTATCGAGGATATTAATGTGAGTGAATATTACGGTGGCATGTTTCGGCGAATCCTATCTGTCTAAGACATTAAGCAAAGATAATATCTGCTCGTGTTGTTGCATTAAATTATGCAAGAAAATCTCTTAGCTGTCTGGTGAATCTAATATTAACAAAATGTGGAAAGCGATCGAAAATGCGAGTGGATGATCGTTATCGTTAGGTGAAATGGTTTATCTTTAGAAAAGTCATTTTGCTAGAAGGTAAGTAAAATACAACGCATCATTAATAATTCATATCACTTTAGGGCTAGATGTCAGAGCGATAAATGCTATGTTAAATAAAAAGAATATAGAGCTTGATTGATTCATTTGATAGATCCGACATCGTTAGAGATTTTTTATTTTCATTCTGAATAACATTAAGGTTTTGCCCTCCTTTATTGGGTCCTTTTTTTCAGACTAATATATAACTCCTCTTGTGAAATGTTTAGCTTATTCGATGAATCCTAATCAGAAGAGTGCCGCTTAAAATGCGTTTATATTATAGCACTTAACGATCAATTTTCGGATTTAGTTTCTTATTTTTCCACTACAGATTTCTACTTTTGATTAAATTTAGCAAGTATAATGTGTTTGTTTTCAACAAGATATACTACTTTATATTTTGTATTTAACCTTCATTTCAAAGGTTGCTGAAAATTCAGCTAATATTAGTTAATAATATTTCATTTGTAACATGTTAATAATTAGAGAATGTATGCACCTTGAAAATTTAAGACATTCCACATAAAAATAGGATAAAAAAGTTCCATTTTTTCTAATCAGGTTCAAACAATTAAAATGTTAGATATATATCTTTGTTCGTTTATCTAAAATATCAAAATGCTCTAATATACATAAGAGAAATATGTTTTATTTGTAAAATAAATTCATAAGAAAATGTTATCAAGTTTTTAAGAAAATGTTATCAAAATAATTTTGTTAGTTTATATTTATTTATTGCAGGGTCTATGTTGTACAAATATGCTAGATTATTAAAATAGATTTTGTTTGATCAAAGCAACAAGAAAATAAATAATTAAGTTACTCAAAAACCTACAAGTTTTTTTTTTTTTTTTTTTAATTTACAATGATGATTTACTAGTACTTTATTAACAAATCTAAGAGTAATCAACGGCGTCTTATAATTTAAATCATAATGTCCTTGCATTGTCCAAGACTTCGAACAGCTTAATCTTATAATAAAGATATTTTAAACAAACTAAAATATTTCTATATTAGGCACTTTCGATTCCCCACATTTCACCATTTATTCTTTTAATTTAAAATCAGAATAAAAAAAAAAACTTAACTTTAAATTTCTTCAATGAAAGAAACGACTCACTAAAATTATTATATATAATGCGATTTTCCTTTCTTTGGTTGTATATTAATTTAACTATCAATTATTTCCAAAATGAGTTAAATTATTCAATTATGAAAAGTCAATTACTTATGTATCGTTATGCATGGGCTATCAAAAATAAGTATATACATTTCTCTCTGGATAATCCAATAGATATCGGACCTCGACACCAATGTATTATCGAAAATTCACAAAATACCTTGGCATAATTTTAGATTAGAAACTCACTTTTGAACAACATATTATACATGTCATAAAGAAATTTTGATCCAGGACGCATTTTGTTTACCCTAATTGCTAGGAATTCTAAATTAAGTGAAGAAAAAAAGTTACTTATTTATACTTTGATTCTCAGACTTATCTTAACTTGCAGCTGTCCAGTTTGAAGTTCTGTTGTCAAAACGTGTATGAAAAAAACTGGAAAAAGCTCAGATAACGTTTGATGATTCATGAGAAACATAGAAATTTACAGAGCAACTAACCATTCAACAATGCGACACACCATACAGAAAATGTCCTTTAAATTATTTAATAACCTCATGAACATCAACAGTTTTCTTAAAATGTCGAATAACAATCCTGAGCGTAACATTAAAAGACCCCAAAACATTCTCGTAAATTTCTAAATTTCAGCAAATGTCTCTGATAAAATCCACAAAAGCACAAACAACACCTAGCTCTACCTGTTTAACTTAACTCATCAACCAATAAGAACACGTTCTTTCATCACTACATCTCAGTTACAGTTCTGTTGAAAACTGATAACATTTAGACACTCACATGAAAGGCAGGTATCTGCTACTCTCTCAATTTCAATTCTTTCTGAAATTACTTTTAAAATCTCAACTAACTTTAAATTCCTAATTAGTTTCTAAATTTTTAACTGTTAACTACCACTTTTCTGAAATTAATTTTAAACAAAACGCAGTTTTGGGCAGGTAATGCCGAAACTAATGTCAAAAGTTTCTCGAAAGATATGAAGATTAAGAGCCGAAAGGCTCATAAAATCCACATAAAATTTGTCGAACTGTTTTACCGAAAATGCTGGATTACCGGATAATCGCTAATAACTAAGTATTTCAGAAGCAAAAGCTTTGCATTATTGCATAAAATTTAATATTGTACATACAAATAGTGTCGTTACCACAAAATAATTAGTTTTTTTTTAAAAAAATTCACCATTTCCTATTAATAGTCTGCATTATTCCATTGAAATAAAAGTATAAAATTCGCTTGTTTTCTTATGTAAAGACACCAGATTAATGGTATTGCAGGAAAGGGGAAATGCTACATTATAGAGGGGGAACAGTGCTTTATTTAAAAAAAAGGATGACAATAAAAATTATAACTTTCATAATCTTTTATGATGTGATTTATATACAGAGAACATCCTTCCATTGAATCTAAAATTAGAGAAAGTAAGAAATTATTACAAAAACAAACGAAATCTCATTTTTGTTTATTTTCCAATCTTTCAGTGCAACGGGTTGAAGGTGAGTACTTAAACCTCACCCAAGTGACCCGCGAGGACATGGGGGCCTATCTGTGCATCGCTAAAAATGGAGTTCCTCCATCCGTCAGCAAAAGAATTCTCCTGCAGGTGAATTGTAAGTTGAGAAAAATCTAGTCGCACTTTTTGTGATGTACGATAATGCAGTGGCATAGCCATTGTTTCCTAATGGGCCATAAATTTATTTTGCTCAAACAAAAATCGTCTTTATGACGCTTTCGAAATTATGTACCCCTTACTCACACCATGGTCTTCCGGAAGAGCTCATACTTGCTCGCTCTTCGGGTCAAAAAAGATTGATATTCTAATGCTACATTTATTGCGTTTTGCAGTTAGTGCTTGCTCCTTTTCTTAGAGGGAGAGAAAAAAATAAATAAACAACCGTTTCACGTGAATGTGGAAATTGCGGAGATATTGAAACAAAAATGGGAAGCGCTACCGAAAATTCTTCTAACTTTAAGTAAATGTCTCTAAATGTAACTCGAAATGTATTGTTTTAGAGTAATGGGGAAACTGGTCTTGTGTATTATATGTATGCTTAATGTGCAATGTTATAGTTAAAATGTAAACATCGTAAATATTGTTTATATAGTAAAATTATTTGTTTTTTATTGTTCCTAGAAACTTTTCAATGTTTCATTTAATCTTCAGTGTTTATTCATGTATGGGGAAACATTGACATGGCTATTTTAATCTTTCTGAGATCTGCCCTATACTTCTGGTTGGAAATGTAAAAAAGTAATAATTTTCATTTTGCAATTTTTTTATTTTTCTGCAGCATAATGAATTCACCTATGAAACATTATTTTAACATAGTAAAAAAATTTGACCTTTCGAGCTTGTGTAAATATAAATCAGTTTTATGATGAATTAAAAATAATTATTACTTGAGATCAATAGAAATTCAAGCAAGAAAGAGTCAATAAAGGAAAAACAAACAAATTGTAGAATAGTCTAGAAATCAAATATTATTACGACCGTGGAGAGGAAAGTTTTTTCAATAGATTACGCTGAACCTCTACTTATACCATTAACTTCAAAATGGCATCCAAGTTTAGAACAGGATCCAAGAGTTCAATTCTAATATCCTCTAAAAGATGACCGTTTTTTCAACTGACACCAATGTTGTGAGAGCAAGATTTTATCTAAATTTCAAAATTATTGCAGATTAAGAACATGTCCAAACTAATTATCTGAAAATTTTCAACTCTCATTCTTCTTTCCTATTCACTATATTATTGAAATACACACAGAGATATATGTATATATATATATATATATATATATAACTGTTTATTTAAAAGACGAAGTTGACCAATCGAATAAAGTCATTGGAAAGCCTTTAAGTTAATTGAAGGGGGAAACGCCAGTAAATTAGTTATACTGTACAGAAATAAATTAAAGTCATAGATTTTTCATTGCAAGATTTGATATTTTCAATTGCAAATACAGAAAGTAAGTTGCTGTAACTTTATTTTACTTATTTATTTATTCTGAAATTATGTAGAAAATCATAAACCAATAACAAATATTTTCTGAATGTATCAATATTTGTTCAAAGTAGTATTCCAATTTTTTTGGATTTATAGTAATTATTTCATCTTAGTAATTATTTATTTAACCTTCAATAAATTCATCTAAAATATTTAATTGAATGAACCGTTTGTAGTCTTTTTTGATATTGTATTAAACACACACAAAATTTTATACTTTATTAAAAGCACATAAAGTATAAAACATCAGTGTACGATAGTGAACATGTTTCAAAAAATTAAAATTTTGATTCTGTATTTAAAAAAAATACCATTTACGATAAAAAAAATATAAATAATTAATGTATATTACAGCTTAGAAAACAAAAAACTCTTAAAAATTCAGCATTACAAGAAACTTAAATTTCATATTTCAATACTTAAACTTTCTCATGGTTTTATGTTCTCCACTTTAAATGTAAATTTTAATATTTAAGTGTTGAAACTTTCAGTTTATGTAAATTTGTTTTAAAATTATTTCTTGAAGAACAATTCATTTTTAGATGCCTTATAAAATTAATTCCTTTGCTTGAGTTTTGTCATATAACGCAGAATAAATATTTAAAATTTACTTTTTTATTGAAACACATATACATTTTCCTCATAATAGTATTTTATTAAAATGTTTTATAGAAACCAGACTTTTCAACAAGATTAATAAAAATGATTTCTTAGAATAACACTGAATAAAAAATTATATTAAAGTACATTATTTCTCTAAAGGAGTGTATACTTCATTGAATATTCTAACGTTTGTAAAGTACTGATAAAAAAATCGAATTGAGATTAAACAAAAATTAGTGAATTAATTATAATTTTTAAGAAAATAATTTTCAAAAACCATAAATACTAAAGATTTTACATTTGTATAACATTCATTGAAACTGAAGTAGAAATTTTATGACATTTATTAGAACAAAGGCTCAAATTTTATAATAATTGTAAGTAATAATATTAAAATTTCAATTAATTTTTAGTAATACTATTTTTAATGAAACGGAATAAGAAGCTTGAATATTGATTTCCTTACAGTTTCCCCAAAAATAAAAGTCACCAATCAGATGGTTTATGCAGTAGGTGGCACTGAGGCTGTTCTAGGCTGTCTTTTAGAAGCTTCTCCGAGGCCTCTGACGTCGTGGATACGTCACGACGATGCTGTTTTGATCAACAACAACAAGTTTGAAATTATTGAAAAAGAAGAAGATTCTTATAAGATAATAATGCAGTTGAAGATACGAAACGTCAGTGTCAGTGATTTTGGGCACTACAAATGTGTGGCTAAAAATACGTTTGGAGACAAAGAAGGCTTTGTAAGGTTGATAGGTAACCAATTTAACAGATTTATATTGATAGATTTTTTTTAGATTTCTTGTAAGTGATTAAACCGAATGTTTGGTTTATTTTTAATCTGCTTTACAGACCACTGGTAAACTGAAATAATTGAAAATAGCAAGGAAATACATAAAAAAGTTATTTTTGAAATGGTAATTAAAACAAGCCTAAGGAGAAAAAATTCTATCAGGATACAAAAATAAAAGAAAAATAAATATTGCTAAAAATAAATATGACAATTATACATATCAACGCCCTTTTCAATTTTATTGGAATTTGTATATCATTTATACTTGTTATAAGTAAATTAACTTTCAAATATATGGCTATTTGTAGTTCAACCGTAATTTTTTTATTGCTTCTCAAAAACGTGTATTTTTGTATACTTTAGCATATATTTTTTTAGAATTTTTTAATTTTTTTAAAACGGTACAAAATCGTTACACATCTTTAAATCAATAAAATTAATTATTATTAATTTGCTTCAAAAAGAGTGTATTCATGGGCAACACGATAAAAAATTTTTAAATGTTATTTAATCTTCTTAACGTAAAGATAATTCATATCAAATAATCATTTCTTACTAGTCCTCAAGACAGTACAAAAAGAGCTTTAAAAACATTAAAAAAAACACTTTCTTACGAGACAGTAAAATATGATTATTTAATAGCATTTATAGTGCAAATTGTTTTCTTATATGTCATGTGATAGACCTCTTAAATTTTAGATTTTCGAGAGCTACATAATGTTTCATTCACTTTTTATTTAATGTTTAAATAACCTTTGATTAATATTTATCACAGAAAATGAAAGTATTTGATTATAAATTACTCTAGACATCGCTATTTTGAAATAATTTTAATAATTACGTTATTGTTTCGTTATAAATCAAGAGGCAAGGGATCAGTGTATTAGAATGTTAATCCTTTCATGTGTATTGAACAATCATTCACATAAAAGCAATCCCTTTCGTCGAAAATATTTGTGATTTGAGTATGAAATACATGTCTTACTAAAACAAATTACAATAACACTTATAATTTTGTGCCAGAAGTTAATTTTTATTCAAAGATAGGCTGTGTAGAATGTCTTCTTTATATCATAATAATCATTCTACTTCTAAATTGTATGTCAAATGCAAGAGCTCCAAATAAATATTACTTTAAAAAATAATTCACGTTGATGGAGTAAAATAAAAATTATGCGTTAAGTTATGTTTAAATAATTCTATAACAATTGAAGCATATAATTAATTATTTGATTTATTGAATGATTTTTATAAATTTTTATAATGTCTTTCAGCAAATAAAAGTATAATTTATAAACAGCAAGCTAATAATAATTTAAAAAAGAAAAACATTTTTTTTAAAAATATTTAATGCAGAAGTTATTTTCTTGGTAAAATTAGTCAGAGCAATAATACTATAAAGTTCACAATATTTATTCTGTCTTTACAATCGCAAAGCTTTATTTCAATAAAATAAAAGAGAAATCGGCCCACATAACTTATTTTGTTTTATTTAATACACAAAATGAATACTCGGACTAAAAAATGCAGGAATCCTAACATATCACATATTAATAATGGATTTTCTTTTCTAGAACAGATAACAACTACAACAACTGCGATGTCAACTATCCCGTACAGAGTTTTTATTCCGATTCAGAGAGGTAAGTTTTTTTTATAAGACATGAATTAAGATAAGCCGAAGAAGAGAGAAACTAATACTTAACATTATTCACCAAATGAAATCTACTAGTTCAAATTATCCAATCTAAAATGTTTTTCATTAGGAGATACTTATATGCTTTTTCATATGTTTTAAATGTCATAGTTTACTGATTGCGAACTGTCATTGATTTGTAGGTTTTCATACATTTTTTTATTCTATCGTTCGTATGATGATATTGTTAAAATACCGACAACATTGTTAGAATGTTTGTAAAAGGCGTGGTAAATCCTTGTAACTATTCCATTAAAAATTCATATTCTACTTAACACTTAATGTAACATAATCTGGTAAAATAGTATTTTAACACCCCCGATGTCGAAGGAAAATATCGCACTAAATGTCGCCAGCATATTTTTCAAAGGCGTTGAAATGTATTAATGCATTGAAAAGGATTACTTGTTTCCGAAAAGAAGAAATGCCAGAATTTGGAGCAATTTGGTGCTATTTTCTATATGTTCCTAAGGTTGGTGACTGAAAAAGAATCTTACACCTTTAACAACTAATTCAATAATAAAATTTACATTTCGCTAAATTTAATATTAATTATTGTTATAAATATAACAATTTATTAACATCTCTATATGAATCAGATAAAAAAATCTGAATTTTCCTGAGAAGTAAGAGAACAATTTAAAGAAACATACGTGTGATCATACACGATTCGATGACACACAATCGCATTTACCGAATTTTATGCACAAAAAAGAACTTGGTTCAATTGGAATCATTAAAATAGACTGAAAACTTTTTCTCACTAATAATTTAATACATTAATTGCTTTAAGTGAATTACTTTCTCTTGTAAAGTGCTTAAGACGAGGATTTAATATTGATCAAAAAGTTTGATTAACAATGTATACTTAAGAATATTAGCACAGAAATTTCAGACTGCAAGCTATTGTGCATTTTCATCGAATTTACTGAAGCTGAAGCACCAATTATACGTTATTTAACATATTGCACTAACCAATTTCGTTAGTTGTCAAACTATTACAAATCGAATATTTCATTTCTTTAAACATACAATTTTGAAAGAAGAGGAAATCGTCATTTTAAAGGTCGATTCCAGATTTTCAATTTTTCACAAATTAAAATTTGTAACCATAATGTGTAAGTAAGAACCATATTGTGTAACAAGTTAAAAAAAAAACTGTTAAATTTTTCATTTTTGAAAAAATTGTTTTCATCTTTTCTCAATTTTCTAAAACCAAGGACTTCATTGTTATGTCTACCAGATGAATTTATAACAGCTTTGCAGCTTGATTTCCGCTACTTTATATAATTAAAACTTTTAATTCTTTTACGATACAATGAACAAAATTGCAAGTTATTCGCTGAATATATATAAATCTATATATCCACGAGGCTCAGAAACATCGATGGAGCAGAGGAAAAATGGTCTTCTACAGAACTAAAAATTTTGCTAAAATTTTAAATCATCTATTATCTGATATAATTTCTAAAATTTTCCGAATATTCTTTGAGTTTCAGATCAGTGATCTGGAATATTCTAATGTAATAAATAAACTCATGTCTTCTTAGTCTTAAAAGGTACCAAGTCTAGTGTAGCTGCACTAATCTGTTAATAAACATGCCATTTGTGTACACTCTGTGTGTTTCAATGCTAATTCCGTCCCAACATATGGGTAAATATATGTGTGTGTGTGTGTGTGTGTGTGTGTGTGTGTGGTAGTAGTCGTTGTGTGTGTGTGTGTGTGTGTGTGTGTGTGTGTGTGTAAACTCTAATAATAATTTACAAAACGGTAGCAAAAAAGAAATTATGCAAATGTAAAGTTTAAGAGTAAAGCAAAGAATACAATTATTACTAAATAAATAAATGCACTTTTTAGTATTATCATCCTAATAAATACAAGTTTCATTTTGATTTCTTGTTTCTAATTTTTTTATTTGATTTTGTAAATATTTTACACATTTTTTTGTGTTTTAATTATTGTAATTAATTACAGTTTCTTTTTGTATGCTTTTAAAAACAATGTTCTTATGTTTCGATGCATAGCAACGTATTTTTAATGTGTGATGGCTATATTTTACAACATTTTTCTGTATTTCACTTGGTGTGTGTGTGGTGTGTGTGTCATCAAATTTTCGATTGTTAACTAAACCAACTACCCATTAAGCTAGAGTTCTGAAACTTTAGGAATCGTTCTTACTCGCCTAACAATGAAATATTTGCGACAAGTTTTAAGTAATATTTCAATATTTTTTTTTAATAACGTAATTTGTGTAATAACCTGGCTCCATCTATGGAAGATATATTGAATCACGGAGAGAGAGTGATCTTAAAGACGAGCGAGATATGAGGTTCTTTACAAAGTTTTAACTAATATTTCAATATTTTTTTAATAAACTTTGCCACCATTTAAAAACGTTGTTTTAAAAAAAGCTGATTTTTTTTCTCGAATTTTTATTCTTAGCAGTATTTTTGTATGATTACTTCCATCTCTACATTTTTAAATCTTTTAAACATTGTTTATTTAAATTTCAGTAATTTTTATATTGATTTCTACGAGACGTATATTTAAATAAATATTTCATCTTTATAATTTTTTTAAATCAATCAATCAGTATTTTTATTCTGGTGGTTATTTACTTCTTGATGATAGAATAATGGCGGTGTATTAATGAGAAGTTTAAAAATAATCGCTCTGCTTGAATTTGATTTATTTTGGCGTTTTTTGATATTACATTATTTTTGAAACCGTTATGCTTTCTGTGTAGGTGGCAGGTATAAAAATTTCATTCTGCTTGATTTTGTTTTAGTGTTTAAGTAATTCTTCTTATTAGAATTTTCGTTACTTGTTTTTGTGGATAGTTACATATACTATATATACGCAATCTTTTTTATGTGTTAAACTTTTTTATGTGGTATAATTTTTGAACTCTTTTAAGTTAAAATTATTAATAAGTGTTAAAAAGTTTGATTTTTTATGATTACTTTAGTGTATTTAAGTCTAAAAGAATATGCTTTCTTTTTTTTCCCCTGTGATTGAATATTTGTTTTCTTGTATTTTCCTTAATTATTGGTTTTGAATCATCTTGTTGTAATATAATGCATTGAATTATGAGGGTTCGATTCGTAATATTGGCATATAAACACATTTTATCTCCAGAACTACTGGTCAGATTTTAATAACATTTGGTGTGAACATAGGTTGATATAATACAAACAAAATAAACATTCAACAGTTATAATAGACACACATGTTTGTGTGTAACACTCATGGGAGTCTGAAGGTCTGAAACAGCTGTTGCTTAATGCACAAAAGAAGTATATTAATGGAGGGTATGGTCCCCTCTTACAGCTATACACGCTTCGCAACGTGATGTCATACTGGAAATATGGGAGTTTATCAGTGTCTGTGGCAATTGGTCTACCTCATTCACCAACGTTGTTTTCAGTTCCTGGATGGTTCTCGGAGGGGGGTTGCGAGGTGCAATTGCCCTCCCCAGAGTGTCCCAGACATGCTCTTTAGGATTGCAGTCTGGAGATCAGGCTGGCCAATTCAGGAAGCCATCCGGCGAATATTCTCACTCTCGAGAAATTTGTCGACCAGAAGATTTAATGTGGCCTCGAGTTATGGTCCATAAAGATGAACTCGTGGCCCACTGCAACCCAGAAAAGGCAAACATAGGGCTCCAATACGTCATCCCTATACCTCACACCAGGCAAAGAGCCTCTGTCAAAGGTGTGAAGAGGTGTGCGGCCATCCAACATGATGCCTGCCTAGACCATTACACCGCCATAATTGTCGATTTCGTGGACATTGGAGGGTAGGTAGCGGGTCCCTGGCTCTCTCCATATGAAAGTAGGGAGATAATTGGTGTTTAGGCTAAAACGGGTCTCGTCGGTGAACAGAATGGTCACCCATTGCTCCATACTCCAATCACTATGCTGCCTGCACCATGATAATTAGACTCTCCTTTTCGTAGACGTGAGCGGGACGCAAACAGCCGGTCTTCTGCCAAAAACTCCTCTCTCATTCAGTCTTTTGGAAACAGTCACCCTTGTTACATGGCTCCTGTGGCTGCATACAAGTCCCGAAAGAGCTGAGAAGCTGTAGCCCCTCTGTTACGACTCACTAAAATGGAGAACTTCTCTGGCCGTCGTGGCTCTTGGACGACCTTGCCCAGGCTTTCTCTCGATGAATCCAGTATTCTGGAACTGTTTCCATAGTTTACACACGACGCTGGGCATTAAATTAAACTCTCTGCATATCTGACTTGCGATTGGCCTGCCTCTAGCCTCCCCACAAAACTCCACCTTATTCCATTATCTAAACGTTGGTGTTTACTCATTTTTACTGTTCCAATGTGAATTAAACCGATTGCTGCAAGATAACTCCAAGAAATTCGCCGAGGTGTGCTAGCGAACGAAATTCGTCTTACCCTCCACGCGCTTATAAAGCCTGTTTTTCTGCTGTCTCCGCCTGTACGCTTACGTATTTGCCGTACAAGATTTGTATTTTTATCTAGAAGCAGTGGTTTTTCTTTCAGTTCAGTTCTTTTCATGCAATTCTATAAGATATGCAAATTCTCTTAATTTATTTCACCAGTGTACATTGTCCCCAATTTTTGCAACTAATTGGTGTTTTTCTCTTGCTTTGCCATGATTTTAAAGTGGTTTGATTTTTAAAATGTATGTAAGTATTACTTAATTTCCGACTGAATTAAATTAATTTATAATTTGATGCATCTAAGTATTTTTTTGGCTTATTTTCATAAGAATTTTTAACATTTGCTAATATCTGTAACTTGATTTTTGGTTAACTTTTTAACTGTATAGATTTCTAAAAATAATTTTGAAATATTTTAGAGTTCATAATCTGTATTTTACGTTCTTGTTTGCACACACACATACAGATATATATAATTTATTTTATATCATTACAACATTCTTTGAAGAAAGAAAATGAGCAATATTTCTTTCCAGAGATGAAAGGTTGATAAAAATTTAAAAGTATAAAATGTACTAGAAATTCATTTATCCAACTATCTACAAAAATGTTTTTTTTTTTAATTTAAATGTTTGCAACTGAAAATTATTTCTTTTTTTAGAAGTTGACGAAGCAAATTAATCTTTACTGTCATGCATGAATAAAAATTATTTCTTATGTTTGTAACCTTTGAAGTTTTAGCGTCATACACGAGATAATTTCTCCATAGAAAAATATTATCTATGTACTGTCTGTATTTGATTAAGGATAAAAAAAAGTTTCATTTTTTTAAAATTTTACATTTCTTTTGTCAATTCATTTCACCTCTTTTTTAAAGCTCAAAAGTTCAATTACTGAAATCAATTTAAAATTAGCGTTGAACTATAAATAAAATGTAACATACTCGTATAAATTTAAAAGTTTTTTAATTACATGAAAAAAATTCATTAATCATCTTTTGAAAAACATAGCTATTGAATATATTTTCACTGTTTTTTTTTTTTTTTTTTTTTTTTTAAATTTCAACAAATTCAAAAGGTTAGTATATATTCATTTGTTAATGGCATAATAAGAAATGGTGGTTAATAAATATATATATAACGTAAAGCTGTTTAAGCCATGGATAGAAATCAGGAAAAGTATTCCTAATACTAAGGAAGACTCAAAGTGGCTTAAGCATTCCTACAAAAGAACTGCACCTGTAAATATATATAAAAAAAACCAGATCAGATTATTGAAAATAACAAAATCATAATTGGCATAAATAAATAGATCAGAGTTTTTTAAAAAAATGTTCATATCTCTAAAGAATATTTCGAGATATAAATATAATAAAAGGAAACATTATTTTAAAATTTATGCTAGTTAACTTTTTGTAAAATGTGATTTGAAAAAAAAATTTAAATCTTCAAAGTTTATCAGAATAAGTAAATCGTAATGATCCTCTGTAACCAAACGGATATTTTAACTAAGATAATTACTCGTATTGCAATAATACCTTTTTAATTGATTCAAACTAAATTCGAAGTATTCGTATATGCTCACAAATTAATCAAGCCTTACGCTTTGAATGTAAATCATTTCAATCTCAGGTGAAAACTTTGTAATAAATTGTGCATGATTATAGAAACAAATCACATTAGTTCAAAAATATTAAAAATGAAATTAACTTTTGATTAATTACCTAAGCTTTAGAGCTGTGTCGTTGACTTTTATGTCGTAAATTGGACATATAATGTAGTCAGAATGTGACTCCTGCACTTTTACTGCTCATTTATATCTAAATCTAAAGCGGTTAGGTAAAAGAAAGAAAGGTAAAGCGACAGTGAATGATGAAGAAAATGACGCTTAGAAAAGCAAAACAAATACATCTGATGGAGAATTTGTCTACTGCAGACGTTAAAACTTTCTTTGATATCACACGTCATTACCTGGATTTCGTAAATGACGTAGATTTTCTCAAAATGACAATCGAGTTCAAAATGTTTCTATTTTGAGTTGTAGGAGTATTCAAGTGAATAAATAAGTTTACGTTTGTGAGTCTAAAATATACTATTTTCGAAGTTCTAACATAAATCTTTAGTAATTTGTGTATCGTCAAGGGTAAACATCTTGAATAAGAGTGGTAATGTTATATTAATCGAGATTTGAATGTAGTTAATGATATTTTTTAAAAATATTTATTTTTTTAGTCTCAAAGTAGTACACAATGGCTGTTAATTATACATCATCAAATGTACAAAATTTATGTTTAAATGAACTTTTCGATAAATTATAAAAACATTTATGAATAATATTTTTTTCTTTAAAATAATAATGTACTAACTGTAGTAAGTTCATATATATTTATATATATGTATGTATTGGCCATATTTGCAATCATTCCAAATGGTATGAAAAAGAGGGTATGATTTTAAATAAATTCTAATATACAAGATGTGGCTAATAAATAACGAGACTGCGACTATAAAACATTTTATTTTGATGTCATATATATTTACTTACTATCATCTTCAATACACAATATTCCTTTATCCCCATAACACTCTTTACGAATCTTCCATTGTTCGAAATATTGCTCAAAGTCTTCTATTGTCAGCTCCTTCAAAACGCGAGCCGCTTTCCCTTCACAGCTTCAACGAACTCAAATCTTGTTCCTTTTAATGCAGATTTCACCTTAGGAAACAAACAGAAATCGCATGTCTCAAGATCCGGCGATAGTCTAATACTAGGATGCTGTACTCGGCAAGAAATCTCTTGACAGATAATGTAGAGTAAACTGGTGTATTGTCTAGGTGGAAAAATGTACCTTACAGATTATATCTCAACTCCAACAGTCTCAGCAATTGCATGAATTACTTAACCGACAGTCAGATTGAACCAGATTATCGATTTTTTTCGATATTGTTAGCCGATTTTGACTTCGAATGGCGACTGGGCTTGAATCATCTTCAATGTCATACCAGTCACAAGTTTAAACCACTCTAAAACACATGCACTTGATACACTTTCATTGCCATATATTTCTATAAATTATCAGTAGCAATTTTTCCAAGTATCAAGTAAAATTTTACAATTCGTTGCTCAGTTATCATTTTCCTGCGAAACAAAAGAAAATAACTTTAATGAGAATAAAGGCTACGAGTGTACGAATTTGTTTACAGATGCAAGAAAGATTTGAAAGAGAAGGCTCATTCCAAACAGCTGTCGGCCACTGGCCATTCGTGCATGCGTACTTCTTCTGTAGCAGCGTCAGTCTGTAGGCATATTTAACAGCCATACCTAATATAACCATCTCTATCATTATTATAACGATATATATCTATGCTTATTCTATTTTAATGTAAATTTGAGAAATAGTTATCTTTAAATTTAGTATATTTTTTGAAGCAATCTTGTATGTTAAGTTAGAACATCTTTGTTTTCTGTTGTGTGATTCTTACGGTTATTGGTGACTACCAATTTTATTATAATGCAGATGCTGTGGAGATAGTTAGGATTCGGAGAGCATATTTAACTCCCATCTCGGAACAAAACCCGATGCAACTAATCTTGCTTACTTTATATCTTCGTTTCATCTCCTATATCCATTTTTATACTAATTTTTAAAAAGGAACGTTTTGTTTTTGAATTTGATTTTCTTATGTTTTTGTCCCATATACATATGTATATAGAGAGACGGACACTACGGCTCTAGAATTTAGTCTTATAACTTCTTATAAATATTATTGTGATCAACGGTTTGATCGTTATTCCATGCATGTATAAGTTCACTCCACTGCCCTAAGCATTGGCAATATTAAATAACTTTATTTTCCTTCTGTTGCTTATTTTTAATTAATTTTCGTTTTTTTCTTCTTTTAATTTTCTATTGTTGTCTTATTATGTCTCTTTTTCCCGATACAATTTTTGTAACACTTTATCTATTATTACTTAAATCTTTAGTTTTAAGCAGTCTGAATAATTTATATTCCTTATGGTTTTAAATTGTTGTGTTTTCTTAACATTTATTTACATATATATTCAGCAAAGCTATAAATAATGTAAATATTTTTAAGGAAATCTTACATGAATATTACAATTATTTTCCAGTTGTAACAGAGAGTCAAACATTCCCAGAAGGAACAACCACATCCAAGAAAGAATATGGAGCCCCGACAACGAATTCCTTGCGTGATGAGTCTCAAGTTGTGTCATCTGGTAAAATTATTCTCTGCTTTTATAAATAATTTTTGATAAATATATTGTATAGGTATCCATTTATCTAATATTTTTAGACCTACGGAATAAAAATATAGGTACAAAAAGTTTATTTTTCA
Organism: Nephila pilipes; assembly: GCA_019974015.1. NCBI lineage: Eukaryota > Metazoa > Arthropoda > Arachnida > Araneae > Nephilidae > Nephila > Nephila pilipes. Next base: position 24,571 of record BMAW01084682.1, on the reverse strand, counting down.
TTTCTACAACTTTTATTTCAATCAAGATTGTTCAAAAAGTGCCCAATTTTGAGACAGATATCTTTTTTAAAGCAAGTTGTACAACCACTCTATACTACCATCTATTAAACGGTGGCCAAACCAGTGTGACCCTTATCTGTAGGTTAGTTTTGATCACTGCTATATCAAGTTATCTCAGTAGAGAAGTCGTTTCTTACATCAGTTCCTAATATCCTACTTCCCATTTTTAACTCTAATATTTTTTTGAAACACGCTCGTCAAACAGAAATTGTCCATAAAACTATTTTCTGTTGTTAAGGACTTATCACAAATTATTTTCTATAGCTCGGATGAAATAGGAGAAATCAAATAGTTTTTCAAACTATTTGATTCTTTTGAATGTGTTTTTCCGTTTCTAACGTTGGTATTTTTAGAACTTTTTTCGTATACTTGACCATGAGTTCTTATATGCATGGTACTTATGCATTCGAGTACGTAAAAGTATAAGTATTAAAAATTATTTAAGTTTTCATTTAAAAACTTGGCTCAAAGGTTTAAAATTTTTTTCTTAGCTTAAAATAATATATAATTTATAAAATATTGACGTGCTTAGCTAAGATAATTAGTTAAATTTAATATTGAGGGTCAGTTAAAAGTATCATAGCTATTCACTTATATATGAGATAAAAATAAGTATTAAAACCCCAGGCCATTAGGAATGATATATTATTTTGTTTATAAGATTATTTTTGTACCTTTTAGTTCATCTTCAAGTAAAATCGCAATTTTAAAATGTTTTTTTTTATTTATACTTATTTGATTATTTTTAGTCTGAAAATATATGACTAAAAATGCAATTACGCGAGTAATATGTGTGTACAAAATTTCAATTCAATTGCACTTTTGTTGCTTAAGAAAATTTTTAGACTCTCACTAAATAACTCTATGTCTATTTTTCTTTAAAAACTGCTAGTGATTAAAGGAAAATAATGACAATATAATATTAAAATATGCGTTGTGCTTTGCAGAAAAGAAAAAATGACAAAAGACATTTTTGATTTCGAATTAATTGAGATTTATAAAAATGTTGATTCGTGAATATTTGTTTGATGTTTTAATAATCACCTTAGATTATATTAAATTTTATGACAACTTTACAATAAAAACATATCTAGGATAAGTTCTCAGCAAAGAAACTCATATTTATAATAATCTCTGTCAAGCAGTAAACTTCATCAGAATGTTGAATGTTCCTTTTAAACATGCGTTGTTGGCGTTTTTAACCGTACAGGTGAAAATGAACTGCATATATCTAAAAAATCGTTCTATATAGTTTGAGAATTCGGCTTTGTACAATTCGCATAATTGTAAAATATAATGCATACATTTTTAAAGTATATTTATTCAATGAAACAAAAGAAATCGACAAAAAAATATAACATATGATTAATTTTCTTACTACCAATTTATTTTGAATTAATATTGAGATCTATGTACTGGAGTTTAAATGTGAGGATGTTCATTAGAAGTACTAAGCACAATTTGAATACTATTCGGTCGAAGGAAGTGAAACACTTTATTAACATTAAAAATTATATGAAATGTAAGAAATAAAACAAAAATTCAAAGATTTAATCTGCATTTATCTAATTTTTTTTAATTCGTAAAGGAGACACAAATGCACGAAAATTATTTTGTTGGCTGCTCTATATACAACAAAATTGTTTGGGTAGATATAAATCTGCATTGTGATTAATAAATCGTTTTCAGGAAAATTGGGAAACCCACCTAAATTTAAGAACAGAAAAATTAGTTTTATGAGATATGAAAACTTGATTGCTTCTTTTTATACTTTAGATGAAAATTAAAAGAAATTTCTAGAGAAAATTGAAAAAAAAAATAACATTGCTGTACTGGAAGGATGGGAAATGAAAAAGGCTAAATTTTGTTGCTGTTTAAAATTACTTACTCGCTGTACTATTGGTATGTGTGGAGTCGTAAAAGGAATTCTCATTTTCCAGTAGTTATTCGCAACCGAAACACGATTGATGTTAAATGATATATCTCGATAAATTCAGTATGTTTTCAGCAAGCACACACTTTATTGCTCAATAAGTGCTAATTGTATTCGCAGGTTATTTAAAGCTCTAAATGTTAGATTATAATCGTATTAATGTATGAATGATGTAACGCACTCGCGTTGTTATTGTCATTAAGAGATATCTAGACGCAATAAATAATGCATCAATAAACGGTCTGCAGAGAAAAATAATCGCTTTATTATAATTTTGGATTAAACCCCAGCAAAATGATTTAGTAATGTGGAAAATTTACTTAATCGCGTCCTGAACCAAAGACTGTGAATGATGATTCCACTTATTTTAATGACAGAAAAACTGGATACGACTCCAATATACTTCTAGGAACAGGATCCGAGTCAGGTATTCACATAGAAAATCACCTCATGCTTACTTTTTCCTATATCGAATGCTCAACAATCTCTTTACTTTCTCAATCTCCTCTTATCTCCAATCACGCTAAAACTCCATTATTTCTATTTTATTCACCATAATTTTTATACAGTTATTTTAATTTACCTAAGTAACTATTTTTTAATAAATAGGTTGGAAATAGAAATAATGTAATAAAGTAGCCCCAAGGTTATTTAATAAGACAGGAGTGGTAGAAACTGTTACAATATTGTATTCATAAAAAAATAAATTTATTTTACTATAAGTTACACAAATATCAATTTTCGTAATATTTACAAAACTATATTTTAAACCTCTTAAGATAAAAATGAAAACATATCAACTGGTTTTGAATTTTACTAAAATCATATACTTACTATTCTGACTTATTTTAGTTTAAAAATTACGTTCAAGCCACCAAAGTGTTCCTAAACTGTTATATGGTCATTCTTTGTTTTATAAACTATATAGTTACAAGATCTTTTTTTATTTTGGCTTATTTTTCAGAAAAGCAATTGGGTCCTGGAAAAGTGGAGAGCCGACTCGAGGACGAAACTCAGCAGAGAAGGACTGTTGACCAACGCCCTAAGAATGCAAAAAAATCAAGTAGGCTTCTAATTCAATTCTAATAACTTTGAAATTCCTAATAACTTTGAAATTCCTAATAACTTTGAAATTCCTAATAACTTTGAAATTCAAGAAGACTTTATTCAATTAACTTTTTGTAAGTGCGTCATATAATCATGCATCATACATTTAAACATCAAGTTTGTCTATATTTCTTACGTCCAATGAACAGAAAAAATCAAGAGGACTTCTTTAAAGTGATTTTTTTTTGTACACGCTGCACATTTAAAATCAATTGTTTGCTTTTTTAGGTGATTTTTAAAAAATAATTTTAATGTTTGCTTCTGGTAAAGAATGAAAAAAATATTTCAAATTATTTGATTTTTTTTACTGTAGTTAAATTATGAGATTTACTCTCAACTATTTTGTGAAAACATTTTTCAAACTTTCACATTTTTCCGCGGAAAATGTATTTTATATTTTTAGAGCAAGTGGAAGATTTATTTTTATTTCATTAAACACATTTATTAATTATATTTAAGAAATGTCAATATATTCTATCTTTAATAAATTAATTGAATACATTACTTAACATTAAGCATTAGCGGAATTCTAAGACCATTAGTTAAAAGTTTTTTATGAGTGATTTTTTTTACTCTGACCACTTTTTCTTATTTTTATTGATAATAGAGATGTTATAATTAGTTTCTTTTCACATAAGAAAAGACATTTTCATGTTATTCGGAACTTTATTTTACTTGTACTTCGTTCAGTTTATTATTGCTAAGGAAAAAAACTTGACGATAAAATGAAAATATAAGGATAAGGGAAGGGTTACAATATAAAGAACAGGGTCATCTTTAGAAATTATTTTTAGTAATACGTTTCTGGAAGGAATGTTATGCTATATAATATTTGCATTTAATTCTTTCATATTTTCACAGGAAATACTGGTCATTGCAAAAAGCTCCTGCATCGTCACACTGTATTTGTATTTATTTATACCATGCGTTAATTTATTAAAAATTCTTATGTATTTGAGCATAAATAAATTAAAACTATAAAATTGAAACAAAAGAAAATAATGGTTTGCTCTGGTTGTAAAGTTGTTACCTGGATTAATGCATAATTTGGTTTTATGGATAATACATTTATTTTTCTTCAATATGATCATTTATTATCCACATATTTCTTGGAGATGTAAATGATGGATCTGTATAATGTATGTGGGACTATTTTTACCTTAATGTAATGGAGAGAGTTGTTTTGAATCAAAGATCGTTTTATGATTAATATAAATGGATGCTTTTGTTAAAAATGGC
>BMAW01084682.1:0-17547 GCA_019974015.1 Nephila pilipes | reverse complement strand
AACGATTTGTTGGTGGTTTGCCGAGTTTAAACGTGGTCGTACTGACACAAAACGCGCGAACGCTCGGGTAGACCTGTGAACCGTTACACCGGAAAAGTGAGTGAAGGACAAAATTATAAGTGAAAGATCGTAAAGTGAAGCTCGTGGAGATTGCTAGATGACAGATATCATATGGAAGGTATTTATATCCTTCAGAAAAACTGAGCAGAAAAGGTTTTTCAAGTGGTGCCACAATGCTGCTGGAACAACAGCAACGAGTCGATGATTGAGAAAGCTGTTTATCGCTATTTACTCGCAACAAAAAGAGGTTGTCGTCGTTACGTGACCATGACGAAACATGGATACATCACTGCTATCTGAGCGAAGCGGCAGTCATCTGATGGCGCACAGCTGGCAAAGCCGTCCGAAAACGCACAGTCAGCTGGCGAAGTCTGGCGTCAGTTTTTGGGATACGCATGGCGTGATTCATTGACTACTTCTCGAAAAGGCAAATCGATCAACATGATTATTATATTGATTTTCTGGTGAATTTGGAAGGAGGAAAACGACCGCACAGCCTCGGACCTATTGATTATATGTATTATATATATAAAAATATTTTATAGATCCAACAATATTAATTATATTACGAAAGATTAATGAAGACTAGATACTTTAATCAACTCTAAGATTTTGAAGAATATGAATATTTCTAAATGTTTGAATTTTAGGACCAAAGTCCCCTTAAGTTTAGTAATCTAAAACGTTATATAAAAATTACAGGTTGCGTTCATTATTGTTATGTTGATATGGTTCCAGATAATATGCTATTTGTAAAAAAAAAAAAAAAAAAAAAAAATACTTTAAGCTACTAAGGACGAATAAACATCTTATTAATAATAAGTTTTTATTAAAAATATAGTGATAAATTGCGAACGGCCTAATGTCATACATATATTAAAAGAATAAAATCTTAAGAAGTATTTTTATATATATATATATATATATAAAAAAAAAAAAAAAAAAAAAAAAACTATTGGATTTTGGATATAGTTATTTAAGTATTAATTATGTTTATATAAAGATGTTAACTTTGTTGATAGTTATGATTCTGTCATTTGTTTCATTAATAGATTAAAAGATTTTATTGTTATATATTTCATCAATTTTAAGTAATTAAAAATTTATAGTTAATTATCTATAGAAATTTAAATTCTTTATCAATCTTATTTTAAAAGATAATTATACTTTCTATGATAAAAAATAATGAAAAATAGGTTAAAGAATACGACATACGGACCAGCTAGTAATAATTTTAAATATATACTTACATTTTAAATAAAGAAAAAGCCATCAAAGGAAACGAAATCATCAAACATAAAGTAAATAAATGTAACAATGAATTAAAATAAACGCATCACAAAGTAATCAAACGCATCGTAAAGTTAATAAACGTATCAAAGTTAATAAACGTATCGAAAGTTTAATAAACATATCCATTAAAAACATTAACTTATTTTGAGTAGAGTATATCATTTTATCTTAAATTGTAAAAATCTTATAAAAAAAAAGAACAAATAATACAATTAGGGCTTCTATAATAACGCGCAACGGGTTTTTTTAACAAGAAAATTTATAGCTAACATATTTGTTCCTTGATTTACTAAAAAAAAAAAAAGAAAAAAAAAATTAAACTTACACGCAACCAGTTTCAAAAAACCGGATACTTAGAAGAATAATTAAAAATAAGTAACAAAATTTTAAACAATTTTAATAAAAAATAAAAAAGGGAAAAAAGCTAAAATTCAAAAAAAAATCGTTTAAAAGAGAACATATTTAAAAATAACTGAAATATTAAAAATCTGAGAAAAGTTATTATTATCAGTTATCTTGAAGAAGATTAATATAATACAAAGATTTCGCCGTATGGTATATCCAACTGAATGAAATGACCAAAAAAATATCATGGCATTTACAAAAATTTGGCTGTCATTCTGTCATCCAAGTTACAGTAAGGGCGCTAATGGCGAGGAGCTATTTTTTATATTTTTAAACAGTCATTGTTGACTGTTTTGCATACATTTGAGTGCCATTAAAATGTATACTATTTATCTTAATATTTAAAGAGATTTCATGAAAAAAACTATATGCGGAAAAGAATATTTTTCTAACATTGAATAAAAAATAATTTTATACAATATAATCCATCGAAAATCTGAAGCTTATACTATCAACTACCAAATTTTATGTATAAAAACTTTGGACATGTTTAATACAATTTAATAGTTTAAGCAAAAAATGCTTTAATCTAAGATATTTCGAGAAGCAGTAGGAAAAGATATTAAAATAAGTACAAAAATTTAAGAAGCAAACGAGATCTTTTGAAAATAAATAAATTTTGCAAAATTACAAGTCTTTAAAAAATAGAAATTTTCCGGAAAATATCTAGAAAAAAATGTGTTTTATAACCGTAATTCAATCTTGTTATGTTTGTATTATCTCCTCAGAACAATTCATTTTCATGCTATGAAATTACTTTATTCACTGTGTTACATTTTAACCGTAAAGCAGTTTTTATTAATTGGTCTATCTGCACCATTAAACTAATATTTCTTAGATAAAATGATGTTTAATATATATATATATATATATATATATATATATATATATTATATCTATTAAACATGAGTATATATATATATCATATTTTTTAAAAACTTATCCAATAAAGCAGAATTTTTTTCTTATTGTTCATTGAGTAACATAAAGCCATTATTATTTTTTTTAAAAGAGACTTCTCAATTAATAATTTCTCTGATTCTTAAATAACTTTCTGAAAAAATGCTTAAAACTAAACTGTCCACTTAATTAGAATTTTTAAGACAATTTTTCCAATAAGTATGAGAGAGTTGCTTTTAATTACAAAACAGAAAATATTTGCTTGTATTCTCGTCAATCAAAGTATTGAAGTAATGATATAAATGCTTATATTAATAAAGTAAGTTATTTAGAAGGCATCATACTGTAGCTATAGTTTATTTTACTATTATTACTCAAGCTATTAGATAGAAGATTTTCAAGCTGAAATACTACTTTGCCAGAGATCTTTAAAATATAATCAAGCAGAGGATTTCTCTTGTAAATTACAATTTTTTTCTATTTAATAACTGTGATAAATTGTTTAATTGATGTAATAATTCATAGAACAAAAATAATTTATTTTAATATCAATTCTATTAAAAGCTTTACATTTTAAAATAAAGTTTATGTTTTAAAAAATGAAAAAAATTAATGAATATTACAGTAATATAGTTACAGCCTTTAAATTTTGCTAACTTTTAGTAAATACATATTGTATGAATAATGTTATAGTTTTAAAATAGAGCTCTGTTTCATTATAAGGATAAAGAAATATGTCTAATTAATCGTATTTTTAATCATTTGAATTGTTTTTCATCAACTATTTCACCAATTATTTTTTGATGTACCTTTCCATTTGAAAATTAATGTTATGTTTTGAAAATGATTCATACTATCGGTTTTTTGGAAGGAATCTTGCACTGATATATTTTTTATTAATTTTACTGTTCATTGTACCTCTACGTTTATTATTTATAGTAGCTATAAATTCATTTTATGATAAAAAAAAAGTAATCCATGTAACACTTTTCTTTAAAAAATTGAGTTATTTTGAATCTTAATTTTTTATAAATATTTATCTATAATTGGATAAATAAAAAAGCAAACACAAATTAGTCTCCATTTAAAATATTAACAAGTTACTTATTAGTAGCTGTGGAAAAATGAATCATAAAAATACATTTCATGAAAGTCAGTGATCTATCAAATCTTATTGCTTGAGAGAAAATATACCATTTATATATAAATGCTATATGTGGAGTTTCTTTTGTTTTGTTGTTATTTGTATTTTTGAATAATATCTGAAATGAAATGACTTTCTGTTTATGTAATGGGAAGTAGATCCTTTTTCTTCATTTCTGAGTGGAATATTCGTTTTAGGTTAGTTTCATAAACAGAAAAAAAAAGTTTTAAGTATTTAAGTTTAATCTTATATTAATAAATACGATTTTGTTTCAGGTATGATCATTTTTTTTTATCGTTTCAATATATGTACTATCACACCTTAACGCACACGCACATCATCTTACACACACTATCAATCTACAACACGACAGATCTATAGGTAATGGAGAGATTATGATATATATATATATATATACATATAAATGAAAGTAGTAGGTAGTAACTGTCATAAAAAAATAATATAAATAAAATAACACTATGGTTTTTTTCATTGTATCCAGTTTGAATTGAATTATTGTACTGAATTATAACTATGGGTTAAAAAATAAAATTAGTAGGATTACATTCAATATAAATGATAATATTATTCCCAGTTATATCTCAGATTTTATGTAAGAAACAATACATTGACATCTATATTTTTTTCATTTATTTTGAATTTGAATAACTTTTATATATTTTTAAAAAATGCATTTACTTAAAATAATAAATTTTTTAATTTGATATAAGTTCGATAAATAATACCATTAACATTCGTTCGACTACTACATTATCTTTCTGTGGGTTATCACATTAGGTTCATTTTTTCTCCAATAATACTTAGTTTCTCTCTTCTTATATTTCAGAAAAGCAATTTTAGAAATGAAAAGTACATTTCTCATAAAATATGTGTTCTAAAATGAAGTGAAGTATAAAAAAATTATACAATAGCTAACTACAACATCATAGCATTTCGAAATTTTGTAAAATGTAATAAAATAAATACTTATCCAAAATGACAAGATGAATGTAAAAAATCTACTTTATACAAATATAAAAAAAAAAGAAAATACGGAGTCTCATAAAATATGAATACTTATGTCTTTGATCCAGATGATTTTTGAATGGGTTAATATTAATAGTTATAAAAACCTAAAGTAAATGAAACTGCTTTATCTTGAAGTCGATTTTTTCCTTATAGGATTATATTTAACAATTCAAACATTGAAACCTATGTTTAAATTAAATTATTGTTATTTATCATAATATATAAACCTGATATACTGAATATGTATCCGTAGATAATCTATATAAATATTCATTATTGTTGGTGCAATCACTCACGTGTATTGAAGCCTTTGTTTCTTTTACATCAGCAAACCATTTTTGTAACATAATTCATTTTTCAATTTAAAAGAAATAAAGGAATGTAATCATCTTAGTTTTATATTTTATTTCTCTGAATTACATCATGTTTAATCATAAGTATTTGCCGTTTTAAAAAATGCTTTTAGCTTTAATACCGGTAATCATGTTCAGGATCTTATTATTATTAAAAAAAATTATAGTGTGAGGACATCACGAATATTGATGTTTATATTCCTGAGTATTAATTAAGTGAGTTATATTAGCAACACAATCCATGAGTGTTTTTTTTGTAAGAATAAATCTTTTTACCTATTGTTCTCATAAATATATTTAATTCAGAATAAATGATACATCTAATCTAAATCTTTTTAAGAAAATTGAATTAATTTCTTATTACAAACGTTTTAATTTGTTATGTCCAAAGCTCTTTTATATACACAACATGAATTAGTTTCAGAATTAAAAAAATTGTGCACTATAATTTAAAAAAGTTAAAATTGTGTGTGTATGAATTAAATATTATCTGATAAAATACTCGTTTTTTCATTGTTTTAAAATCAAGATTATGTACTTTACTATTGCCACAAACATGTTTTGAAACAACAAATAATTTTATAATGAATTGAAATATCAAAGAGTTTAGAGTAATTTAAAAATCAAGAAATGGGATCATATATTAGAAAATATAAAGTGAATATATTTTTTGATAATTCCTTTAATATAATGTTATGACAAATAAGAACAGAAACAAAAAAAACAAATTGAAAAAAGGAACAAACTGGTTAATGAATTTGTTACATATTAAGATCAGTGAAATGTCAAGAAACCAAAGTAAATGATACAATATATAGTCAAATCAGTTGTTAAGGTAATTGGTTTTGGAAACTATATTTCAAATTTAAAGGTTATGTTATGAGGGGACAAGCATTTCAACTTAAAAAACGAAATTTAAAATATGAACATTAGATAACTGACAAATACAAAACGATCTAAATAAAACCTATATAACAGAGACTGAAAACATTTATTTTTTACAATAGACTGTACTAATGGCTTTACAAAGTAATCTTATCGTTATTAATATTATTCACATAAATAGTTATTACAGTATCATTGGTCACATATTTTACACGTATCACAATTAAATTAACTCTGATTTATATAAATTACAAATGAATTCAATAAATCAAATTATATATTATATGATCTTACAGCAAAGATAAGACTGGAAAACCATGAGAAGCTCTTCCATTAGGAAAAAAAATGAATGACAAATGTTCAAATATGTTTTCAAACGACAGTAACATAACATGATATTGTTTTTTAGCAATGAGAAATTTTAATACATCTTGAATGGATGGTATCTGTGCACAATGATATGGATGATTAAAATATCGATCTAATTGTAACATTTGTACTTCAATGTGCAAATATTATTGCAATCAAGTTTTAGAAGTGCTTTTTAGTAGACAAAGAAATGTGTTATTTTTTTGTCTTGTGGACTTGTAGGTTTTCTACCACGCAGATTGTCCGCAGTGGAATGTGTTTCCCAAGTCTCCATCAGTCATTTTATTGCACAAGAGCAATACGAAGTAATACGCTTTTGATGGACAAGAGTCCGGGTAACATTTTTCAATCCATTGTTTTGCTTGCACGGTGTTTTTACCCATTAAAAACAATGTTTTATCAGAACATGAAACTCGGTTTTTTCCATTTTTTAAACAAACTACAAACCGACTTTACTCCAACCTCGATAACTCAGCTGTTTCTGGTCCGATCGACTTAAAATTTTGACACGTTTCAAGCAAAGGTTAGTACTCTAGAAAGATCTGGTTACTGGTTTACTACGAGCGCCATCTCTGGGTTAGTTTCGGAACTTATTGATCCATGTGTTATATATATATATATATATATATATATATATATATATATTACACATTTAAATCATCTTAGAAATATAATATAGTAAAAATAAAATGCTTAAATATGAAATTGTATCAAGAAATATGTTACTTTTTGGATAACAATCACAATAAAATTAAAATACAAAGATATGATGATTGACATATTATTATTCTATTCAAACTATTGAGAAATAAAAAAAAAATCAACATATCAAGGAAAAGAATTATGAATTTATGTAAAAAAAAATATTTAGAAATTTAAGAAAATTATAAGAAAATGAACCATAAAACAGAAAAAAAAGTAACACACACATATATCTGTATAAATTTCTGGCTCTGAGTCCTCATGAAACATATTACGTCTACCTAAAGATTTGTATATATATATGAACAAAACATCAATATTATAATTCACAAAATATCACATCATAAACAAATTAATCATATCAATCATAAATTCACTACATTATTGTCTAAGAAACTAAACAATTAAAGAATTAAATTAGAAATAATATACTCATATAAAAATTATAACAATTATTTAAACAAACTAAAATCATTTTTAAAAATGTTTAATGTATTCAATTCCGTGACTATTATACTATATGAAATCTATTAGTTTGTTTTTATGAAAAAAGTAGCAATTTTAAGTAGAACCCAAAAATTTGGAAGCAAAATACCTTGTTGATTTTAAAATTCATAAATATGTCAATATAAATTTAGAAAGAATTTTTTTTGAAAGAACAAAATATCTCCTCAATTAGTCATTTTTTTTTTCTCAGGTTTACAAAAATTTTGAAAGTTTTTAAAAATAAAGCTACATTTTAATAATTTGTTTAACTAACATAATTTAATATTGAAATAATTGAATTTCGTTTACATCGGCGAGTTTTGTATTTATTTAAACTGATTTCATTAAATCGCTTGAGATCTATTATTTACCGTATCAAAATAAAAGCATTTGAAAGATTTTCTGATTTTTTAATAGTATCAATTTTTTTTTATATTTTTATGTTATGATAATTTCCTCTCCTTATTTGTCTTGAAGTAACAAATTTTTAAAAAAAAATACTTCAAATTAACTGATTCTGACAAATAATAATTCTAATAGCAATTAATAAACTGTATTATAAATTGATTAGCTTTGGGACAAGTGGATTAACAAAGAGTATTATCCCATATAACCCAATCATTCGCTAACTAAACAGCATGTAACTTATTTGGCACTATCTCGATTTTTCCTTCAACTAACTCTTTAGGTTTCTGTCTGATTGCATTTGATTCAAAATTCCTCTCAATATGTGAAATATGATTTATGTAGATTAGATTAAAATTATGAAATGTGGTGATGGAATTGTATAAATTACATTTATTAGCTGGGAATGCGTGAATGATAAAAATATTACTGGAGCTGGATCTACAACTGAAGAAATGGAAAATGTTTGTCTAGGACTTTCCAAATCTCGATTAGGAAAGTTCGACTTTGGATTCAGAACTCGAACTCTCTACTTTAAATATTCTACTCACTCAAATCTGAATGATCTTGTAAGATATAGATTAAATTAGCATTCTAAATATTAACTAAGAAATGTTTAGGCAGTTTAACTTCAGAGAATGTTAAATAGATGATAAGCATTTAATAATACAGCTTTAAATTTGCTAGCCTCTTAGTCGAAATATCGATTTCTTCAGACTCTTGTTTACACCTCTTTTAGTTAGGATTAGTAATGGCTGAAGAAGGAAGTACTGCGTGGATATTACAAGTATGAATATAACAAGTTTCGCGGTAGCCAAGTGGTCATGGTATCGAAATCGCGGCCGTTGTTTTCATCAAGTCGTGGGTTTGAGACCTGATGCCACTAAGAACCGGGTGGTATGTACGTTAAATCTGTCAAGGTTCAAAACCCGACAATTGTGTATTGTGTAAGTTAAGAGAAGGAGGTGACAGCTCGGGTGTCGTCCTCATCATTTGACAGAGAATCAAAATTATGATATCCGTCGCCAATAATCCTCATGTTGCTTCTAGTGCAACATAAATAATAAAGTGTTAATAAATAGTAAATAGTGTTAATCAAACTAATCAGTCAATCAATTCCTCATAGCCAATATACTTCCGTATGCAAGAGAAGTAAACTGTTATTTAAAAAACCAAACAATCGCCTTATTCGCGAGTACTATTGAATAATCGCATTCGTTTTACACTGTACAAACCATCGTTTAGTAAGCTATATTGGTTTTCTGGCTATTACTAATCATACAATCCCAGAATGATGCTGATTTGTGAGATCCAATAATGAATGAAATCAGGATGAATTATAATGGAATAACTTAACGTTTTGATTTCTTGCGAGACAAAGTTATGCCCATTAAAAAAAATTGAAAATTTACTTCAAAACTTCTGCAACTCAAAAATTTGATAAAATTATACGGAGAGTAAAAAGTCGAAATTAATTACAATTTCTTCAGATACTTAGCATAAAACCTTAAAAATACATATCCACAAAGGAATTTTTTAAAAGAAATTACTTAATAAAGTATCTGACGTTTAAGTGAAATTTCTGCTTTGAAATATTATGTGGCAACAGTAACCTAGTGGTCATAGTCGTGGACTGGTGGCCGTCGGTTCTCGTCGAGTTGCAAGTTGTAGCCCTGATGCCACTAGATATATCCGCCTTGTAGCCGTGTCTGATGCTCGTTAACTCTGTTGGGGTTGACAGTCCATCCATTGGCGTGGTGTGGAAATAAGGAGAGAGAGGTACAAGGTGAGATATCGTCCTCATCACTTTCCAAAGACTCAAAATTAAGATGTCCTTTTCCAAGTGCCTTCGAGTTGCTTCTAGCACGACGTTTTTAAAATCAATTAATCATTCAATTTAAAACATTATTGTACTAAAAAAAATGCAAAAAATAAAGAAAAACTAATACGTCTTCATAAAGGAAAAGGAAATTTTAAAAAGTTCAAGAAGGTTTATTTCTGAATGGGTGTATTATTAGGAATTAATATTAATTCCTACAAGTTAGATAATTATGCTTATGATGATAAATCTAGTCACTTAAAGCGATTGTACTTACTTGGAAACATATTCATTTTTTAATAATCTTACATCGCATTAAATCCTGTTACGAGCTTTGTCTAACGCATTTGACTGATTGACATTAATTGACATTCAACTTCTTTCAAACTTCGCACTTTGAAGCCACACGAAGGCCATTGGCAGCGAAACTAGTAATTTTAAAACTTTGGTCTAGTGACGTAGATGACACTTGAGTTGAGATACTTAACTCCCAAACCCTCCCAAAGACCATCCAATATGACCTCCAATATGACCATCGGCAGATTTGTCGTCCAGCATCTCCACTAAGCGACGAGTCTTTAGTAGTAACAGGATTTCAACCCGTGACACGAAGGAAATAACTCTAACCATAAGCTGGCGACACTGAAAACTCAGCTACCGCAGACGCCTTGGGGATTCGAAAAAGTGCATGTGAGAAGAATAATCTTCCTCGGAACCGAACTGAAGAATAACCACCCTGCCACAAATGAAGGGGAAGGAATTAAGAACAGTGTATAACAATTTAATTTCTGTAGTGTTTTGTACCAGTATTAAGGGGATAACAGCCTTTGTTGCTGTATATTTCAAAAAAACCAAACAATCAATGCCAGTAATAAATGTGAATTAAGTGTATGAAAGGAACTGTTAATTGCGATTTTTTTTTTTTTTTTTTTTTTTTGCCTCTTAGAGTCTTAACTTGTATGGGGATCAGGACCCCGAGGTACCCTAGAGAACTTTTCTTTCCCACTGAGGTTATTATCTTTGATCAACACGGGTAATATACCTTCGGGGTACCTTAGTGATCATTCTGAATTTTCGAAACTCCTTCTAGTCAACCATTTTTTCCCTTTTACTTCGATCTTTTTTACGTTTAACTCACCGTGTAGCGAGTACCAAGTCCTCCCGAATGTATGGTATGGAAGTTTGAAAGGAGAGTTGCCGCTTCAGGTGTCTTCCTCGTCACTAAAATGAGGCTCAAAATTAAGAGGAACTTCTCGTGTTAACCTCGTTTTAGTTCTCAGAGTGATGTTAATTAACAATCACAATTCTTATGTTTAAGTTATAATTATACATGATTTAGCGTACCATATTCATATTATATACACAACAAGTCCTACATTCCACTCACATTGACATTCAGCTTCCCGGAGGAATTATAATGAACGTATAGCCATCGAAGATATCAGATACTCTTTTTTTTATTCTAAGGTTTGCGTTGCTTCCCCGTATGAATGCTCAAAAAGTCTAACAAAAACCTAAGAAATATATATTTAGCATCAGGCTGATTGATTATTCATTAACGTCTTACTTTAGAAGCAAATCAAGAGCTATTGGTGATGGACTTCAGAATTTTCAGCTTTGGACAAATGATGAGGTTGATACCTGAACTGGAACCTACTTCTCCAAACTTCCACACCACAACATTGGGAAGATTGGAGCCTCGACAGATAAAACATGATTATTCCTCGATACAAGGCGAGTCTTTAGTAGCCTCAGAGCTCGAACCCCCGATTAAACAAGAACAATGTCGGCCACGATTTCGACACGATGACCTCTAGGTTACGGTGCCCACAATTTAGCATCAGAACTAAAATATTTAAAAAGTGTAAGGTGACAGTTCACTTTCAAAACAATATATTTGGTATTTCCATTAATTTTCCTTACTTTGGTCATTGATTAAAATTCAAACACTTTTATCTTTATAAATATGTTTGAATTTTGTGTCTGTCTTATTTAGAAGCTGAAATAGATCTGTTTGAATATAACTTGATCATGAATTTCTCGGTCAGGAAAGCTTCTAAAAAAACATTTTTCATAATACTGCAAAACACAATATCTCAAAATAGTATATTTTATATTGAGTAGAATTATTTTTATATTGCAATAAAGGAAAAATTATAAACCCTTTTTAAAGAAAATTTTAGTGTTCATAACTGTAATAACTTGGTGTTCATAATTGTTCCATAACTTCCTACTTAAGAGCTATATTATCAATATAATGGTATATTCTCTAAATAAGGTTATGTTTTGCAACATTCAATTTACAAAATGTCAATATATTTAATTTCTAAGCAGTTACCCTGTTTTGCGGAAAGTCTCTAAGTCCTTTTCACATAAGATCATACGCTAGCAAAACTTTTCATGTGTGTTTTTCTAACTTTGAAGCCCCCAAAGATCATAATATATATATAACTGTCTATTTAGAAATGAGAGAAAAACTTACGCATTGGTATTATGCGCAAACCCAAATTTAAGTGCTAAACCCTGATCGTGATTTGAAAGACGCAACAATGTAATTTAACACAACTTTTCAATTACTTTGTTGCAAGAAATTGTTATTTATTCTGCTCAAATTACCTCCATCTACACGCTGAGGTTTAATTTCTCATAGTTAAGTCTTTTAAATTTTATGTAGGTCAGTTAATTATGTAATGCTTATATAAAGATTTGTGTTTTTGAAAGTGAAGAAATGTTTATTCAGATATAAAATTTCTATGTCATCCAAACCTCAAAAATTCTTTTAATAAGCCTTATGCATTACGTTTATGAAGTGGTAATAAATTTAAGAATATATATTTATTTATGTCTTACACACACACACATATGACCAAATACATAATACAAAATGCTTTATGATATCATAAATATAAAAAAATCCAAGGTTTTGTTTTAAAACTTTTAACCAAATTCAATTTCGGATTATTTTTGCAACAATATGAATATAAGAATGCATATCAAATTTAGTGATTTTATTCAACTGAAACTATAATGTGGTAGTAAAATATAAAATCTAAATTCAGTCGATACAGAAAAAAATGCTAGGCTAAATTAAAATTATAATAGTTTTTTTTTTAAAGAAGAGAAGAAAAATCCAATTTAAAATTTTATACAATGTCAATAAAAATAACCGAGCTGATATCGATTATCCCTGTCTATTTTTCATTTGAAAGATGCTTTGAGATAAATTTTAATATTACATATTCATATTTAAAAATACATAACTTTGATAAGAATCTAGGCACTTTTCTGAACTATTCTATTCTTCATTTAATTATTCAACAGTCTGCAAAAAATAGCAGAAAACTAAATTTAATAACTACTACAGCTCTGAACATGTTAGCTTTTATTATTCTACTCTGTAATAAACTTTTTAATAAAGATTTATTTACTTGAGAGGGTTGAAATATATTTTAGATCTTATTTATTCTAATATTTAAGAACATTTGAGAAAATTTAATATTTAATTTCCTATTACTTCATAATATTGTCAATTTAACTTTATGAAATTCAATACAGGTTTCTATTTAATATTACTACCAGTTTTATGAATAGTGACTTAAAATATTTGGAAATGTGTTTATAATTTACGTATCTTCGATAAAGTTGTTCTATTTGTGCTTATTTTCAAATGAATATTTAAAGGATGTTTAGTTTTAATCTTTTCTATCGTTTAGAAATATCTTATTCGGCTAGAAAAATATGTTATGCAGGAAAATAAATATATTAAATCTCCCAATTTTGTTTAAATATCTTTACTTGTAACCACTTTAGAAAATTAAGTATGAATATAGTCGAGCCTCGTTAATTGGTGCCACAGTAACAAGTAAAACTGCTTTACACACGGTTTTACTATGGCTCCTTCGATAAACAATTGTTTCTCATATCATTCCTAGGTATTGTGACGTCATAATTCACATTTTTCTTTTGATAAAATTCACAGATTGATCTTTTGTTCGAATAACATCACGACTTCTTGTTACGAGCAAACATTAAAATATTTTCCTTTCGATTTTAAATGTATGAATCACCATTTCTCGGAAAGCGAAATATTCCTGGTTTGGATAATTCTTTGCAAGTTATTCAAAATCAATTTTCATGTCTGTATCAAAATTTTATATAAATATTCTATAAATTTCTGGATATTTTGTCAACAGTATCTATATCTTTAACAAAAATAAGCAATTATATATGCAAATATATTATGTTTCCTTCGTTCTCTATGTCTCTATTTTGCGTAGTGGTGTTGGGAGAGAGAGGCGCCAGTTCAGATATCGTCACTTAACTTGACTGAGGTTCAAAGATGCGATGTCCGTTTCCAATAGCCCTCGTGTTGCTTCTAATGTAACGTTAATAAAACCAATCAAACATTCAGTCAATCGTTCTATTTTGACTTGTTTATTATGAGAATGACTTACCCTTTAGATTGAGATTCATGCTTCGAAATGAAACAGATATTCTATAGAATTTTGCCTAGTAATTCTAATTTATATTTATTTTATTCTTTTTATCAATGTATTGACAGTTAATTTCACACACACATAAAAAAGACAAATGAATGTATAAGAATTTTGAAAAATATTTTTTTCTCATTTAATTTTTTGAAATTCTTAAATAAATATTCCCAGTATTATTGAGCCATTTTGTACAGGGGATTATGACAAGCCTGTAATAACGTGACATAAGCTAGAAGCATCATTTGCAACTTGCTTTTCAATACGTGAATTCTAGTTCGAATAAATAAAGACTTTTAAATGTGTAAATTTTAATTTTTTTTTTTTCATTCAAGGTCTAAAGTCCTCTCTTTGGCATGGTATGGAAGTTTAGAGAGGAAGTCACCAGCTAACGTGTCTTCCTCGTCACATCATAAAAATTCAAATTTCGAGGTTCGTCGCCAATAGCCCTCGTTTTGCTTCTCAGTGAGAAGTAAATAAACAGTTACAATTGATTTTGTTTTCATAATTGTTTCCATTAAGACTCAAAAGAATGCTAGGAAGAAAAATTACACATGACTCATTTATTTGTTCTCTCTCATGGGGTAGTTTTTTTTTCTTACAGGGTTTCAGGTTTCCAATCACTATTAACTCATTAATCGCTTCTTTCGTATGAAGCTTATTGTTTCTAGTTAAAATGGGTGATGAGGCCCTAGGTCACTTTAGCGATTATTTTCTATTTTCTACTTTTCCTTTCGTCAAACAATTTTTTTTTCCATTTTTCCATTTTTTTCCCAAGTTTATATCACAGATACGCATGTTTGGCACAGCATAGCCAGATTTGATTCTTGCGCTGTAAACCTCACCTTTCACTCACTCATTTCCTTTATTATAGTGTTAAAAAAATTCGTTTGATGCAAGATTAAGTGGAATATTTTACTGGGAAATGATAAAGAATTATTTATTTCCATTTTAAGTAGCTTGTTTATATTGCAATACAATGGAAGCATTTGTCTTGAATTATTTTCGGTATAAAACTAACTGAACTTGTTCAGAATTTATCCCCTTTCTTTATATATATATATATTGTGTGTGTGTGCGTGCGTGCGTGCGCATTTATTTCAGGTATTATCCTATGCATTGAAATGCACACATTTTTTTGATGCTTTAATTCTTTTTTCCTACTTTCTCATGTTAGAAGAAAACGATTATATATACAAATATTTCTGATTATTTTTGAAACATCTTGGAGAGAGTGATTCTAATTATGCTTGCTTTCCATGCAAAATGTTTCTTTTGAATACGTGTCAAATGAAAATACAAAGTAAGATTACTTGAATAAGTTCTATGTACTTCCACTGTTCCTTAAGCTATACAAGACAAAACATAGTTTTAAAAATTACATGAAAACTGTTCAGAAATTAGGACTTAACTATTTTCCTCGATGGTCAGAAATTCTTCAAAGGTGGATCTAAGGGAGTGGTGTTTTTTTCCTCTTTGCTTTTGATGTATTCTTATGAACGTTCATTTCATAGCAAAATTTCTCGAACTAAATACAGTAGAATTTAAAATGATGTACGATAATTAATGTAATTAAAACTGCGTTAAATCTTTATTGCAATGTAGATTAACCGTACAGATTCGTTAGAAAAACATTTCTTAAAATTCTCCTGCGGTTTCCTAAAATGTTAACTTGTTGATTGACTGATTTGATTTTTGTAAATAAGGTTCAAGAATATGGTTGCAAGCCATCAAAGTGATTATATGAAAATAATTACCTTTGTAGATAAATATTAGTGACTTTCAATATCTTTTTCTCCTTTCGATTGATCTGCAATACTTTTATATCGCTAGTGTTTCTAATCTATGTAATAGTTCCTGTATCTATCGATACTTATCATTTGTGATTACTTAGTCCCTTCTCGGTCTTTTTCCGATTTTGAGAAATTAATTTAGTTTGCCACGTTTCTTCTTCCTAAAAAGTATTTTTTACATTTTAATAAAAGTAAATCTAGATATTTCCATCATATTTAAAATTAAAATTCAACAAAATGTCTTGTAATTTTCTTACACAATTTTACAGTTATCTCTGACATTATAAGATTCAACTTATCCACCCACACACTTTATTCCTTAGACATATTTTGCATGATATTAAAAACAAATATGAAAAATCTCAAATATCTTTTAAATCAAAATACAACGAAATAGAAGCGTCTTTTATGAACGATCTCTCTATAAAAAAAAATGTGCCGACTTTCAAAAAAAAAAAAAGAAAAAGAGGAAGAAAGGAAATATGCTTGAACAACATGACTCACTTATGAAACATGGAGTTGCTGAGAATTCCAACACCTTCCCTCACTCTCTTCTTGAATGGAGATAATTTCATCGTCAATTCGCAATCGGCAGATCAGAAAAGCGCCACTTCGCGCAAAATTAAATTCAACGTTCTCACTCTGTTCCTCATCTCTCTCCCTGAAAATCCCTTTTCATCTTTCCACTTCAAATCACTAAACCAGAACTACTTCCCTACGTTTCTGAAAAATCCTCTCTGAATTAATGCCGGCTCTGAAAATCTCATATGTTTTTTTTTCCCTTCTCTTTCCTTCCCTATCCGCATTCGCAGCCAACCCCCTTCGCGAAATTCCCTCACTCATCCCCAGTTTACACCCCTCCTCTCTTCTCCATTCCTTAGGCCTTTTCATTCGATATAAAAGTCCCGATATAAACGTACCATTCAGTGTTCTATTTGCATAGAACGGAGCGTACGGGAAGTGCGAAAGCTGCCAACACAAACTTTTCTCGCTTGCTTTTTTGCAATAATTGCTTTTTTTTTTCTTTCAATCATTCTAGATTTTTTTTTCCTTTTTTTCCCCACCTCTTGGCTCATTCCCTCGATCTAAGGCTCTCCCTTCTTCTTCTTCTTCTTCTATTTTCTCAGTAATTCTCTCCCAGCAAGATTGTTCAGAAGCACACCGGTATGGAGAGGTTGCAGATTTTTCTTTTTGCCACCTCCCAAGTTTGGAGATTCCATTGAGATTACATTAGCCAGAAATGCCATCCGTTCGTGTAAAGAGTGTGTATTGTGGGAAACATACAAAATTATTTGAAGCTTCCATCTATTGTTCAACAGTTGAGAATGGAAAGGAAGAGATTTTTGGATTTCTGTTTCCCTTTTTTGAACGTTTCCTAATCCAACGGAGAAAAGGAGCTTTTTTTGGAAGCTTC
>BMAW01084675.1:2007-14401 GCA_019974015.1 Nephila pilipes | reverse complement strand
GGTTTGAATCTTAAGTGTGCCAACAAAAGTTTTTATGTTTATGTGATCTTTTATGATGAGAAGAATAATTGATATTTCAAGGTAATATGCTCAACGAATTTTATTTTGTAATGATGTAGGAATATTTTATTATATTTTGTGATGATTGGGAATATAATTTTGTAAGGATTTTGGAATATATTGAATTAGGAATGTAAAGATTTAGGGATACAATTTTGTAATGATTTATTTTGTAAGGATTTATTTAGGAATGTGCTTTTGTAAGGATATAAGAATGTGATTTTGTAATGATTTAGGAATGATCTTTTTGTAAGAACTCTTAGATTTGTGTTTTGATGATTGTGTTATGTTAAAGAATTTCTTTGTTTCATGTGTGAACCTTTTTGAGTCTATAAGAGTTAAGCATATTCTATGAAAAGGAGAATAACGAAATGAGAATTAATAATTTAAGTATGTAAAATTTAAAAAAAAAAGGGAGGAAGAGAAAAAATTAATATTTACAACTGTATGAATTAACCTTTATGAGGATACAGATATTCGATGTTTTGAAGTATGAAAATAGTAATTTGTTAGAGATGAGTACTTTTTAAATTTGTTTATGTGGTAATCGATGCTTGAAATTATATTTGATAAGAAAAATATGTGTATGAGTTCAATATTTTGAAATATGAATTTTGTGTTGATATCTCGATATGAATATATGAATGTGTTTATGTAATTTTTAAAGAAAAAGGAGAGGTGATGTGTATGTAAGCACGCTAAAAGATGTTGAGAAGTAGTATTTTAAAGTGTTTTGGTAATTTTAGTATTTTGTTATGAAAGAGAAATAATATTTGAACTGTATGATAACTAAGATTTTTGTTTTGAAGCCTTAAATTAGAATTATTACTTAAGAAAAAAAAAAAAAAAAGAGATATTTTCTTTCTATGTGCGTTGTGGAATGAAAGATAATTTGTTGTGAAATGTAGATATAAGGGTGATTATGTAAAATGATTTGTGCATGATTATTGATATTTTATCTGTATACGGTAATTGATATTTGCTATTTTAGGTAATTGAGGAATTTGAGTATTGATGTTTGTGTACAATTATCGATATTTGCTATTTTAAGCATTTGAAGAATTTAAGTATTGATGTTTGTGTATAATTATTCATATTTGCTATTTTAGGTTATTTGAGGAATTTAAGTAATGATGTTTGTGTGTAATTATTGATATTCGATATTTTAAGTATTTGAGGAATTTAAGTAATGATGTTTGTGTGTAATTATTGATATTTGCTATTTTAAGTATTTGAGGAATTTAAACATTGATATTTTGTGTATGATTATTGATATTCGATATTTTAAGTAATTGAGGAATTTAAGTAATGATGTTTGTGTGTAATTATTGATATTTGCTATTTTAAGTGTTTGAGGAATTTAAACATTGATATTTTGTGTATGATAATTAATGGTTTTAAAGTGTATCAGTTATTAATGATTTTTGTGTTAATTGGAACTGCACAATTGGGACAATTGTAAGTATCAGGATGGCCGAACTGTTAACTTTCCTACTTAGAGCCTGCCTCTAGAGGGCGTTCATTTGTAAAGGGAGAGAGTGTGATGTCACACGATCCCCTCAGTCGAGACCTGACCGAATCTCCGAGAGGAGCTGTTGTAAACGAGCGGTAGTAAGAAGAATAAATATTGTTGTTGTTATACAACCCGATGTGTTTTTTGTCTAAGGACAACCGTGAACTGAAATCTGAAATGATGATTAGTAATTAGTTTAGTAGTTAGTTATTAGTGTAGTAGTATTATAACAGGTAGATTTTAGGAGTAGAATGAATAGATGCAATCTTGCCGTATAAAAGTGACAGAGAATTGAATTTGAGACGCATAGAAAGGTTACGGTAAAGGGAAGATTGCTAGGAGGAAGGCCTTGAATAGTGCGCGGGAATTTCTTGTTTGTTTATGTGATGTTTAGAGAGACTAGAACTCGACGCTGTCTCGTCGAATAATTACTCCTTGATGGATTTACTCGCACCATATTCTGGTAAGATTAACCTTACGGATGTGGTCAGTATTCGCAACGATGGACAGAAAAACAGTCGAGAAACATTCGACTTGTAATAGAAAGAGTAAGTAAGACTTTGAAAAGTAATTGGCATTACAAAATAATCCAGGCGTCTAAAAAGCGTAGTACGCAAAAAACCTTTTGAAATTTTCTGTACAGCTGGATGAGATTGCTATCAATGAGAACAAAATTACGATGATAATGGATTGTTTGACTAACATAGTTAAAATTAACTTCTAAAAAGAATAATTACTCAAAGTGTCAGGTTCTTTTGTAGAATGAAATAGAAAATTGTCCGAATGTTCAAAAATTTATTCGAATCTAGTCATTAGTTCCGGAAATATTCAGTAAAAAGTGTCCGTTATCATACATTAGACTACTTCGTGCAAACTTCGTTCATATTTCCTTCGTTTTTAAATTGTAAGTGACCGATAACTAAGATTTGCACACTGGTTATATGTTATATGACACCTTAAGATACCGCGATTTTCGATTGTAATTTTACGATTAACCCTTTCCCGAGCTATTGGAGAGGATTTGGTGACATTTTGAACGAAAGCCTTCTATGATACGAAAAATGCAAATGGGTAAACATTTTGGTTTTTTATAATAAAATGTTTTATTTCATAACATAATTGAATAATTCTTTTTTTTCTTCAGGAAATTATTAATTTTTACATTCTTCTTCGTTTTTGAAATTAGAACAAAAAAAAATCTATCATTTGTAGGGTAAAAGGCTTCTCATTTTTGGTTTCCTCTCTATGGAACCAGAAGAGAAAAAATTAAATGTCTAGAAGGAGCAACAACCTCCCACCAGAGAAAAATTAAATTCATAAGACAGTCAAACTTGAAAGATTCGAAGCTGAAAAGATCGCGGAAAAGAATTCGAATTATATATGCCCCCCCACCAAATAAATAAAATAAAAATACAAAATTAATAAATAAAAAATGAAAATAAAAAACGATGAAAACGATTCCATGATGAAAGATTTAACACGAGTTTTTTTTTTCACAAAATATACGCATATTATAATACATTTAAAATTTTCAATCAAATCAAATATTTTTTACTTCTTAACCAGTTACTTGTTCCCAAAAAATCATGTATTTTTATTCGCTTCTTTCATTGAAATATTCGAGTCATTGCAAATTATTCTAACCTATCAAGTGATGAAAAAATAGAAATTTCAAGGAAACCACAGGAATTGAACACAAACCTGGAAGAATGTGCGATGGCAAGAAGACTAAATGCCAGAGGAATGCGCGCGAACTAATGTAGCCTCTCCTCATCACTCATGCGAAACGTCGCTCGTTAAAAAGCCTTTTTTTTTTGCGATCTGTTTAGCTCGTTAAGGGGAGAGATGCTCGTTAAGCGAGGTTCCACAGTAGCAAGATATTTTTCTCCGTGATTGAGGACTCTACTGTATTCATATGGGTATGAAAGAAAAAATATTGCTGTTCAACATTTTCTTGTGTCTAATAATTGTTGCAGATAAAGAGTATTCGTAATTCGTAAAGGTATTACGATTATGCTTAGTAAATCGAACATCATTTTATGTGATTGCAAAAGATAATCAGTTAAAAAAAATTAACAGTCTCGGCGTATTTAAAGCCAGTTCTATTAACCATTAAGTTTTAATTATGGAGTATTTTCCATTCAAATAATTTTTAAAAACTCGCATATTTTTTTTTAATAATATTCTCAATGATTAAAATCAATCAAAATGCACGCATCCAAAAAATAATAAATTAGGAGAATTTAACTTCTCATTTAGACACAAAGATTCCTTTTTTTTTTTTTTTTTGCTCCTTTTCTTGCGTTTTCCTTACATTAAAAAAAAACAACCAATAATTCATGGATCAATTAATTATCTATCGATTTATGGGTGCCATTATTATAGTATAAAACGTATAACAATTATTGTGGATAAAAGTTTTGTTCGATAGCAATGTTATCAATAAATTCATTTAAGAATCTCGCGAGAATAAATGTTACATGAATGCTCTCTTATTTTTTTTTCTAGATATAAAATACATTAGTTTGATGACTCAGACCACACAATGCATTTGTTCTCATTGGAAAAATTCTTTCCACTGTATTTATTTATAAGCAGATTTTTGGGATATAGAACAACAAGAGCCATTATCCTCTTAAAAATTGTGCAATGTTTATAAATCTTTCTTTGGTGAAGAATATATCCATTCCTTTATTTATAACACATTTAATTTTCGTACAACTTCTTCACAAAATTTAAAAAAAAAAAAAAAAAAGAAAGAAAAAAACCGTAAGCCTCTTGACTGCTTCATTTATTTGTCTTTTCTTAATCTTGTTCAATATTAACAATTTTTTTTAGTTATAAAACGAGCTATTTAAATAAAAAAAACTCTTTTTGCAGTGTCGAACTGAATCTATAGAAAAATATGGAGCGAAATCTGCTGCAACTGCGCGCACAAATATTTTTTCATCCATCAAAAACATAGCATCTTTATAAGAAGCAAATGATATTTTGTCATAAAACTCAAAGTTGGAGAATTCATGAATATAAAGTTCATATTGTAAATTTGCATACTTTTTTGAGCCGCGTATACTGCTTTTCCTATTTAATGAAAACATCGTTGCTCTTATTTTGGAGTTGATTTGATTGTTTTACGAAACTACCACCATGAAATTTAGCCGGCAGTTGTGGAGAAGCGGCCGAGTGTGAACGACCAAATGGAAATAGTTAATTTACGTCCTCTTACATCAGATGTACAATGCTTAAAAATTAGGGCAACAAGTAAAGAAGTTACAAAAATTATGCGAGATAGCCCTGCATGGGCATAAAGTGGAGAATGCACGAGTTCCAAAACACAATTCAGAAAAAAAGATGTGATTAAACTGGGGGCAGGGAAGGAGCTTTAATTCTTTGAAACGATGAAAAGAACATGAAAAGATGTTTCAGGACAACCATTTGGTTGTAAGTAAATGACAAAAATAATTATTGTTTGAAAATGCTGCAAGATATTTAATTTGGCGTGCGGTTATCAAGAAAAGATGAGGCTGTTGTACACCTGTTTCGCGTGGATGCTATGAGTTATAGATAAAACTTTGGGGAATACCGTTTCTCTCCTGAAGAAGTGCAATTCCCCGAACAGAGAAGGGAGGCCTCTATGATTCTTCCGAGTGTGCCTGAAACATGTTAAATCAATCAGGCCACGCTGAATCATCAAGCATGCTCTCTATAAGATGAGCTGTAGAAGGTGTGACATTATCATTTATAAAAAAAAATGACTGTTATGTAAGGTATGCCATGAGGTCTCAGTGTGTCGCATCCATACCTTAGCGACGTTCAATTGCCGAATGATAAGCAAGTCCGTACGTCTTCCTGTGCAGATTCTTGACATTTCGAAAGCTTCTTTCTTTCCATACCAAAACGGGCGTCAAACTACAAACAGAATCGGACTCGTTAGAAAACAGCACTTGACGCCAATCACGTTGTAACCGATCTTGGTGTTCAACAGCCTACCCCTTTCAGACTGTGTCTTGAGATCAACTGAATACACGCCACTGGCCTTCGTGCATAGAGCTTACTCTAATGAAGCCTATTTCATTTTGTTTGGCTTGATATTCTTCGTCCTGTTACAAAAGAAACTGTTTTGGCAGCTGAATAGAATTGCCTGTTATGTCGCTACGAGCCATTGACAGATTATATCGGTCATCAGTTGATGTGGTATCACGTGGACGACTTTGTCTTGGTCGATGTCAAACATTTCATGTTTCTTGGAATCGATACCATAACCTTGAAATGACACTGTTTGCAACCCTGGGATTCACATCTCCCGATAATTTGCCAAGCCACGGATTCCCGTAAATCATACTATTGTGACGTTTTCAAGATATCTTTTTTCAAAACAAAAGCTAATCAATTGAATTTAACGACAAAGATAGTGAAAAAAGAAACTTCTACGAAATCACGATTTCTATATTTGTATCCCTTTTCTAATTTTTGACGTCGTGAATGTTGAATTGCATATGAAGTTTTCTTCCTCTACATTTTTTTGCTACGCTTTAAACTGGGGATATCTTGCATAAGGTTGGTCATCGATGTAAATATTTACATATTTTCGTTAAATCCACGTATTCCCTTAATTTTTATATATATATATATATATATATATATATATATATATATATATATATATATATATATATATATATCTGTGTGTGTGTGTTTAATGAAATTATTATTGTCACTAAGTTGTCAGGGGGATGAATTTTAAGCCTTATAATAGTCAGTAGGAAAATATTCCACTTGGGTGACCCAGGAAAGGGAATTCTAATCGAAAACTGAAACTAGTTCCGACGGAAATCCTCTCAAACCGACAATTCATTGGTTCAACTGCTTCTTATGACTGATATAAGTCCGCAATTCACGTCTCTCTCTCATTCTGAATCCTCTCCTGTCCAAATTTACCTTCTTTCCGTCAACGACTGGGACTAACCGGATTCAACTTGGATCGTTTGTAGACATATTAAATATCTATCTATCTATCTATCTATCTATCTATACATACATACATATATATAAATGTTTATATATATATATATATACTGCTGTTTGTAGAAAATGCAACACCATGAAAGAATCATCAGAATCAAATGAAATTTAATGCAGAAACGACTTGTACTGATACAAATAAATGATGAAATTTTCAAAACAAAAGAAACAAATTAAGCGTCCGAAATCAGTATTTGGTGCAGCCACCATGCGCTGCAATAAGTGCTGCTATACGATGTGGCATGGAGTCAAACAGATGTTGAATATCTGCTTGAGGAAGAGAATTCCATATCGCTTGTATGCGCAACCAAAGTTCGTCTTTGGAAACTGCAGGACGCGGATCACGAGCGAGACGCCGACCAACCATATCCCACACGTGCTCAATAGGCGACATATCCGGTGAATAAGCAGGCCAAGGAAGAAGTTGCATGCGTTGTGCTGAACAGAAGTCTCGAACAGTCCGCGCAACATGTGGGCGTGCATTATCCTGCTGAAAGATAGCTCCAGGGATGCCTTGAAGGAAAGGAACGACTTCGGGCTGTAGCACTTCACGGACGTACCTGTTGCTATTGAGATTACCCTCAATTCGTATCAAATTGGATCGTCCATGATACGAAATCGCACCCCAGACCATAACTCCGGGTGTTCGACCACTATGTCGTTCAATAATACACTCAGGAAGGCAGCGTTGACCGGCATAACGTCTAACACGAACACGGCCATCATGGGTCCACAAACTGAAGCGTGATTCATCTGAAAAGACAACTTGGTGCCAATCAGCTCGCCTGTCTCTGTGCTCAAGAGCCCACTGCCGACGCAGCCGTCGATGATTCGCCGTGAGGGGAATCCTGTATAAAGGCACCCTTGCACGCAATCCACGGCGCAGCAGACGACGACGAATTGACGAAGCCGACAATTGTACACCTGTAGCAGTAGACCAACGTGCTGCCAGCTGCCTGGAGGAAGCTGTGCGATCATTCACCGCCATGCGGAGCAGGTGTCGATCATCGCGCTCTGACGTCACCTTCTGTCGTCCAGTGCCTGTTTTTCGAGTTGTTCGGTGCTCGTCGGTCCACTGCTTCCAAACTCGCATCACTGTGGAACTGTTCCGCTGCATACGAGCTGCTATTGCGCGATAGGAAAATCCTCCTTCTCGAAGGCCGATTATCCTCCCTCGTTCAAACTCCGTAAGTTGCTTGAATTTCTTATTCTTCCGTCGTGGAGGCATTCTCAGGTCTCACTAAACGTTTGCCACTAACAAATAATCATAGACTTTTTTCAACGTCCCGCTACAGCACTTTATTTATACGCTTTCAGCATCAATTCAGAGGGCGCTGCGCGCGCCGCGCACGCGCGATGGCTCTGAAACCTTATTAATTTGCATAATATCCTATAATTGACATTTGCTGCGAATTTCATTTGATTCTGATGATTCCTTCATGGTGTTGCATTTTCTACAAACAGCAGTTTATATATATTTGTATTGATTTAACTTAATTTAACAATTTCTCTAAATAATAATTTAATTTTCTATTCTATCATTCTATCACTCCCCTCAATTCAAAAAAGAGTTAATTCTTATTTCTTGATCCAAATCCAAATTATCCTTTTATTTATTAGATCACGTGCTCGTGAAAATGGTTAAATCCGCGTTCCCACGATCATAAATATGTCAAAATAATCCCTACCAGACTCATTGTCTATTTTGAAATTCCCCAGAATCCCTAATCCTGTACCACGTGTTATGTGACGTTTATTATGAAAGATTCCTGCTATATAACCAAAAACACAACGAAATTCTCTCTCTTATGCTCTTCTCACTTCTGCTGAAATCTTCATACGGTATCTCGCTCCGGCCTTCGTGGCCGGAAGCCGGTCTAAGTCCATCGGTACGTAACGCTCTCTAAGCTAGCATCAATAAATAGTCTTGCTATGAAAAAAAGAATTGTTCATTTCGGCCATGTATTCAGACTGTGTTATTAATATTGAACTAACATTGTAAATATCTTATATATGTAAATAAACATTGTAAATACACTATATATATATATATATATATATATATATATATATATATATATATATATATAGTGTTTTGGAAACCGGTTTACTAGTATTCCAATGGCTTTTGCATACTGAGTTACATCAAATAATGCGGCTTTTATTTCTATAATAAATAATTAAAATGTCACTTTCAGGATATGAAATTAGGACTCGAACTCATGGAAGTAACGCTAGTGGCAAGTTCACAATTATGAACTCAAGACAACCTTGTCTTAGTTTTCGAGATACGTTGAGCGAAATGATGAAAAACCTCTTTTCAGAAAATGAGCTCCGAAGTTTTCGGTAATGTTGATCAGAAGTAAGACTACATTTTAATGATATCTCGGCAAATAAT
The DNA here is from genome assembly GCA_019974015.1 of Nephila pilipes. NCBI lineage: Eukaryota > Metazoa > Arthropoda > Arachnida > Araneae > Nephilidae > Nephila > Nephila pilipes. Next base: position 5,408 of record BMAW01084675.1, on the reverse strand, counting down.
TGGAATATTTTCATGTGGTTTCTTCGGCGTATTCCGGAAAATGTTTAATTTAATTTTGTTTCAAGAAAAACAATTTTCTTAAGGTTTAAGGACCTTGAAATCCCTTAAGGACAGAATGGTTATCTGATAGAAGAAAAAGCCCTCCTCGTCAGCAACGCATGCTCGTGGCTGCGAAGGCGATAAACCATTGTGAGTCCCGAATGCTGACTTAGGAATCAAGTGACATCAGATTAAGAAAGTTCGTATCTTGAAAAAGAGTGCCGCTATCATGTTTGCTTTCCATTACTTAAGTGTATCAGGGGAGCAAGATAACTCCGAAGAGGCAATAACAAAGGATGAGATCTTAAGATCGTATGGTTTGAGAGATAAAGGCTCGAGATAAAGGAAACATAATAGTAGGAACTGCACTTAACATTGACATTGGTCGGAGGATCCCAATCGTGTCTCGTTTTTCTCTTCCTCTCTTTGAAGGTAAGACCCATTTACTAGAAATTTTGTTTCGGTACTGATAGTGATGTACAAAAATGTTTAAATTTACAGATTAGAAACTGTAGAGTAAAATATTTTGTCAACGAAATTGTATATTTGGTATTGAAATGCTTACAGGAATATTTTTAAAGAAAATGTCGCTTTTTAATGGCATGCATATTATTTTATTTTGCTCCTATATCAAAAGGAATTGAAAGAATTTTTCAAAGTTTTATCACAGTTATATGAACATAATGCTCTAAAATCTCTTTTTCTTGGCCTTCCTGTTACATTAAAAACTTGCTTAAAATCAATGTGAGAATGTTTTCAATCTATCGGTGCGAGTATTACTTATGCAAAATGTGATCTCAATTAATCCGGACTCATCGGATATTCAGATCATTGAAATCATGAATAAAATAACTTATCAAACGATTCAAGATACGTTGCTACGAGATCTGCTCAGTAAAAGAAAGAGTATTTGGAAATAAAAGACAAGGAAAAAAAATAATTACACGAAAGAAAATTCAATATAGAGTCAGTTCCCGTTCACTCGCTCTAGTCACGGTTAATAAATCTCGAATTACAGTAATAACATAAATTTAGCAATAATATGTATTCCGACATAGATATGAATTTTCTCTCTCTGCAGAACACTTTCGATATCGCTTTTAATTATTACGGAAATCCCTTATGGAAGAATTTTTTTTTTATAACTCTTAACATTTGACCGATAACAAATGTACAGCTCATCTTATTGACCGCGAGATCTTGAAAAAAATAATCTCTTACATAAAAGTCCAAATTGGATCGTTTCACTTCCAGAGAAATAGTGATTCATATTCAATCCGAACATTCGAATCCAAAATATATAAGTAATAAGTATTAAAAGGGTCTCTTTGCCCCGAGCTTTCAAAGGAGGTATCTCAAAGACGACCTTTTATTTATCTCGGCCTATTCGGATTTTCATCTCCTCTTTTGTGATTAGGGGACTCGCGTTTTCTTCTCTATCCCCGCGCTTCTATTTTTGGAGCACCGTTTCACTTATTTCTTTCCCATGTATCTAATTTCTCTCATTCGGGTGATAAGTTTTTTATTGCAAATTGGAATTCCAAGGCATGTGTATCCCCTGATATATAAAATGGAAAACATTACTGTTTACTTTTAATGGGAACTCTTGACATCCTCTGAAAAAAAAAAAAAAAATCCAAATCTCATAAAAAGGGAGCCCTAGTAAAACCGCGAGTTAATGGGATCAAACTGTATTACTTACATGACACATATTAAGCCGATAAAACTAATTGGAAACGTGACGTTTCGAGCTCCAAGAAAGAAAATAGTTATAAGTTATGACGTGACAGCCACTAATCGTGGTACAAAAGTGCGTAGCCTTCACTGCTACTTTTGCTCTCCATTATTAATTATGAATTTTTTAGTAGCTATCCGGATTAAGGAGGGATTACTGCACTATAATAATTATCAATTAATGCGTAAAATGATACTATAGTTTTAAATTAACTGAATAACTAATTTTATTGCTGCTGTTCTTTGAAAAGAAGTGTGCTGAGATTGTCGTGTTCTGCGATTCCGGTTCCGAGATTATTTCGAGGCGAGTCATTCACAAAAATGAAAGTACTTGTGTAAAATCCCGTCGACCATGAAACTTGGCGCTATTCTAGTCGAAATTGCGCCGATCATTTTCCTAATTCCTTTTGAGATAGCAACGAATACGCCATTTAAGTTCATCCACTAAACATGAATTTAAATCGTGATCCCCCGATGCTTTTAATGGCGCCATTTAGCGCCTCCTTTTGTGTACTCACAACGGATCCACGAAGTCATAACGATGATTGAATTCTGAAAATATCTCTCTGCTGTGTTCTGTAGAAGGTAGGCCCCAATTTTTAATCATTTTCTCTCAAATGTGATAACAGGCCCACTAATGGTAATTATTCATAGAATTCTTGTTTAAATAGGTTACATAAAATCACGTGGTTAGTAGGCCATATTGCCTCTTAATAGGGATAGATGCTTTCAATTTCACCTTTTCCAGTTTCGGCCGAACGTCGTACCATTTGGTGATATTTCTCTAGTTTAGTGAAAATGGTAGAAAGGATTATACACAAATACCATAATGAATTAATGACATTTTTCACGAAAAGAAAAAATGGTGCGTAGCATAATTTTTAATGTTGTTTGAATTTAATTTTTATGGATGCTGAAGAAGTACATATACTTTAAAAATTTTGTTAAAGCTCTGAAGTGTTGAAAGCGAAAACGAGATAACAAAGCTATTAAATCCTTAGAAGTTTTCATTTCATAAATTAAAATCAAATTTCTAAAAAATAAACCCACTCATTTTGTTTGCAGCTGTTGTTGGAATGACAATGACCTAAGCGTTCACATCACGATAATTATTGTGCATTTTAAGATATTTCAAGATCAAACTGTAATGAACATTTTCCATCAAAGGAAAAAACGAGAAGTAATAAAAATAGAACTTCGTTAAGTCGGATTCCTTTAACTCGGCTTGCACGACTGTTGTTGTTTTTCTAATTTGATCTGAAAATTTTCATAACAATTATTTGTTTCCTCCACGAATTTCGAAAAATTATTTCCTCTGCTGAGACCATCCAACAGTTATGAGTGTATTAAAATGAAAAATCCTGAGCAGTTTCAACAAAATCTCCTCTAATCACCGGTGACAAATGGCATCATACGGTGCTGTCTCAATAGATAATGCAATAAAATAACTTCGTTTGTTCAGAAAATAGACTTTTTTTTCTTCTATAAATACTTCTTTTCTATTCATACTCGATTTGTTTAATACAAAGACTATTTTCTGTTTGCTTCATTGTTTTCCATTTTTATTGACAATCAGGATCAGCTCTAGTCTCAATTAATCTGGCTTAATGAGGTTTCACATTAGGATT
>BMAW01084674.1:0-13011 GCA_019974015.1 Nephila pilipes | reverse complement strand
TCTTAGGAAAATATTTTTTCCCTTTCACTGTCTCAAACCGATTTTATGTATTTGAGAGTCAAAATGAATTATTTGTATTCGAATGAGATAATACATCGAAATGTTTTCAATACTTCAAAGAATTTAAAGTTATAAGACTAGAATTGTTATAAAAGATGTCTGGGCATTGCTTATATTTTTCTTTTTCTAAATCAAAGAACATGGGATAGAATTTACGAGTATCTGTAAATCTGCATACATCTTTAAGATAAAAAAAAACTAACAGTTTTATTTCATGGTAAAAAATTATGGATATAAAGATTTCAGTAGAATAAGTTTTGATGAATAATTTTATTCACGAAAGTTTTGATTTCTTGAACTGTAAGAAAACGGGCATCAGGAAAAATGGAAAAACAGAACTAATAACAGGAGAATTTTTTTAAATAGAGAAACAAAAATACATGTTAGGGAGACAAAAATGCAAATATCCTGCATTCAAAAAAAAAAAAAAGCTCCTCATCCTTGAATGCAAAGTGAATTACAAATAGTTTTATTCTTCATGGAAACATCAAATTAAATACTGGTGTAAAATCTTGAAAAGATTTTCATTCGAAATTATATGCAAATTTATATCTAGATTTCATTAAAATAAAATAAACGTAACATCTGATAGGAAAACGAATTGTTCTTTACATAACTGATGTTGAATAAACTCTCAGTTACAAAAAAAATAATAATGTTCCAGAATACTGACGAATTTTGAGTTCCTTCAAAACATTTAAACGCATTTGAATACATATTAAAATTATTCTCAAGCAAACAGCAATTCCCGTTATAAGCTCAGTTCAAAATTAATAACAAAGAAAAGTATGGATATCGAGTCAAATCAGCTGATCAAAAAAGCTCATTTATCTTAAGAGTGTTTTCTGTATATTCATAAATCGATCAAATATCGTGTGATCAATAATTTGTAGGATATATATTAAAAAATAGAACGAAAAGCTAATTTTACCTACATTTCAATTTTTTGTAACAAATTTTACCAAATCCTTTAAAATAGTATAAGAATAGTTATAGTATATATTTAAGTACCAAATAAATACTATAAATCATTTGTTTTAAGTAAACAGAAAGTAATATAAAAACATTTTTTTTTATTTTGCAAATGATAGAGTAGCCCATTTGTTAAACACTGTATGATATAAAAATCCAAATTTTAATTCTTTATTTAAAAACCTACATTCTATTTCAAATTCATAACAACTCAAAAATCCAAAAATATTAAAATGCCAATAACTAAATTTAAAAAAATTTCTTTTATTAATTTACCCGGAAGTATATAAATAAAAATCATTTATGTAAGTTTCAGAATTTTCTCATTAATTAATTATAATTTTCGTCTCAATAAACATTTCTGTTTTTCTCCAAATATTTCATTTGAAATATAGCTGTAATTGTACAATAATCTTCGTATATTTTACATTAATAGTGAACACCAGGCATACATATTAATTCATCTAATTTCTTTTGCACAAATAATGCTTTTTTTTTTTTTCATTTTTATCAGTACTTGAATGATTTTGTGAAATACCAAATTAAAATGTTTCTAAATTAGGATATTTAACAATAACACTTTTAAATAAATTACATATAGCTTTAAATATGTTTTAATTTTTATTTATCTATTATTCCATACCGAGAAGAAAAAAGTAACCAAATAGTACTAATAGGAAAAAGAAATTGCATCTTGCAGATTCCTTTTCACTTTATGCATCTGCTCTTGCAATACTAAATCTGAATGATTTACTTTAGTTGTACGAACTAAACAGCGTTTCTGAATAATTTAAACCTGACGTAGAATATCGAAGCGATGTACCGTTTAATTCGTATTTCAAGAATATGAATAATTCATTTAATCATGTTAGCATAACTTCGATAAATACGCCTGAATTGCAGTTAGTAAACCACAATATATAGAATTACTCATTTAATTCTAATGATGTAGATAACAGTAGAAATTCTGCTGTATAGGAAAGCGATTTAAATTGTTAATGCATATATATATCACGATTAGAGAATATGGTAGTTTTGTGAAACGTGAAATTTGAATTAAATCGCTAAAGACAAACATATTCTTAAGGTCAACAATTAGATTCTAAAAATTGAAAGTAAACCGGTAGACTACAATAACATTTTTTTTACTGGAATGTACGCTGATAGGGGAGAACGACGAGTCACACACACATGAATTATAAAATGCTTATTCTATTGTGTTATTAAAAATGTTTACTTCATCATGAAAAGTATCAAAACTTGTTGGCATATGGAAATATCTGAAGATATTTATTGCGTTTAGTAAGCTCTTAGTTGAAGTCAGTTTCGCAAATATCCGTTGTGGTTTTAATGTGAGTGCGAAGAGCATGGGAGCCCATTGCTTATTGCGAAACCGCCAAAGTTTCAGACGAGCCTTTTCCACCACAGACACATCGTGAATCGTGTAATGGGTCTGAAGCACGTTAACTCAACAGCGGCTCACAGCCCTGACTTAGATATTTTGTGGAAGTTAGGAGAGTGAGGTACCAATTTTGGCGTTGACTAAGTGCAATGTTAGTAAACATTTAATCAATCAGTTATGTATGTGAATAATAAATATTAATCTGTTGATATTGATCTGTTGATCTTCTTAGTAAACATTATTGTTGATAGACTCATTTTTGAGCAATTATTACAAATACTGCTGAACGGAAACTTTGTTACCCCTAACTAAAAAAAAATTGCTTCTTTTCTTCTCTAATTCTTTTGTTTAATGTTTATTTCTCAAATTATCCCTTGTGAACACAAATTTCAGTATACCAGCCTTTCCACACCTCTTAATTATTTTAAGAGTTATTCATCCCTTGTGCATTAATTTTTGAACTTTCTTTCTATCACAACAACTTACATTTGTTGATAGGACCAAATATTAATGAAATTACTGTATACACTTTAATTTAACTGGAATAAAAGATAGAGACAAGAAGCAATTGTATTGTCTGGTTTGAAACATGTTTGGTATTATTGAGAAAATACATTGCATTCTTTCACATACATAAACGTCCTCTATCATAGTTGCTAATGGGGGAGTTCTTACTTTAAGAAATAGTAAGCAAGCAAATTTAATGTTAAAAATTTATTGCAGCTCATTATGATGAATGTATACTAAACGTTTTCACGTTCTTTTTAAATACATCTTATGAATTAACAAGTCTAAAATGATTGTTACTCTTATGAACCTATTTTCGCAAGTCGAAAGCTGGAAATGTTTGTTTCTCAAACTGTTTTCGTAATCCACCCCTTGGTTTAAATTTTTCCCTTAACGTGCTCCCTGGTTTTGAATTAAAGTTCTAATGTACCCTAAATGACAGTTGTATCTAAAGAATTACTTTCTGAATTTTTAAAATTTTATTTGAAATCATTAATCTAACTTTTATAATTATAATGCCCACAAATTCAATTCGGAAACAACAATATTTTCTTTTTTTTTTTTTTCCCTGTATCTCTAGAAAATTACTTAAGTATGCTTCATAAGTTTCCAGTAATTTTAGATAGAAAACAAATTTAAAATTTAACATTTATTGTTATCAAAATGTTTAAATTTTTTTTAGTATGCTAAAAATAATTAATGAAGAAATACAATCATAATACAATATTCATATATTTTACAAAAAGCAATTACTTTATAAATTTAAAGACTTTGTGGTTTTATTTGCTACGTTTTTAATAGAAAGAGGATAGCTGTTTTTGGCATTAGAAAGTTATATATATATATACACTCATTGCCATAAAAATTTGAGCACCAAAAAGTAAGAGAGGGATTGTTACGAAACTTGGCATGAAGGTACTTGTCAGGCAGAAATATAAATGATTAGAAATGTAGCGGGATTATGCATTGCGTAATGCCACTAGAGACGTTGAACTTCATTCTTCTTGGATTATAAAACAGGTAAGCTGCTTGTTTACGCATATTAATCTGATGTAGAGGGACTCCTTTTAACTAGAGAGGTCATTACGTCTCCATCGGAAACAATATAAGCAGCTGTCAGAGTACGAGAGGGGAAGAATCATAGGGATGTTGGAAACCGGGTGGTCAACTCGGCAAATAGCTTGCTACCTAGGCCGTTCTGATTTTACTGTGAGGAGGTGTTGGGATCAATATACAAGATAGTAATCTGTTACGCGGCGACCAGGCTAGGATACCCTGGACATATCAACAGTTGAGAAAAACGACACATCATTCGACACGAACGCATAGCGCTAACTACCTCATTGTCATACACAGACAGCACTTTCATAACGGACTTCTGAGTTGTTCCGTACCATCGCAAGGCATCTGGCTGAAGGATATTTACTATCACGGTGCCCATTACGTGAACTGCCAATCATATTCATTCATCATGCCTCTGTTTGAAGTGATGTCACGCTTGAAGGGATTGGATTGCAACCGGATAGAATCAGGTTGTTTTTGTCAACGAATCTAGATTTAATTTGGACAGTCGTGTACGTGTGTGGAGGCCTCGTGGTGAATGTCTCAATCCTGCTTTCTCTGTACAGCGGCACACTGCTTTAACAACTAGTATGATGGTATGGGAATCAATCGCATACGACACGCAGTCACCCATGATATTTATCCCCTGCACCATGGCAGCCCAGAGGAATGTTCGTAACATTCTTCAGCAATATGTGTTGCCACTCGTCTTAGGGCTCTCGGGAGTCATTTTTCAATAAGACAATATTCGCCCATACACAGCAAGGGTTTCACAGGACTGCCTCCGACACAATGAGATTTCGCAGGACATCATTCGGGATGTATGCCTCAGTACTCGATTGTATCGCATCATGCATACAAGTTACATGTGGCCCAACTGTGGTGGATTGTAGTGTGCTAGAGAATTAAAGCGGTTTCTTTTTATTTCCACACTATGTGTATTGTGCTTAAAACACTTGTACCTTATTTTTGAATGTGACAAAGTGTGGAATTAGATTATTTTATACTGTTTCCAGTTACTTTTTTAATTGTTTATTTTTTCGGTACTTTGAATTAACAGAAGGCTTTATTCATGGATATTATCCCAAACATTTCTGTAACTGTAAGTGAATTTCAACAGCTTAGTTTCTCACAGTTTTTCTTCCTCGAGAAAGTTTCAGCTGATTAAAAAGGTCGATTAGCACCTATTTTCTACTATCTCAGCTAGGCATAAGCAACAACAAGAAATATATTAGTAACTATAAATCTGAATGATACCAACAGAAATATTGCCTTAGCGGCTGTGGAGTAAATATGCACTGTCTTGTTTCCCATGTTTGCTGTTTGGAGATGATGTAACATAGGCAAATAATGGTTTTAGCAATATAAACAAAAAAGAAGGAAAATTAAAAAATTTGAGAAGCCAAAGAAACACATTAATGAAGTAGTTTTATTGTCACTTTTAGGAACTCATAAGTATTAAAGAGAATCTTAGTGAAGCATACAGACTTTCAATCAATGAGCAAAATATAAAGGTTAAGAACTGTACTGAAGAACCTTACTGAAATTCAATCGACATCAAATGCAGATCAAACCATTGCAGAAGCAAAATACTTGAATGATGATAATGTTCAAGTTTAATTACAGCTTTTCTATCAGGATATGTCTCGATATAATTACAACTAAATGCAATTGAGAAACTGGTGTGTTTTAAAGTTTATGATTATGCTAACAAAAGAATTTTCAAAAATGCTTTTTAAGTGAGAAACTCTGAGTACTATGAAAATTCAATTCAGATACTCACTGACAGAAACTAAGGGAATGTGTGACTGTATATGTGTCGTACAATAGATAGATATCTATATACAGGTAGATGTCAGACAATAGATAGATGTCAAAATAAAGATATTCATAATAACAAAGATAGATGTCGTCACATAGATAGATATTCTTATAATACAATAGATAGATGTCAGTACAAAAATAGATATTCCATATACAATAGATAGATGTCGTACAATAGATAGATATTCATAAAGTCAGATAGATGTCGACAATGATAGTCTAAAGCACTATTAATATTACTTATAAAAATTGCAATATCAATGAATTTATTTCTATGATAAATTTAAATTGTCAATTATTGACAGATTGTAGAACAAATTCTATTAAACATAGAAATCAAATTTTTGACAAGGAGGTATTAGGACAAAGGCCCGAGATTAATAGTTTGGTGCATATCTACTACATTATTATGAACATATTTACATTGATCAATAATTTTATTACATTAAAATATATTGATCTACTTATTTTTGAATGCACAAGTACATTTTGGAAATAAGCGAAACTGATGTTATACTACTCACTTATGACTAATTCAATCATGAAATAACAAAAAAATAGAATATTTAGGAGCACAATTAAAATTATAATTTATAAAATTATCACAATATTTATTAGAAACCAAAAAATAGAAATTATGGCATATTTCTTTGTGCTCGTCTCTTAATTATTAATAATTATTATATATATAGTACATAAATTTCTCTGCTTATTTTCCAACATTTGATTCTTTTAGCAGCAGTATTAATTCCCTTTTAATATCTTTATTATTTTAAATATTAGTTATTTTGAAATGTTTTAAACAATATTTTCTGAATAATTTTAACCTGCGAACAAAAGGTAGACCCACTTATTTATAGGTTCATTACTATAAAAAAATTATTCATGTTTAAATTGATTTTGATATGTAGTCTTAAAAATTTTAAAATTGGTATATAGTCAAATTTAGCCAGACTGAAATTCTATTTAAAACTGATCGATCAATTAAAAGTACTGCGGAGTTAAAATCCATAGTGTTTTGTCTATGTATACTTAAGAATTTCTAATTTATTTTTAGGGAGAAAGAGTTTTAAAAAACTTTTCAAAAAAACTTTTGAACATGTGTATAAAATTATGATTATTTTACAGATTACTTACTACTGTTAATTAAATTGTTTTTCCTTTTTGTTTTGCTGATTCTGTCTTAGAACTTTTGCTTATTATTTATCGCGCCCATCAATGGTCAGTGGAATCAATTAGCAAAGTGTGTCTGCTGTGATAAGTTGTGTTCAAGTGTTTTGTGTTGAACCCGGTATAACAAGTAGAGGAGGAGATTTCAGCCTCTGGGGGAACTACATGGCTCTAGAGGTGGAAGAGAGAGACGTGAACGAGCTCGTCGAGGGAGCACAATCCAGGAACTGACGACTGAGGAGATACAAGCCACAGTCACAGCAGCATACGGAGGCTATGCAAGAAATTGCTCGAGGAGTCAGAGGAGGAGGTTATTTCCTACAAGTGAGATAAAGGAGAATTAGGAATGTGGAGAGAGTTTCACAGTCTGTGAAAAGAAAACACCAGAAAAGTTACAAACAGGTCGTGCATCTGATCTTTAATGACACTGTCTAACTCCATTCTCGAACATTCTGAGAGGAAGAAGAAACAAACCTCCTTGACATGCTTTTTCTACCTACAGGTGAAAGAGAAAAATGTAGCGAAAAAAGGCAAAGACCAGTGAGGATATCTAATTTTTTCTTTACATTTTTTTTTTTGTTTTGTAATAATATACATTTGTCATTTATAAATAATGTTTTTATTATTCAAAACCACGTGTAACAAAAAATAACTGGGTTGACATTTTGAGGTTGGAACTGATTAATGGTAGTTCAATTGTTTTGTATGGGAAAATTTGCTTTGAGATACGAGTAATTCAAGATACGAGCAAGGTTGGTGGAACGAATTAAACTGTATGTCGAGTGTTCACTGTACAAATAATTGTATGTGATTTAATACTTAATGGTAATTTTACGGACATACACGGAAATTTCATTTAAATATTATATATTTCACTTAACAAGATGAAGAAACTGGAATTTTATTTTTAGATTAAAATAAATTACATTTATCGAAATATATAAATATCTTGGCTCAAATTGAGAAATCGATGATTTTGATATTTAGCATCAATGGATCCATTTATTGGTGTTCAGTGACAATTGTGTCTTAATCTTTCAATTACTCTGAGATTATTAAAATCTAATTTTTTCTTGATTAGTATCTGCATTTGAACTAATTGTCCTAATTGCGTAGATATAGTAAGTCAAAGTGTATATGTTAAAAGTAAATAAGTGAGAAAGAATTATAATACAGAATGTTAAATCACAAATTTGACTCATATATCATACTTTCTTTCAAACATTTAATGCTTAGATTTCTGAATAGGAAAGCACAGAAGACTAAAACCTACAGATGTAATTTTTTGAATACTTCGCCTAAGTGGGATTTATACGTTTGACCATTTTATTTAATTATTTTTTTAACTATTCTCCTTTTTATTATTATAATTTAATAACTTAGTAATATACAAAACAAGAGCTTTGTTCAATTCATTCGTATTTTAGTTACATTATTTTTAGTAATCTTTCTTCGTCTATATGTTTCTGGCAAAAAATTATATAATAATAACTTTTTTCTTCACAGAGAAATTTTATATCAATGAATTTTTCGTAAAATAGATAATTAATTGATAACTTTCTTTTTAAAAGTAATTTTACGCATCTTTCCAAAGGAAGAAATTTATATATTCTAAGAAAATAAGAAAATTTTGAAAATCGTCCTTCTAATTGTAATTACGGAGTTATGAATTGTTCCTTGCTTGGCATCTTCTATTATGGATAGATTTTGAAGCATCAACACGGAAACTATTTTCGCTGTAATATTACTTTGTCATATCTGGTTATTTCCATTCATCTGATCTTTCCTTTCGTTACGTCAGTTAAATATTGCATCCATCTTTGTGTGGGAAAGCTTACACTTGTTAATGATTGAAATGGATATGATAATATCATTTTTGTAAAAAACATTCCCAGTTTAATAATGAGATAAAATGAACGCGAATATTTAATGATCCTGAATGGCAGGCTGCCGGAATGATCTCACACTATTGATGGTATTTTAGATAGAGCATGATGATATATTACCTAATTATTCGGATGGTTTAGAGTATCTACAAAGCAATTTAAGCTGCAACATTGGAATAAATATTTCAAGAATTCAATTAGAACATTTATAGATAAGAATTTATGCTCAAAAATATTTTGAGATTCTATGTTATTGGTACATGAAATCAATGAATAATGAATACGATTTATAATTTTTTCAAAAATTTTATTCAGAAACAGGGAATAATTTATGCTTTTTATATGAAGAATGAAACAAAACTATTTCTAAAATCTCCGATAAACAATAATAAAAAATTAAACAGAAAAAGAGTAAATACTCACAAATGAAATATAAAGTATAAAAAATTATTCTTTTGTTCTTTATTCGAATGATTTATATACTTTTCGTTTGTCCTAAGACTTTCAGAACCTAAGTATTTAGCTGAAATAAATGTACAATCACTTTTTTGCAGTTACTTATTGTTTCCTCTAAATTTTGAAGCTTGCTGATTCATCAATTTTTTGTTCGTGCTGGACCTTTTAGATAGAATAAGAAGTTTCAAAACTTTGTTCAAATATTTTAAAAATATCTTCCTAGATCAACATTGTTCTGATTAGACAAGTGTGAAAAAAAATAAATTAGTATTTTGACTTAAAAAATCTAAAAAATTAAATCAGTTAAACGAAACACTTTGAAAATGCATATTCCTTTATAAAATATGAGAGTTATCTTACTGAATATTTAAAAATAAATTTGAAAGATGTATCAATATCTTTGAAGATTTTAGACTTAAGTCATATTTCTCTGAATTATTAATTTACCTCAAATACTTTTCCTACAAAACACCTCTATTCGACCATTTAAAAAATAATTTTAAAGTTCAAAATGTATTGCAAAAAACAAATTTTTCTAATACGCGATTAAATAGTTTATTTGACTTTTTGTTTTATTCCTTTTCTAAAAACATATACAGGAGGAGTCATATATATATATACATATATAGTCTTATCTGATTTAATTATAAATACTTGTATTTATTAATAAAGTTTTCGATGTAAAAAAGATTGGATTATGAAAAGTGTGTAGTGAGGCCGTGCTTCTGTGATACATTGTATCAGAAAGGTTTATAAATTGTAACATAATTCGAATATAGTTCAATATGTATTGTTATTGATCTTACTTAAAAGGATATTTTTTCTATTTTACAAACTTAAAATTTTTTCTTAAACTCGTACTCATAGCAACCCTGAATAACATGCTGATTTGATAATACGCTATTTGAACCGCTTTTAACATTTCAAATCTCATACCTTTAAAACATACAGCTAATGAAAGGATTTACTGAGAAACAAGTGTTAATTAATGCATTGGATTGTATATTTAGCTCAAGCTAATTCGTTTCTAAACTATTTATTATCTATCAAGAATCAAAAAAAATTAAATTCCACTCAATTGCATTTTTGAGTTCCAAAAAGAAATAACATTCATTACCTGACTAATCCAGTTTGTTAAGAAAAAAGTAAAGCAACGATTCAAATACCATGTCTGAAATTCCATTTAATATATTTAACAAATTTCTATTTATAACTTGTGCTGCAGCTATGAGAGTGTATACGATTAAGCACATACACTCGCACACATTTATTATATTTAAACATCCTTTGAATAAGTTCTCTCTCGCTGTTTCCTTACATTGGCATTGCATCTAATTTCAGATGGTAACACATCTACAAGGAAATACAACCTGTAAACCTGAAATTTCAATATGTTACACTGTCACGTGTAAACCACGTTCCCCTCCCCCTTTAGCCTTCCCAAATTTCGAGTTCTATGTCAAGTAGATTATTTCAGAAATTTAATTACACTATTTATTCAAAAGAAATCTGTAAAATTGAACAAATAGAATTCTTGTTGAGCTTTTTACGGTGGTATGCCTGTCATAAACGACATGCAAAGACTGGTTTCTGGAAGTCGCAACAACGATTTTGACTTTGGAGAAAAAATACGCTTTCCTCTTAATTTCTTTTCTAGGATCACCAGGTGCTATTTATTGGTGAGAGCTGTTCGAAATGAACGAAACTATCACGAGTTGCTATCGACTCTTGATGATGCAAGTGTTTGAGAGGATCCTCAAAGAAGAAAAAAAAAAAAAATAGCCGCCTTTATTAGCAGAGTCAGCTAATGTGATTTGCTATGACAGTGTTCGGCCGCATGTTGCGTAATCGGTGAAAGTGTTTGGAAATACTTCAAATGAAAAGTCCTGTCCTACGCAAATGTATTCAGATATAGCCTTCCTTCCGAGTATCGCTTATTCCGTCCGATGGCAATATAGCCTGGTTTAGCAGCGCTTCCGTTTATATGAAATACCAAAAAATGCGTAGATTCTTCTAGAGGCCAAAAAACGTCGCTCTTTTCTGACGTGGAATTGGTATACCCAGAATGATGGTAGAAAGTAGAGCCGGGTGATCAGCAAATACATTGAGTGATATATTATTGCTTGCCGACACTTTTAAATAAAACATTAATTTTCAACAAATCAGCAACTCTTATCTCGTCCTAATAAATCTTAATTGTTATCCTAAATATTTACTATACGAATACGTATCATCTGTAAAATAAATGTTATTTTTTACCAAAAAAAAAAACCTATTCTTTTTTGCATTCATAACGTTTGAATTACAGGCTTCTGGATCTGTTTGATTTCATTAAAAAATGCTTTAAACACCATTCTGAGTTTAAAATTCATTAACATGAATCGAGTGATTTCGCTATTTAATATACGGTGTGCATTAGGTATTTTATAGAAATGAAAATGGATTACAAAAAATACATTTTGAAATGGATCTAATCCCAGATTTTTTCATATAACAACATTAATACAGAAAGTAACATGAAATATTCACATATCTGAAATTATTTTGCGAAGAAAGCCTTTTATACATAACACTGCCAAGAATGTTTCTACAGCACTATGCCCATCGGTGCATAAATATTCATGTTGAAAAATTGTATACATTTTTAAGCATTGATATTGATTCAGTACTCGTTTTATGCTGAAACTATTCTCTTCAGGATATTATATCAACAAAAAACAACCTCTTTGGAATTATTTAAAGAATATTAATGACTCTTTCAGTTTGTAGAGATTTACTTCAGTCTTTGGGCTCCCAAACTATGATAATAGAATCCACTTCCTTCCACCTTTCCTCATGTCATCTTGATAAATTATAAAGGAATTTAAAATGTTCGTGAAATCTTCACAGTAAAATATAAAGGCATATTTATACTTATAAAAAATGAAGTACTGAGTGGGTACATACAAAGGTATCTCACAAAAATTGCATATTTGTTGCAATCACATACATTTGTGACACGCGAAAATGAGAGAATTTCACTTGAGAAAATTTCTGAAAATAACTTAGTTTTCTGGGTCCAGAAGGAAATTTTCTTACATTTCTTTTTTTTAGTTTTCGCTACAATTGCTGTGAAGTAACATAATCTAAGATTTTAAAATCTAAATAAAACATATAAACATAGGATCCTGCACTCCATGTATTATCATCATTTTTTACTCCACTTCTGAAATTTTTATACCTTTATATACAAGATATTAGAACTATTTCAGAATTTAATTTACCAATCAATGCACAATGTATTAAATGGATTAACATATGTTTTCTGAGTATTTAATAATTTAAGCGTCAAAAGGTAAGATTTGTTTGTGATGATTTAGTGCCTTAAGGTTTTACAGACATGCTTGAAAACGGCAGAAATGGGGAAGACATTGCAAAAGTATTGGGATTTGAAAATAATCGAAAGTTAAAAAAATTCATGAAAATAGTAAAATTATGGTTTAATTTCTAATAAATCAAAACAAAGGTATAGGAAGTTACACTTTTGAGTTACAAATAGATACAAAAAAGAGTCATCGCAGATGAAGAGGAAAATCATAGAAAGCACATTTATCTGAAATCAATGACAAAATCCTGGAAAGCTTTAAATATAAAATTAAACTAAATTATTCGTATTCAATACGAAGTACAATT
>BMAW01084670.1:0-12600 GCA_019974015.1 Nephila pilipes | reverse complement strand
TGTAAAATCTCATAATCATCAACCATAAGCTTTGAGTTTCGTTTTTGAAGACGAAGATTATGAATAATTATTAATATTGGGATACTAATCCGTTAAACACTACGAATGAATTATGAAGGAAACTACAAGTGAAAATTATCTTGAGTGAATGCAACTCATTGGAGAATAAAAATTGCATGAAATAATCATGAGTTGAATTTGATTTTTTTTTTTTTTTTTTAAAAAAAGGTAGTATGCATAAAGGGCAAATTTTCAAGAGTAGAAGATTCATAGTGAAAGAGGTGCTTATTCGAGAGGGGAGAGGTACGCTTGGGAATTGCGAGGGGGAAGGTAGTTGAGATTCGTGAGGAGGGAGATAAACGGAATGGAATTATACAAAACTCTCACCCCTATTCCGTTCGAGTAGGACGACCGCGGTAGTCTAGCGGTCATAGCTTGTTGACGTCGTTTTTCACTCTAATCGTCGACGGCCATGAAATGTTTACAGAAAATCAACCCCAAAACAACTTTACTCAGAATCAAATTTTTATATATGGATGATAAAGAAGTTAAATGTTACATAATTTTTAAAAATATTTCTTTTCCTCGTTTATATACATATTTTTTTCTCTTGAATATTAATGTACAAGGGTATCTTTTTGTGAGATGAGGGAAAAAATTCTCTCCCAAGGAACTATACGACACAGAATTAATCAGCTCTCCTGGGGAGAGGGAGATCGGAGACTTCTAACGGAGGAGAAGATTGAGTTTGGCATTTTAAAATTTTGGACTTTTTAAGATGAGTTTGTATTTATTTGCCTTTATACCGAATTTTAAACATTTGAGAAGTTAAATTAATTGATTTTTTTACTTTCTCTAGGATACCTTTTAACAAAAACGTTTGAAATATCTTTGAAGGTAGGAAAAGTTTTTTTTTAAAAAAAATTGCATAATTCTTTGAAATCAGAATTAATGGAAGAGATTAAAGAAGTATTAAATCGTTTTTTTCTGGAGGAAGTATATTATTGGGTCTGAATTTTTGACAGTTGGCTTTTTTTTCTACTATCTTCCCATGGGATAAAGGTAGAATATTTGAAATTAACCGGATATTTGGACATTTTGAATAATTGGCAGTGTGGGAACCGCTGCAGTTATAATATTCGGCTGTAAGAACTTAGAATTTTGTGAAGTCTCGAGTGTGGTGTGTTTCACTGTAGTGTTCTTGTTGACACTGCGGAGGGAGGGGAGGAGGTATTTTAGACAAAATTTAGAATAACAGAATCCCTGACTACGTTAACACTGATTAGGTTTGCACGTTTGTGGAGGGACTCAGTTTTAATTTTAAGAATAGCTAATTCAATTATTTGAAAGATATTTTTTATTAAGAAGGGTTTGGGGGAGTTCTACAAGAAAAAGCTTAAGTGTTTGATTATTTCACTTTGATTTTAAGTCTTGTCAGGAGTTCGAATCCAGATGCCTCTTTAGAGACTCGTCGTGTAGCGTAGTTGATACTCTTTAAATCTGTTGGGTCTTAAAGACCTGACATTGGGATTGTGTGGAAGAGTCATGGTACTCCATTGGGAGAGTGGAGTACCATGACGCATGACGTGGAAATTTGGCAAGTAAATAAAGACTCAGATATTCTTATCTTTAGACTGTGGCTTAGAATTATGAAATGCATCGTTGATTGTCTGTTGTGTTGTTTTATTGAATTGGGAATGAACTGGGATTTAAATGGAGACTGTCATTTAAAAAGGATAACAGAATTGTGATCATAAAATCTGCAGCAGGACTTTGTGGAAGCTCTCTTCGCCAACAATAGAAGAAGTTAAAACTCGGTAATAACTAGCCCGTGGAAGCAGTCTCTTTTGGTCTAGTTGATAAAAGCGAAGCAAAAATGCGACTGGTCAACTTTTCTACTGACCCAGTGGTGGAGGAAACGCCGTGGGCACATCAAGGCCAAACAATTATCTCTCCTGCATGGGGTCGAAAAATTCACCTCGAAGGGGGGAGGGTCAGAACATCACTAGATGGCTGCGCAGCCTAGAACTTTTGGTTGCATATTAACCCGTAGCAAAACACTTGCCTCTGTGTGTCTAACTAAGACATCCTCACATAAATCACAAATTGTGATACTCTGGCTACAACGAATGTTTAAATGAGACCCACCACTCAACTAGAGACAGCCGATGATGCCAAGTGGAAACTTCGTAAAACAGAACTGATTACAATAAGGAGGAGATGCATATCAATTGAAAATGGCTGGAAAAGAGACATTTTCTCAAATATCATTCAGAATGTTTTTTCTTCGTTTCATCAAGAAGATACTGGAGGAGGAGTATGCGGAGGTTTTCTTCAACAACACCGCCAAAAGTTAAAACGCCTTAATAGACGTCTCTTTTGCCAGTTGGTATGAACGCAATAAAAAGTGACCAGTCAACCTTTCTTTGGATCCACTGGTCAAGGCTTCGAGCACCATCGGTACTCCAAGGTCAACTGTCTTTCCCTTGTACGGTGTTGAAAAGACACCAAGCTGCCGAAACTTCTTAATCAGGCGTCCTTACACTAGGACGCGAAAAATGTATTACCTTTAGAGTTAGCAACAATTTATCATATCTTACATTACTTTTTCTAGTAAATAATGTCAACGTTAGGTCATGAAGAATACCGTATTTCGGGTTAATATTCTTATTCAAAATAAACAATCACATCATCTGACGAAGACCTTTCAAGAACCAAAACTTTTTTTTTTGAAGTCTCTAAACATATAAATGTATTTAAGAGCTTTATTACAGAACCTGATAAAAAAAATAGGCCTTATATTGATGTTAAGTCTTTGAAAGCATTATTTTGTAAGAAATAAGATGTTACAGTAATTCTATTGGTCTAGGATTCGATCTTCAAAGAACACAAAGTCTTCTGGCTCTTCCGGTTGTTAGTAATCCCAATTAATGTTAATAAAATTTATTTGAAGCATAATATTTTTTACTTAAAGTAGAATAAAATATATGTTAATAAAAAGGAATCCAATTGTCATACAAAAAACGCAGTTAAAACTATTTATCATACAACTGGTATCAGAACCGAGAAAGACAAAAACTGGGAGAAATTACCTTTTAGAGGAGACGTAATCATTTTATTTAAAGCACACGCATACAATTATTTATCACTTCATTTATGTTCCAGAAAAGAAAAAAAAAAAAAAAAAAAGGAATACAAAATTGCAAAATGTTTTAATAAGCGCGTTGACTCAATTTTGTCTTTTTTATAAGCATACAAAATTAATAAGAAATAAAAGAAGAAATACATACTTTGGCAGACCTATCATCCTGAACTCAACATATACCCGAAAATACAAGTTAATTTATTATTATCGCCCCCCCCCCTCCATTCTTTGTGCGCGTTATAGGCTCTTTATTGGGATTCCCTTATCTCTTGGAAGTTCACCGAAAGATTTGAAAGAACCTGTAAAAATTTAATTTACTTGCAATCTTTATTCTTAAGGACAACTAATTAGATTATATGTTTCATTTTCTTACAAAATATATTAATTAAGTTGTAGTTCTGTGAATGGTATTTGTAATGAAAAATACTTCACGGAAGTTTAATATCTTTACTGATGATATAAAATAACAATCTTCATTTCCACGTATCTTTAATAAAATAAATCTAATTTGAAATTTCTTATGTATAAAATATATTTATATATTATTTTGAAAGATATTAACTAGAGTTTTGTTTTATATTTTATTAATTAATGCATGAAAAAAGATTTCTGTATATCTTCGTCTTATATTTCTAAAAAAAAAATGTTATTTACGTTTCAATATAACTGCATATTTTCTTCCAAACTTTCTCTTATGCATATATGTGTATTCATATAAATGCTTAAAGGGGTCCGTAAAAAAAGTTCACATAAAAAAGATTCATTACCTACTTTTTATTAATAAAAGGATTCTCGGAAAACAAAAGGAAAAAAAAAAAAAAAAAATGAGACCATATATTCTAAAATTTTTTCATTATCGTGTATTTTGTAAAAAGGAAGCCCTAAATAATTTTCTCGTATTTCTTCATTGATCTTAAGAATAAACAATAGAAAGGAAAGGAAATTTGGAAATAATTGCGTGTAGAATTTATATTTTGTAATTCAGGATTAGCATATTTATCATAACGATTTACTCATACAGAGAGATTGAAAACTTATTGTATATTTTTTGTCAATTGCTCTTTATTTGCATTGTAGATCTATGTTTATCCATATGTAACCCATAAATGAGGAGTGGGATTCCTAGAACAAAACATATGAATCAAATTATGAGTATTGTTACCAAAATATTCTGGATGTGGGTATAAGACTATATCATACGATTTAGAATCTTACATACTGCATCCCAAGATAGTGATTGCTTATTAATGTCGCTCTGACAGGCAACATGAGGCTACGGACTTCGAAATTTTGCGCCTCGGTCAAGTGACGAGGCTGACACCTGAGCGGGAACCTCTCTCAACAAACTTCCGCAACACGCTAATGGGAGGACTTAAGACCTATTGCAGGTTTAACGTTCATCAGTCCTACAACACGACGGGTCTTAAGAGGCATCGAACCCACCGCGAATTCAGAGTCCGCGATTCAGACTATTAGGCTATCGTGGCCTCTGCATATCAGAGTAAGATTATCTATTATATGCAAAACTGATTGTTCATAAAATGGCTTTAAAGTCCAACCCTAACTTAATATAGTCATGGAATATTTGGATTAAATTTTTATCCACATAATTATTAAATTGAATCGCTATCTAATGAATTGTTAAAATTTACTTTAGTTTCTAACGTTTGAATTGTATTAAAATATTGCTTAGTGTACTTACTTCTAGTTTTATTTTCAACACAGTGTAAAAGACTACTCTAGCTTACTTTTATGTACAGTTTCGAAATTAGAAACTGCAATTATCTAATTTTAAAATAAGAAATAAAAACCAAAACACATGTTTTCATTAATATACTAAAAAAAATAGAAACAAAATTTTTGATTTCAAAAATCTAGAGTCAAATAAAAAAAATGTAAAAGCTTTTGGCCCTGACAGAAATGCTCAGAGTAAATTAAACCAACCAATACAAATATCACAAAAGAAAGAAAAATTCATATACATTCATTAACAACATATTATGAATGAGACTTAAATTTCAACTTATTTAGAATATTTTTATCAATACTTAATGGTTTTACGATTTTTATTTGATTCCCAGATGCTTGAATTAAGAATTCCTTTTATATATCTTAAGACTAATAAACAATTAATTTCTTAAAAATTTTAAATTTCTTCTTTTCAGTATTTAATGTTTCATATTTCTTTATTATAATTATTATAAAATCTTGTAATCAAAATTTTTCATCGAACGCTTCCTTCCAAATATTTCTTCAAAAAGATAAATCCCATTGGATATATTTGAAGGAACCTCACGGTACCTTTCTTTTGATAACAATGTTCACTACTAGATGGCGCTCTATCGTATGAAATCAAAATTTATCTAAAGTTTATAGATTAATTCATGATAAAAAACTATAAAAATATTGTATAATCATCGAAAATATGAAACTGTACAAAATCTCAAAACTCTTGTTTTTCAGGAAATGAATGAAAAATCGATTTTCAAACTTCATCTTCACAAACGTAAAAAAAGAAGTTGAAAAAATGAGTAAAAACAGTCAGTGAAATCATGCAACAGAGATTGAAGGAATTTATTTACGCAACTCGGAACCTTTTTCTCTGTCGTAATTTTACCATATTGGAGCCACGGTAGCTTAGTGGTCATAGTCGCATACTCGTGGCCAGCTGTTTTCGTCGAGTCGTGGATTCGAGCCTTGATGCCAATAAAAACCTTGATGACTGAAACCCCGGCCACCTGCCCCATGAAGCCGGGGCTGATGCATGTTCAATCTGTCAAGGCTTTACGTCCCCCCAATGGGGTACGTAAGTTCGGATTCGGTGATGCCAGCTGTGGTGTCGATCTCGTCATTTAACCGAGGTTCAAAATTACGAGGTCCGTCGTCAATAGCCCTTGTGTCGCTTCTCAGTGCGACATTAATAAAGAATCACATCTTAACCACAATAGTCTTCTTTTATCTTAGCCTTGATCATGATATTTAATGCAACGTATCACTTGATCATATCTATAAACTGTACCCCCCAAAATGCAGCATCCATCAATTATATATTTCTCAGTTTAAAAAAAAATTGCGACGTTTTTGATGTATAATATAGTTAAAATTTTAGAATGTGTCAAAAATATCTACCATTGTTAGACTGATCCAGATATAACTAAGAAGTTCTTAAACTGCATCCCAGAACAATAATTTTAAACAAGCTTCATCCTATTTTTTATTACTATACTAATGCGAATTTGCTTAATAGTACACTGTTCTGGAGTTTGTTTGTCGTACGAGTAATCAATACTTCCTATTGTCTGTCCGACATAAAGGTCCGTTAACCACGGCCAATACGTCTTGTAAGTTGGAATCATGGTCATAAAAATTAGTTGACACCGTGAGGAGTTGGACTATTCATGATTTTTCTCTTCACTTACCTCGGGAACTGTTTGGTAATTTTAGCTGCACACAAATTACAATTCCTAACCAACCAAATGAAACGGGATAAGGTTAATTAGATGAAGATAAGAAGTATCGTGAATTGAATTAAAGATAGTGATACATAAGTGAAATAGAATTGAAAGGAAGGAGAAGGGATATAAAGGATAACGACAAATGTTGATAGATGTGTAGATTGAAGTGAATCATCGTAATTAATCGATTGGATCGAAGTGACTCTTAGTTAGAGAGTGATATGAGTTGAATATGTCATAATCAAGAAGTGTTTAAATCGGAATGAGAGATTTGGTAAGCTTTATTATTGGAACATATACTAAGATTAACTGAATTAAGAAGATTCGAGAGAGAGAGTGCGATCTTGCATATTTTTTGATAGATAATAAAGTTTCCTTCTCTCACATATCTTCACTTGAACTTATTTATTTAATTAGACTTTAAGTTGGTTCCAGAGTTAAATAATGAAGGAAGGCCGTCTCACAACCTGAATTGTCATCTCTCTCTCCAATTCCATATAATACTAATGTGAGGATTTTCAGCCCTCTAACGTGCATCAACTCTTCCACTCGACGAAACTTCAGGGGAAGGAATCGGGATTCGCATCCAAGAAATTACAGTTGAAGGGTACCTATATTTAGTACTTAATGATAGAAGCGATTCGAACCAACCTCTAGATCTAATTCTTTAATATATAGAATTATCATACAAGTGTGGAGCTGTATCGGAGAAATACCTCCACACTCCATTAAAAATTCATTTCTTTTCAAATTCGCTTGCGTACAAGGAAAACAAGGTAAAATTTGATGACACTAAAAATAAACACAGGTTTGATTTTTTCATTTTAACACACATTAGAAATCTTTCTACGATCTAGTGCAGTCAATCTCTAGTTTAGTTTTAATTGAAGCAACGCTACCCTAGAACAGTGGTCTTTAGTGGAGTATACGTAGAGGTTGCTCAACCCTCCTCCTAATAGACTGAAAAGAAGTCCATATTTTTTTTAGCATAAAAATTATGCGTAATTTACATGTTCTTAAACATATCACCCTCATAAAAGGAGTCTGAGTACGCCATTCTTCGTCGTTCGTCAAACTTTGTCGACTAACAAAACCCTTAGAACTGCAAAGTTTGACGAGGACCCTCCCACCACCCTATAGAAAAATGTATCTTAAAATAATATTTTAAGTAAGTCAGTGTGTTGTAGGTACTTTATGTAAAAACAATTAAAGAAAAATATTGTATTTTTTATTAAAAGAATTTAACAAACTTAATGTAATTTGCTTATTGACAACACTAGCTCGTCCTCCAGGAATCACCTATCCTCGTATTATATTTGGAAACTGAGTGGTATTATATTTTATGTATAGTGCCTTTATTGACTAGTATTATATTTAGAGACATTTTTTCTGTGACTTGCATTATTTTTACATAAACTGCCTAGCTATAGTGATGTTATCTGCTATCGCATTTCATCTTCTGCGTTTAAATTTAATCTATATTTTGCTTTTGTTGCCACATACGTTGATATATTTCACGGATCATACAACAGTAACTCTCCTTTTGATAACTGGGGTCATACAAACTCAGCAGCGGATGTGTAAAATCTGCTCGAGGTCCCAACCCCTCCCGTTGCCGTGAAGTGGTAGTTTTAGAGGAAGGTGCCATCTATGATGTCCTCCGTAGTCGCTTGACCATGGCTCATAATTACGAGATTTGTCGCCAATAGCCGCCGTGTTGCTTCTCAGAGCGACGTTAATACACAATCCTACCAACACAACGGACATGAATCTTTTTTACATACACATAGACTGAATAATAGAAATTTCGGAGTTACTTTTGAGTATACGTCACTACTGACGTTGCATTACGGATATTTCACATACGATAGACCACACACGAAGCTTCCGATAAATTTTCATAGATAACTGAATGGATATTTAAATTTTTTAGTTAATAAACACTAGTCAACTGGTATGAATGTTTGAAAATTTTTTTATCGAATTTTTATTTTGACTCGCGCATTGATTGGGTTCCCGCAGAACACAATTTGGAAACCGCTGCCCTAGAATAATATAACTTATAAATGTGTGGTACTACGTAATTTTTTAAACTCATTCGGAGGTATTAAGTCCTCCAATGGCGTAAGATGGCGGCCCAGAAATTTGGAGAGGGAGGTGCCAGAGCTTAGGTGACGTCCTCTTCACTCCTTCGCAAATAACTCGTGTTGCTTTAAGGTGCGACGTGAAAAAACAAGCACAATCACAATAAAAAAAAGTTCATGGTCATCAACACTTATAGAAATGTTCATGTTTATTGTTTTGAATATAATTCTTGAAATACTGGTCTCTCTCGTGAAAGTTTACTCATTAACAGAAAAAATAATTTTAAATTGGATCATTTAAAAGGAAAAACAAAAAAATAATAGTTTTCATTTAATGCTTAGGGGTGCAGAAACCTTTCACTTTTGGCTTCCTTTTAAAAAATGTGATATTAGTTATATAATAGAATCAGTGGTTTCTTAAAAATAAACTGTACATAATATTTTAACTGTATTTTTAAAGTCCGAATGAATATTCGAGGTTAAATTTTTTGAGCTCGGTGACTGATTTAAAAGTAAAAAAAACAACAACAACAACTTATAATCATTGAAAACTACTCTTAAATGTACATTTTAAGGTTGTACTTACGAAATGACGAATTTAAAATATACTAAATATATTTCATGATCTAAAATTAAAAAAATATGTAAATAATTTAAGCATTTTAAATTTTATGTATAACATATAACTTTCGAAGTGATCTATAGAATGATGTCTGTTTAGTAATTATATATTTTTTTATTTACTTTTTTTGCGAAATATCTTGTTTATTACATGACAAATTTGATCACACGATATAGATTTAAAATTACTCATTTCATAGAAAATGCTAATTTTGGTTCGTTTCAAACAAAATTAAATTTTTGTTATGTTAACTTATCTATTTGATATCACATGTTTACTTAATAAAAAAAATTGTTTTTCCAACAATAAAAACTCACTTTCTCTTAGAAATAACAGAAAAAAATAACACTAAATTAGCAAACTGTTATTTATTCGGATAAGGAACAAGGGGGAAAAACATACACACAAGGTGCAACGAACGCTGAAAAAAAAAAAAAGATGCCCTTGAAAAACTTGAAACAAAGTAAACACGGGTTCAGAACTCTCCCAAAAAATTCCAATCAAGGAACCCTGAAAACAAAAGTCATCGCCCCCACTCAAAGGTCAGTTGCGGTCAAGGCCGAGCATCAGGGTCATCGTTCTCGACCAGGGAGAGGTCAATTCAATGACGTTACCTGTCTAGCGAAGGACGAATCGAACGATATCTGAGGTCAGTTTGACATGAGGAGGCCTCTTTCAGGGCTGAAAGATACTTTTCGACCTCCACTTTCACTTTCGAGGCTGAAGCTGGGGTGAAATGTGACCCCATGGCATCGCACCCTGTAATCAGGGATGCGCATTTTGTTTACAGGTGAAAGACCGGTGAACGACACACAGGCGTATTTGCAACCCGCAGCGATTAGAGGTCTTTGTACACCCTTGCTTGTGTCGAGGAATTAAAAACGGAGGAGGAATGAAAAGAGTGTGGGAATTAATGCACTTCGCTCTCTCACTGTTTGGAAACACATGGAGTCAAAAAGTTGACATTTCTTATCTAAGAAACCAGCTCGCGAAATTTCTGATAAAATGGAAAGATTGAATTCGAATGCGAGTGCGTTGCTAAAATAATCATAAATTTCTCGGTGATACTTCTATTACCCTTTAAAATTAATATTATAAAATAGAATATTCAAAAGACTTCAAGGAAATAACCATATGTACCCACATATCAAAATGATATATCATTACAAAATTTATTAATCAAAAGAAGGATATTTTCCCTTTTTGTCTTTTTGTAAAGTTTTTATTGCACTCGATATGCTCTAATGTTGCTCTTTTAAAATTAAAAATGCATTTAAATAATTCATAAGTTTTTCGATAAATATTTTTATAAATGATGCTCATTCATACATGTAACGAAGAAAAAACGGAATAACATTGTCTTGTAAAGAAAATTGTCATGAACACTATTTATTTCAAGCCCTTGTTTGGGGAAAATGAAGGAAATACTTTTTGAAAATCAAAGGGGAAAATACATAAGAATTCTTTTTTATGACAAAATGCATTAATATACGAGTGTTACTTGGGACTTTAAAAAAAAAAATTTATTAAAACTTATTTCACTTAAACACTCTCTGTTCTACGACGTCTTTCCCCTTTTGGCAATTATTACAAACTTCCTCCGATTTTTAAAAATATTTTACACCTTTTTTAAAGATTCTTTTATGGGTTTCCTGATCTTTAAAAAATGTTTTCAAAAGTTGGGGAAAGAACATAATTTCGTAAAAACCTTCAATATATTTTGCTTTTTCACTTACAATTTATTGCATTAAAAAAGTTATTGTAAAATAGTCTACATTTGAGGATGAACGTAGAAATTGTAAAGAATTAATATAACGTACATAAAATTAAAATGGCCGGTTAACGGGAGCCTTAAGTATTGAGAATTTCTTTTCGATTTTCAGGTTGATCTGAAATTATAAATTTATCGTTACAGTACTTTACCTTCAACACTTGTTCTCCATCAGGACATATTTTTCCAAATATATCTCATAATGGCAAGCAAGTATTGACTATATATAGTTGTAAAATATTTATTATAATAGCGTGTAGACGTAGTAATCCATATTCATGGTCGAGAACTCGTAGCCGATGTTGTTTCTGTTGAGTCTTAAGTTCGAGTCCTCGCACCACCGAAGGCTCAGCGTGTAGGGGGTTGATGCTCTTTAAGTATGTCGAAGCACCAAGTTCTCTAGTTTGCGTGCTGTGGAAGTTTGGAGAGGGAAATGCCAACTAAGGTTCACTTGACCGAGGTTCAAAATTAGGTCAATGCGAATAACTCACGTGTTGGGTTTCTGCTGCAACGTAAATAAATAATCAATTATATGTGAAGCATGAAACAACCGAAGTATCAGAGGTTTAAATTTGTTGTAGAATCGATCATAACAAATGTTTAAATTAGAATGTTATTGTCTGTAAACTATATTAAAGCCGTATTAAGAAATCAAACATTTTATGTTATTAAATATTGAAGTAATACTTTATGGCAAACATTCTTAGCGCAATTTCCAGTTTGAATAATAAAGTCACCAATTTATCGTATTATTTGTTGTGTAACCACGTTACCAGAAGATTATTCAAACATTACAAGACAGTTTTTTGAAAACTTTTGATACCTATTATAACATTCAATTTTTTCTATTTTGATTTCAGTTATTTAAGCCATTTGTGAAAAAATCTTAGTTTAAAAAAGTGCAAAAATAATTGAAAGCAAATTTTTATATGGGAAAGCATGAGCTATTTCTTCTGAAATGTTATAACATATTTCTACAAAAATACTAATTTTTTAGTCATCAGAAATTAAATTAATTTATTAAAATACTTTAATATAAAATTATTTTACTTTTAAATCCTGAAAATAAGTAGAAAATATATACTTTGAACACAAAAATGTTACACTTCAGTCAATCCAAAGACAACACCGGCGATTAAATTTTACTTAACTCATTAAGTTGAGTGTCAATGACCGGTTCATCATTAAAGTATATAACAACTTGGTGGATTAAATGGGATTATTTTATTCACCAAAAAAACCAGCAGTGTCTTAACGACATTTACTTCTGAATAATATACACAACTAAACTCGAAATTTAAAGGAAAATATTCTCGCAAACATATTTCCATTTGTTCAATATATACAGGATTAAATTTGATGCATAGGTAGAGTAGGAAATAACTTGCCTCGTATTTTCTTTCAAAATAAAATCGTATCGTCTTCTACTTCCTCACAGCGCATCACAATCCTGATTCAAAGGAGCACAGGAAATAATTACAGCCCAGACAATGACGTCAAAGTTACGGAGCAATACGTAACCA
>BMAW01084668.1:743981-780194 GCA_019974015.1 Nephila pilipes | reverse complement strand
GCAAATAGTGTAACAAAACATTTTCTTCCCCAGAACACGACATTAAACCGACACCCAACGCATTTGTTACATATTCAAAATGCAACATTTCAATTTTCCCACAAGCACAAAAATCAGGAAACTTCCAGCATAGGAAAAATGGCGTAGGTGGAGTGTGATAAATCGAACTTCAAAATCACACCACCACAGGTCATGACAAAGTATATGAGGACGTCGAAGGGAAGGAGAAAAAGAAGAAAAAAAACTTCAACTTTAACCGAAAACGATCTGATCCTCGCTTGCTCTTTGGGAAGAAGTATATAACCTCCTCTTATTTTGCCAGCTGCCCCAGGGCACTATTTCAAATACTAAACATCGTTTCGCCCGCGAATTTAGCGGTTCGTGGTCGCAGGACATCTATCATTATGTTGTGCAGTCATCTGAAGAGAAATCGCTCTTGCCTCTACCACTTCGACTGTTGCTATTCGGAGTATATATATATATATATATATATATATATATATATATATATATATGTCTCTCTCCAGGTAATTGTCGATAGCCGAGTTGAGCTGTCGGTGTTCGGCCTCAGGCAAGAAGCTCTTCGTCCGGAATAAAATATCGTTTGGCGCAGAAGAGCGTTTGGGAAGAAGATGTAAGCAAGCAAGTAAATAAATAAATAAATAAATAAAAAAAGGAACGGAATTAAACTAGTGGAGCGCAGATCGTGTAATACGATTTGGCGATGTTTAATAGATTTCGATGGATGATGATTTAATTATGAGCCACACGAAAGAATTACTCCTCCGATTAAAGCGAAGTAAATAAAAGCAGGTTTTCCCGAAAAGTCCAGGAAACTGGGAAGATATCGCTTTGAGGCAACTGATTACCAGAGTGCAACTAGATTGGAGTTTAATTACATATAGTCAGATCCTTACCTTCCAAAGCATTTCCCCCCAAATGAGGAGAGATGTGTCTCGCCGAAGCAATTTTTAAGTAGTTCTCTGGTAAGAAGTGGGTAAGGGTGAAATGTGCCACACAACATCGCAAACTCAGTTTATAGAATTTTCTTTATTTAGAAATTTTAGTGTTTGAAGGGTTTAGAAATCGAAAAACACAGAATCTTATAGTAAAATGCCAAAAAAAAAACAAGTCCATCTAGAAATTCTCTTAAATATAAGTAGAGGTTTATCAAGGTTAAATGCATTTTATATTTTTATAATTTTTTATCACTGAATCTTGAAAAGGCATCTTCACTTCCTCTTGTAGCTTTAAAAAAAAAAAAAAAAAAAAATGAAATTTATAGGAGACACGAAGTCGATATTCTCGAAATTTTATTTTATGATCTTAAAAACTTTATTTTATGAAATATATACAAGTAAATGAAAAACCAATGAAAATAAATATTTTTCAAAAATTTGAGAATTAGAATTGTCCGAAATAAGTTATAAAAATCATCAATAAAATAATAAATTTATCAACAACAATTTCTGTAAATGGTGTATTCGTATTTTTAGGAATATAATGTTTATTCTTGAAGAGGGGCTTTTAGTGGAATTATAAAGTAATTTATAACTCCCGGAAGACTTCTATGAAAGAACAATTCGACTGTTAGCATTGGAACTAAATTTATATTTTCCTTATTGTGTGGTTTACACCTGAAAATCTTAATGTTAGACCCATTTAAAAGAAACGCTTAATGTTATTCGCACTCTTTTTGCAATACAAAAATTAAATTGCATCTTATAACAAATCGATTAATTGTCTTTTTCAAATAATGGTGTCGAAACGATCGTCATCGTACATTTTTGCATTCATAGTATATTATATTTATCATGAATATCATTTAGGAAAAACAGAATCGCATTTTCAAAGAAAAAAAATGATATCCAAAACATTTAACGTACCAAAATATCCCACTTCCTCACGCTAATAGACTTCGAAAAAAGCAGGAGATAGTTTATTAAACATAAAGACTCCCACGTTCCCCCATTGCATGAAGTAATGGAGTGAATTTACCGACTCTTATTGGATGAATGAAACACGTTCTCTTTTACGATACTTATCATTTATAATAATGTTTCTATATGTAGTGCCTTCCATTAAGATATTTTTTTCCCCTATAACTAGCATAAAAATGCCGTATTATCAGTAATTTTAATGCACATTTTTTATTATTGTATCGTTATACATCTATTTTTTTTTAAAAAAAATGATTTCCTGAATCATTTCAGTTCAGTACCTTTTCCCCCCCTCTAGTTTATGAAAATACATTATTTTTTTTAGATAAAGCAAACTTATTATCATTATTAAAAGTGAACTAGCAGCTTCATCTATACTGGTATAGAGAGAACAGCTATTTTTGATTGTATTAGTGACAATCCAGTATTGGGAGACCTTTTCATGCTGGAAAGCGGCAGTAATATATTCCTAATCGGATAAAATAGCATTAATTTTTGTATATTTTATTCACATTATTTAACCATATTCAAGAAACTTTGTATAGATGTACTTAAAAATATTGTCTGGTCGCGTACGCATGCGTCGAATGAGACGCTTTGACACTCATAGAGTTGCGTTTATTTATTTTGATGCTCAGTGTATTAACTCTAATTCAATAAAATAAAATTTAAAAAAGTTTTGCAAATAACGGATTTAGTCACCCAAGGTGTGCTTTTTAAAAATAATTAATATTAAATTACTCAATTAAATATAAGAATTAAAGTAAAGGAAGAAATATCAAAAAATGAAACTTTCCAATTTTAAAATTAAAGGAAATGATAAATTATTAAATTGAATATATTTAGGCTAAATATAACTATAATTAAAGCAAACGATAAATTATTAAATTGAATATTATATCAGCTACATGTAATTAAAATTGAAGCAAAAGATAAAAAATAGAAAAAACGTCAAAATTGATTCAACTAAAACAATAATCCCTTGGGTGGATAATAATTTTCATTTTCAATGTCCCCTGTTAAAAATGTGAAGTGAAAAAACACCAAACATTTTCTTCTGTTTGATTTTATTTAATAATTCTCAACAGAGAGATATACATCCCTTTACATCCATGGTTTCCCACTCTTTTTTTTTATTGTTATTTTTCTTTTAAATTTAAAATTGCTGGTGTTATGTAGACAGGAATCAATGGTCCAACTGTATACGCTATTTTATATTTAAATTTTAAAAAATGAGTTAAATTTCTTTAAAAAGAGATTTTTAACCCCATAGAATAATTTAATTCCATTCATATTGATAGATAACAACAGTGCTACAGACAATGAGTGATTATACAGCATTGAACTTGTGTGTGTAACATTATTATACTAAGAGTCGTAAAGAGGCATTTAGGAAGTGAATATGAATTTCCAACTGTAAACTTCTCTTGGTGGATATCAGCTTTGAACACGAAATATGATTATGTTTAAGAAATAGGTTACCACACAAAAAAAGGCAAGAATTATTTTTCATTTGCCGGAGTTAAATTGCAATTGTTTGCAAAGGGTTCGTTAAGATGGAAAAAACTTGCACACTGTAATACAGCAGAGGAAAGTTCGATGAAAATTAGCTCTCGAAATAGCCGTAAAATCTTAAAAGTAACATAATATTGTTATAAAGTTCTCTCGTGCTTGGGTGTATGCGAGTACAATCAGTCCATCTAGGAGGATAACGGCAAATGACACTATATTTACTAATCCTCAGGACAAGACGAACACAGATAGTAAAGATTGGACATATTAACATCACAAATACGAAACACAGCACTTGTTCATATTAGCGACACAACACGAACATACAACAATTGCACGGATCGGCAATACAAATATAAAGCAGTACTTATAATAGTAATTACAGCAGTTTCAGTGAAGTTCAGTTCTCCATCTTATTAGTTTTCACACGGGCTAATCTCCGCAATAATACTCTGAACTTCCTAGAAAGACTCCGATAGTTTACGGTAGATACAAACCGCTCTCGGCAGATTCGCTCAGCCACGCGACCAACAGATTTCTCGGCAGATCCGCTCTGCCACTGCCAACCGTTTCCAATCGATTGCTCAAACGATTCCTCCGGCTTTGCATCTCTCTGCTACTTACAGCCATTCCGGCCAGGTGTGACGACACAGGAAAAATTCAGGAAGAGTCTATAAATTTCGATCAAATCGGCAAGATTCCACCCCTTTCAATTACCCTCGTTTTGTCACCAAGGTCTCCAAGTTTATCACTAAAATGGTTGCTAAATCCGTCGCCAAGATTAAGGGATCATTGCTTAAGCTTTCCTTGATTCCGACGAAATCTTTGCAAATGTCTTTCCTGCATTATATGAGTAATGTTGCAGGAAAGTATCATCTCAGATTCGTAACAATATTAAATAACAAAAACTGTTATTTCAGATATGCCTATTGTTTGTACTGAACTTCTACAATAAAAGTGGAATTTAAAATAATCTAGCGCCTCTCTCTTTCACTCTCTTTCATAATAAATAAAGGAAAATGAAAACAAAACTAACTTAAATTTTTTAAAAAGTTTCATTTCTGAAAGAATTTGAAAGATTTAGAATTTAAAGAATGAATTAAGATCCACAATAATAGTTGGAAAAATATCTGGAAAAAACACACACATTATAATGCAAAAATAATTATTTTAATTTAGGGGCCAAACAGAAAATTCAAATTTTAATAATGAGCAAAGCAATACACATCTATCAAATTCTCGAATTAATTTGGATCCCGATTACTTACGGCAATATAATAAGACTGCACGTAGCAGCACAAGATTTTAAGATGTGCACTTCAGAGTACAACTTTCGCTAAGGCAGCTAGCTATACCGCCTAAGTACGACGCACTTTAAGGGGTATCGGAACGTCAAATTCTTCAAAAAATCATTATTTGTGATTTTTTTTATTTTCAAATTGTACAGCTTTTCACCTTTCCAAAGATACCTTATTTTTTATCTCTACGATAATTAGAAGCTTCAAAAACTTCAAAATAATGAAATTAATTTAAAAATTCAAAGCTTCAAAATAATGAAATTAATTATACTCCTAAATTAATTATAACTAAAACATTATACTCCTATAAAATTATACTAAATATTAAAAATTGCTTTATAAAAATGTCTGATTTTTCATTTTTTTTTTTTTTAAAACAAAGTATGAATTAAAATATTTAGCTGACAGGAAAAAAGGCACTGAAATGCTCGACTTAAAAAAAATTGAAATAATCTGGGCACGTCTGTGTAAATCTTGTCTGTTAATGATCCGATTTCTAATAATTTGTTGGTTTCGATATTCCACCCCATGTATGGAATAATACGTGATCATTTTATGTGTACTTAAGCGACTACTTTTAAAGCACAATGGGTATTGTGAGTTTATTCGTATTTTTTCCGCTTACGTAGTACACCATTTTGCCATCTCTCTTATACTATATCTATTACTCGCTCATTCATGGGTCAAGTGAGTTTTTCTTACCTGACAGTAGTCGTCTTGAACTTCCTTCTACCCAATTTTAGTCAGTCAATTAACATTCCCATAATTATGTTTTGGAGATCATAGAGGAAAGTTTTACTAAAATTCTATTGAATTCTAACGTGAGTTCGGAAAACTTACAGAAATACGAAAACGTTTCAAGATATTACTTTAAAATTATTTCCACGCAAGTAAACGTTCAAGAATTACAAACAAGTTCTGAAGGAATTGACAGATGACTTTCAGCTCTGTTTTGAACAATGGAAAATTCGCATGAAGCTTTGTTGGAATTGAAGGAGGGATGTCTATTGAAGGGGGTTATAAGTAATTATGTGAATGAAATCAAAATAAAATGTTTCTCACCGTCAGTTTCGTAATTAAATAGCCTCTCCTCCTACAGTTTATTTTAATTCATATGCTTAAGACAGCATATTTATTTTGAGCATCACGAAATAAATTTACTATATTGTGCATGTTAATTTTTATAATCAAGAAAGTGCAACGTGTGTGCAAGATTGCTGACGGCTCTAACAATATAAATTGGCGCTAAATTATTTATAATTAAAATAAAAATAGCAAAATATTTAGAAATAAAAATAATATAAAATGTGTACAACATTATATAATATACAATATGTACAACATTATATAATATACAATATGTACAACAATTAATGTTAATTACTTAGTCAATTTAACAAGATTCAATCAAAATAGCTCTAAAAATAATAATAAACCTTTTTTTTTTGTATGAATTTATTTGAAAGTCGCATTTAATGAAGAACTGAATTTATCTCTCTTTCCACCGTCGGGACAAATAATGTCTGGAATTAAATGCTTGTAATTTATTTTGTACTTATCACAGTGCAAAAAGTGAAGGCAGTTTTAGGAAGCTTATATAATGTAATTAAATAATTAAGGTACTTATGCAGTTTTCCTAGAAATCCCATATGTGTCAATATCTGAAATTGGTGATTTTATTATTGAAACACACATTTACAAAATAAATAGATCATTACCTTCAAAATATACTTCTTACACCAACACAAAATACTTAAATGAATCATTATTTTAATGGGTTCATGATCATAATGAAAATACAGGGTTATTCAAAATAATTCATCCGATTTTAAAATTCCATGTTTTCAAAAATAAAAGACACATAATGATAAGTTATACATGAATACAAAAGAAAACTATAATTTTTTTATTGTGAACAATAGATGACCCTCATATATTCTTCGTTAATATATTTCACAGAAGATGTCTTAGAAGTTTTTGCGGAGCTACCACGCATTTGAAAAAGTCACTGTGGACTAGATTACTTGATGTTACACAGCTGATCACCT
Organism: Nephila pilipes; assembly: GCA_019974015.1. Lineage (NCBI taxonomy): Eukaryota > Metazoa > Arthropoda > Arachnida > Araneae > Nephilidae > Nephila > Nephila pilipes. The sequence goes on along the minus strand of BMAW01084668.1, from coordinate 773,396 downwards.
AAGTCACCCGATACGACCCCATGCAATTTCTTCCTTTGTGCGTTTTCAAAAGATAAAATGTATGTACTATCATTGCCCACAAGTTTATTTGAACTTAAAATAATGGATTTCTGCATCTGTATAATCGATTACCACTGAAAAATTAGAACGTATTTGAAAGGAATTTACATATAGAATAGCCATTTTTTTACAGGTATCTAAAAAGAGTTATATAAAACACACTTGTACCAAAATCTTTTATATTTCCCCTTTGTATTCAATCATTACTAATAATTTTTATCGTTTATTTATAAAAACATAGAATTAAGAAATCGGATGAATCGTTTCGAAATTTTGCGCTGATTGTAGAAATGCTTCAAACGTTTTATCTCGAGAAATAAAATACAATTTGATGTTAGAAATGTGTTTTTATTAATTTTCAAACATGTAGTCTTTTCAACAAAAGCCGAAATATAATAATAATAGCTCAATACGAATAATTATCCAAGTAAAATAAATTAAAAATACATTCAATGTTCAATTTCATATTCATAATAGTAAGCAATTTTCAAGAATTATTTGTAATATAAGTGAAAATGTGTTGCAGGGTTCCTATGCAATTATTTGAAATTCTTTGTTTTTATCTTCTGTATAATCTGTAACAGTTCATGAGATCTAAAAATTCACCAGTCCAATATCTATTCTGAAATATTAAGTACACTTTTTGGCATACCAAAGTTATTTACTTTCCATTTCCTTAATTAGGATGTATTCATAGCTTCACATGTTCTGAAAGATGCAAAACAAGAAATATTAATTTAGTTTTCATATTCCTACTCTTTCCTTTTTTCATTATTACTCTTCAATACCTTTTAGTTTAGGTGTTCTATTTTGCAACTTATATTTTGAAAGGTAGAATAAATTCTTTGTTTTCATGCATTTTTTCCTGTTCCGTATTCTCTGTTTATTTTTTTCCTCACCCATGTGTTCATAAACAACACCAAAGCCTTTAAATTTTCAATTAATTCTTTTCCGTTGAGTTTAGCATACTTGCTTCTTTGTTCTTTTAGAAAGTAATAATAATAGTTTTAATAAAGTAATAATAATCTTAGCACTTGTTCTGAAAGACGCCTTTTTTTTTAAAAAAAATGTTTTTGTGTAAAACTTGTGTACTGATCATTTTGTGTTCTGTGGTATCTATATCTTGGAATGTACCTGAATGAATTGAATATATTGAATTTGTGAATGGTCACTTCATGTCTTGTACATTTATTTCTTTACTTTCATTATTATTAGTTTCACATCTTCATGAATAAATGAAGCAGGAAAGGAAGTAAAGTGTACGATGTGTATGAGTGTGAATGGGCTAGTTTTCCTCTCATCTTCTTTAAAAATTCTACAGCATCATATACTGCTGTTTGTAGAAAATGCAACACCATGAAAGAATCATCAGAATCAAATGAAATTTAATGCAGAAACGACTTGTACTGATACAAATAAATGATGAAATTTTCAAAACAAAAGAAACAAATTAAGCGTCCGAAATCAGTATTTGGTGCAGCCACCATGCGCTGCAATAAGTGCTGCTATACGACGTGGCATGGAGTCAAACAGATGTTGAATATCTGCTTGAGGAAGAGAATTCCATATCGCTTGTATGCGCAACCGAAGTTCGTCTTTGGAAACTGCAGGACGCGGATCACGAGCGAGACGCCGACCAACCATATCCCACACGTGCTCAATAGGCGACATATCCGGTGAATAAGCAGGCCAAGGAAGAAGTTGCATGCGTTGTGCTGAACAGAAGTCTCGAACAGTCCGCGCAACATGTGGGCGTGCATTATCCTGCTGAAAGATAGCTCCAGGGATGCCTTGAAGGAAAGGAACGACTTCGGGCTGTAGCACTTCACGGACGTACCTGTTGCTATTGAGATTACCCTCAATTCGTATCAAATTGGATCGTCCATGATACGAAATCGCACCCCAGACCATAACTCCGGGTGTTCGACCACTATGTCGTTCAATAATACACTCAGGAAGGCAGCGTTGACCGGCATAACGTCTAACACGAACACGGCCATCATGGGTCCACAAATTGAAGCGTGATTCATCTGAAAAGACAACTTGGTGCCAATCAGCTCGCCTGTCTCTGTGCTCAAGAGCCCACTGCCGACGCAGCCGTCGATGATTCGCCGTGAGGGGAATCCTGTATAAAGGCACCCTTGCACGCAATCCACGGCGCAGCAGACGACGACGAATTGACGAAGCCGACAATTGTACACCTGTAGCAGTAGACCAACGTGCTGCCAGCTGCCTGGAGGAAGCTGTGCGATCATTCACCGCCATGCGGAGCAGGTGTCGATCATCGCGCTCTGACGTCACCTTCTGTCGTCCAGTGCCTGTTTTTCGAGTTGTTCGGTGCTCGTCGGTCCACTGCTTCCAAACTCGCATCACTGTGGAACTGTTCCGCTGCATACGAGCTGCTATTGCGCGATAGGAAAATCCTCCTTCTCGAAGGCCGATTATCCTCCCTCGTTCAAACTCCGTAAGTTGCTTGAATTTCTTATTCTTCCGTCGTGGAGGCATACTCAGGTCTCACTAAACGTTTGCCACTAACAAATAATCATAGACTTTTTTCAACGTCCCGCTACAGCACTTTATTTATACGCTTTCAGCATCAATTCAGAGGGCGCTGCGCGCGCCGCGCACGCGCGATGGCTCTGAAACTTTATTAATTTGCATAATATCCTATAATTGACATTTGCTGCGAATTTCATTTGATTCTGATGATTCCTTCATGGTGTTGCATTTTCTACAAACAGCAGTTTACATTTCAAGCTTTCATCAGTGCTAGATGATGTTTCCCAACTACATCAACTTTCAATGCACTAACTTCTTTTGTCACGAGTATTAATGTTTGTCTTTTTAGATTTGAATTCTGCAACAACTTGAGTTCGAATATATTCTTGAGTAAACTGTACATTTTGAAATTCTGATGAATCCTTCAATATAAGCATTCCCTCAGTTCCTCTTTGAACATGATGTTCATGATAAGGATCCAATATTGACCATTCCGTCTTTATTTCTTTTCGTCTGCAGCAATTTGAAACTCCAGGGTTTAATACAGACTTTAAAAATTTCAAGTTTTTCAATGAACAATTATTGGCCCTTTTAATCTTGTTTAGTTATTATTTGATATCTTTCTGCAGTAAGTACATTTGATTGATATCCATGACTGAAAATTCCAAATGGAAGCGAATTTATTTTCTGTTTTTTGAGTAATAATTTCTGTGGTGGATATTGCACTTACAGCATAGGATTTTGATTTTTTCACCAATTCAAATTCCTTTTTATTGAAAAATACAAATTATCAAAGATTTTTTTTTTAAAATACGTCCTTTTAAAACATTTGCACTCGTAAGAGGGAAAATAGTTTCCAAGTTGAGCTAGATTCATTAGCATATGATCATAATTAATGTCAAAAATTAGGTAAAATTGTATTTCATATTATTCATATATCCAATATACAATGATGATCTTAAGATGAAATAATTCACACTTTGGTATTTTTGTAAATTACTGATTTTAAAAACAACTTAATAAATGAACTGTGGGTTTTTGCATAATTTGCATTGAACTGAAGTTTTGGCTAGTCACAATCATGGTTTGGACTCACTTTAATGGAACAAGCTCTGCTTCTAAATTTAAGGCAAGCAAATGCTGTAAACCATTTCTGAGTAGACAATAGGTGTTACTTTTTTCTTTATCAAACGTTTTGGTGTATTAAAAACCACTCTGCTTTCCAACGGAACTAATTAGCTCTCAAATCCAGAGCCTGACAAAATCGATAAACAACCTCTGAGGGAACGATAGGATCTATATTTATCTTCGGCGGTTTTAGAGAATCTGATTCAATCCCGTCCCTGTTTGAAACAAAATTCTCTTTCATATCTACTGCCTGACAGATTGTAAATGCAGAAACAGAGCTAATAATAGGAACATTGTCGTCAGTAAAATTCTCTTGCAACTCTACAGCAAATCCGCTCAAATTGTATCATAAAGGGAATTCTAGTAAGCTATACATCTTCACCAATTCTACAAAGGTTGAGTAACACATTACTTCTAGAAAAGAGGGCACATCGCTCCCAAATACATACCAGTACAGCAAGTACAAACATGTCTCCAAGACTAAAGTAATGGCGTCAGCCATTTTAAAATATTCACTTTAGAAAAAAAGCACAAAATACAAGCACCCAAAAACTTCCAAAACAGCAACGCTTTCGAGAAAGAAATGAACAAAGAATGGCAATTTTAATTGCTATCTCTCTTGCTACTGTATAGTTTTGTGTACATTGTCAGTTAGTCTTATTATCAACAATTAAAGAAACGTCGTTTCTCTGTTTAATATTACTTGTAATATTCATATGGTGAACTTAATATCAACAAAACTTTCTTCGTCTGGTATTAAAGATTTCGGTCCTCTCTAAAAACATTATTTGTCTACTAAAATATATCACATGATGTAACTTTCACTAACTTATGGTTTAACATATTTTATAATGATTTTCTCACTTCGTATTGAAACTATCACTTTTTCCCCTAAATTTTGCCTCTTACACTTTGATATATAAAATTAAAAACTCCTTTTGAATTAACGTTGAAATTAGAATGTTTATTTGATGCTCTTAAATTTTATCATTAGTTTGTGTTAAACATAAACCCATGTAATCACACTAACCATTAACTTATATTAGTGACGGAGTTTTATTCTCATAAATATTTCTTAAGTAGTGGGGGATATCAGTTAATAATTAACATAAATTATAATTCTAACTAGAAATTAAATAACGTTTTGTTGATGCAGGATGTTATGTTACTTGTACAAGGAATGAATTTCATTCTGCTTAAAATATTTTGAACAAAGAGTTGAATTTTTTGCCTGTAGAATTTGAATTTTTTAAATAGTATAAGAAGTTGAAGGTTCTTTATTCTTGTACGAGTTAAATCATATGGCAACAATTGCAAAAAAAAAGTATATCTTTGTAATTTTTCTCTGTTTTTTTGTAATGGATAAATGCGAGTTAATAAATGATACACACAGGCTTCATTGCCTAAATGAGAGTAACTAATTCAAATTTAGTTTATAGTGGAACCATATGAAAGCAGAATTATGATTAGTTACTAATTAAAATATAAGGTGTAATTTAAATATTATGGATATTTGATAATGAAGCCTGGTTAATAATAAATTTCGGAACTGCTTCTAACGCTTTAGGCATAACAAATGAGAATAAAGGAAAAAAAGCCGTCAAAATAATAACCATAACATAAAGAGTAATTGCAACTGGAAATCAAATAGAATTAGTTTGGTGGTAGCGTTGAAGATTGAAACCTTTCCAATCAAGAGTTTCTGCTGGAATTTAAAGCGGAGAAAATCGTTCAACTGCCAGTAGGCAGGAAATAATAAACCGCAAATGCAGACATATCGGTCGTATTTAATTTGCATCGGAAACAAATTCTCGGTACATCATTTATCCTCGCTGCAGTTTTCGAAGGCACGAATTAGAATGTTCATGAACAGACCACAATTCGAACTTTTGATTAACGGGCGGAAAGAGCTGAAAATTGGTCTGCAGCGAAGCCTAAAAGAGAAATGATATTCTGCCCGAAAATTAAAAACTGGTACAGTCAAACGAATTATAAAAATGGCGTCGAAAGATTTAATTACTTCCTAGCACCTAAACATATTAAGTACGGAAACCAATTTTCAAGAAAAACGATCTAGAAAATGGAAATGTTTATTCATATAATCCATAGATTTCTTTTAATATAAAATTATTGGTAATATTTGAAAATCGATTCGGAGAAAGCAGAACAGATTTTGAATATGCAGCATCATATCTGAAATTACATTTATTTTTAATTTATATATATATATATATATATATATATATATATAGGAATAAAATAAAATGTCGTACCTGACCACTTTTCAAAAATTTATCTTGTTTTTGCGTATATTTTTGATGTCTGCTTTCACCAGTAATGAGCTAAATTTTCTAAATTACGACATAATAAATTTCTCCTGAATTTTTTATTGGATTGAAATAAAATATATGCAATATATGTCTGATACCTGCTTTCATCACTAATGAACTCAATTTTCTAAAATATGTTGAAAAATTTCCCCCAATTTTTTTTATTGGAATGAAGTGAAACAAATATAAAAATTAAGTATTTTATTTACTTATAGATTTATGTATTACCTTAAACCATAAGTGAACTGGAATCAAGATATGACAAAATAAATAACATTATTCAGAATTTTAATCTGTGAGGCACTAACTAATCTAACTAAACATAACTATAAACTTTTTAAAAAACAAAAAGAATTGAATATATATGAAGAAATGGTTGGAGGGCATATGGCAGAAGAGAAAAAAGCAGTTATAATTTTAGCAATAGATAATGCTTCACACATTAGCATGTGCAAAGGAAGAAACTTATCATGTGCAATTCGTATTACACTTGTTGTAAAAACACGGAGATATATCGTTGCCCTCATATTGCGCCTGAGAAACTCGTCATCACTTTCTTAATGAAGGATTGCGCTCTACCTGTGATGGCTTACGAGAAAGATGACTGCCCGGTCATAGCTCTGAAGAAGTTTCGGACATTAAATGGTTTGAAGAAAGGTTATGGTCCGATATCTACAGAACATGATTAAGAAATTCGAAGACGTAGGTTCATTTAAAGTTAAATCTGAACGAGGGAAAAAGCCAATTGTTTCCTCATCAGTAGAAGATTTGGCCCATTGCTCAGGAAGCAACGAGCAGTGATCTGTAAAAACGTGCAGCGTAAGGGGAACTTCCTGATCGTTAGAGAAATGTATGAGCATGGAGCACAAAACTTTACGAAAAATCTTGCATTGCTATTCATACAAAATTACACATGTTCAGGCATCTTGTTGACATGTGAGTGCGACACACCTTTGTCCGAGAATTTCTGATTCGCATGGACGTGGACAATGAATGATCATGGAACATTTTTGGATAGATGAAGCCCATTACTGTATCCACGGATAAGTTCGTACCCATATTTGCGGAACATGAACACTAAAAAATCCGTTCGGACATCTACTAGTATTTCTTCATTCTGCAAAAGTAATTGTGTGGGGTGGATTTACGGCAGTGATTGTCGTAGGACCATTCTTTTTCGAAAACATAGGTCCTACGTGTTTTGTACCGTCGTTGGCGTACGCTATGAATCTCTCTCTCTCTCTATTCAACGCATCAACGTTATTCCAACACTTCAGCAACGTCCATGTGTGGATAGTATAATTTTTATGTAAGATGGTGCTCCTCCGCACATTGCAAATCTTATTAAGCGGCTGTTCAAACATATACTTCGGAAATGATAAAAATGTAAGCCGCTGATTTCTAAAATACTTGCCGCCAAGATCATTTGATCTTAACCCTTGTGATTTCTGGCAGTGAAGTAATTTGAAACATGTTGTGTCCATTGGTTCGGTTGCAAACTTAGCTGAATTGAAGACATGCAATTGCGCAACACATTTACATCAACTCAGTTACACTGACATGTTGTGGAATTTACTGTTTCTCGGTTTGAGTTTGTAGGAGAAAAAAAGGAACAGCATAACATTTCTAGAACAGGAACATTTCTAGAGAAAGTTTCGGGAAAGTTAAAAACCTATTTCATTATTGCTTTCTCTGCGGACTTTCGCCTTAGAACAATTAAAAGCCGGTTTCCTTTTTTATCCTATTTGACACCATCTTGTTGTGGTGGATGGACTTTCAACTAAGAGTGTTACAACAGCCAAATGACTTGATAGTCATTGGTTTATTCATGAAAACCATACCATAGGATCACCAAGACGTAAGAACATGAGTAATGTAAGCAAAACTTAATAAAAAAAGAAATCAAAAATATAAAAAAAAGGAACTTTATTGAAAAAGTAACATGGAGTACAATGCGACTGAAGGTCGAAATACCCCTGTGACAAGTGTCCAGCCAGAAATATCCAGACTTTAGTAGAAGAATGATATCCCCTGACTGATAAACAGATTTCACGTCATCTGGCAATGCTGAGTATGTGGTTGACAATCAGTTGTTGAGGCACTGCAGCCCATTCGTCTTGTACTACCAATCGCAGCTCTGCAATCGTTACTGGCGATAAGTTACGTGCAACCAAGCTTTTCCCTAGAAAGTCCCACACGTTCTCGATGGGGTTTAGATCTGGAGACCTTGCTAGCCAATCCATGCGTTCAATATCTTCACTGGTCAACCGCTCTTCGACAGCTATTGTGCGATGAGCTGGCTCATTCTCGCCTATGAAAAGGAACTGCGTGCCCATAGCGCCTCTAAAAAGATGCTCATATGGAAGGATAATTTCTTTGAAATAACGGCCCAGTGACTGAACCTTCTTCGAAGATGTGAAGGTCAGCACGGCAACCAATCAGGATGCCTCCCCAAACGAGAACACCGCGACTTACAAACCTGTCTCTTTTGATGATATTGGAGGGATTATTACGGATTTCCAGCTATCTTTAGATGTGTATGCGCCCTGAATTATCACTAAAACTAAACCTGCTCGCATTCATAAACAATACTCGACCGCATTGATTATTTGTCCAGTTCTGGTGTTCCAGGCACCACAAAAAACACGCCTTCTCCAATGAGCAGGCTTTAAAGGTACACATCGTACTAGTCGTCGTGCAAGCAGACCACCACTGTGCAACCTCAAGCCACGGTAAAACGTATCATTGGTCATCCAATTGCCTGTACCGTGTGTCTAGCGATTTCTCCCGCTGTCTGCCACCTGTTCCGTCTGGCCTGAAGGGCAATATAACCGATCGTCCATTGACGTGGTTGCTCGTGGACGACCACTGCTGAACCATCGAACAGCTGTTCCTGTAGTTTGAAATTCTCTCCAAAGTCTTGAAATGATGCTGTGAGCCATTCCTACTCCTCAGCTACACTTGCCAAGCTTCGACATTCCTTTATCTTTCCAATGATTCAACCTTGGGTAAAATCATCCAGATGTCATCTAACAGATTGATTGTGCTACATTTCCCACTGAGGTAGCAACTCTACGTCGTTTTAACTGATATACGCCATACAATCGCTTTCCCAACAATGCTAAGCTTACACCGCCGGCGTGCTCTATCCCGCTTCAACACTCCCGCATTACGTCTAGCTGCAAATTTGCGCATGTGCTAACGTACTTCACTCAGTTAATCTCCTGATTGGTCTTTCAGTCCACTCTGCCTCACCGCTCCGCTAATATGTTACTTTTTGGACTTCGTCCTTAATTTTTGCACTTCAGTGTATGACCAGATAGGGCGTAACTATCTGATAGACACCAATAAAAAATGCCAAGAATTAAGTCAGTTCCTACGATTATGATATCATTGCAGTTTGAACCATGATTAGTCCGAAAGATATATCTACAGTATTCATTCATTATAAAAGATTAATTGAACAAGTAAAATCACTTCACGAGCACCGAAAATTGGACTAAATCATAATTCAGATCTTCTATTAGTATCCTTATCTATTAGTATTTTCTCAAATCAGCCTATTTAGGTTTTTATTGATAGAAACATGATTAATTTTTATAAATATCAGCGTCAATATTTTTTGAAGGTTCAATGTAACAGAAAAAATAAGTAAAAGTTGATGAAACAAAACTCACCTCCAATGTGTGTAACCATATTGTTATCCGTATTTTCAAAGTCGACCGAAATTGAGACATCTTTTGAGTGAATGATAATAATGGGGCTCTTTTTATATTCTCGTAGTCTATATCATAAAAAAAATTCTATAACGCTGGGAAAACCAACGAGCAAACCTTTATAACAGTGTGGCTCTTGGACTAAAGCATGGTCAATATTATCTTGCTCCATATTTAAGATGAACTGTTGCGTAGCAGATTTAGATTTATGAAGATTTAATTGAGCAAACTTTAAGAGATTTGTAGAATAATTGACAATATTCATGATATAATGAAATCATATTGACACAATTCAATTTTTCATACAATCCTGATTTGAATAGCTCTTAGAAAAATGTTTATATTTAGTATCTACTTTTTTAAACTTAACTTTTTAACTTTTTATTATATCCAGTTTAGTTTACAGAAACTTGATCTTCTCTATTTTGGCTCTCTCCAGAGCAAAAATAGCAAAATAGTTGGTTTCTACAGTCCATAGCTGTATGATAATAACCAAGACAGGAAAAACATTTATTTATAACCACACAATCTTCAACATTATTACATATATTTCGCATCATTTTCAATGATCCCAGGGCAATTTTTTTTCGAGCCTTCGGATGAATCTCAACGACATTTTGGAATTGCTTCAAAACGAAAGGAACCCTTGACTCGTTCCAACATTCGTTTGAATCAAAAGCTTCTGGATTTTGTTCCCAAATAATATGCAACATTTCTTAATTTCCTGTATCATTTGGTACATCTTTAATTAACAGCATAGGACTTTTCCACTTAGGTTTCCAAAATTCTGAACTTGATTCAATACTTTTTGACAATTCATTACAAACTACTTTTGAAGCACAATTAACTGAAAAACTTTTAACATGCCGAATTATAATTTTATCTTTCTTAGGCTCAGTTTGGGCTTTAAAATTTTTTTAACATCTTCCACAAATTTCAATTTTTTTCAGCTGAAATTAAAACAACTAAATGAATTCATCATGTTTACCATGCCAATAACAGACGGCGCAGCTCCACGCCGTACAATTTTTCTCAGTGTGCAATTCAAACATTTTCATTGCAAATATCATGGTATATATCAGACTCAATCTTTTCAAATCTGTTTTGTAACGAGTAATTTCAACTTATCCAAAGCCCTCCTTGCATCTCCCCGCAATGTTGGTTCATATTGTATTTTGAAAGAGGGGCAAATTCTACATTATTCGAATACGATACAGGACAAAAGTAAAATGCATCATCCTCAAAAGCCGCCATTTTGCCCGGGGTCAATCAACATAATGTTATTACTTCCATTTTTTCTATTACTCAGATTAAGAAACATCTTAAAGTACTTTAAAATGAGGATAGAGTGTTATAACAACACCGCCTCCTCTTTTTAGAATTTTTTTTCAAAAGTTTAATTGAACTTTTGAAGAAGACGGACTTTTACATTGGATTCAAGTTAATAAAATCAAACAACGAACAAAATAGAATTACGGTTGAAGTAAATGGTTTAAAGCTATGGTTTTCTTAGGAAAGAGGAGCTTTTATCTGTCGCAATATTGCTTTGGTTGACGTCATTAAAACGCAATATTGCTTTGGAGGACGTCATTAAAGTCATAAGGCACGGTTTCCTAAGCAGGGTTGAAGACGATTGGAACTAAAACAAGGGGTAAGCTGTTGTTTCGTAGGGAAGACTTGCTTCGGAAGATTTATGCCGTCATCCACCGCAATATGGCGATCGTCAGATTTCTTAGGAAACCGTAGCTTAACAGTACAGTACTTCTACAATTCGGCACTTCCCTCATTCGGCACCACCAATAATCCGGCTTTTTTACGCTGGCTGATAAATTACAGAAAAATTATCTTCGCGGTCGATCTATTCGTGTATCTACAGCTAAAGGCAAAATCAAAATTGTCTGAATCGTTTTACTTTTGAAGTTTACTAATTATAACTACGGCCTAATTGTAGATGAGGCGACCATCAATGCAAGTGTGCATGCTCCAAACGGATTTTTGAATTCCTGTTACTTCAATGGAATTATGTAGGCTATCAATACAAACCAGTACATTTTCAGTCATACAGTTATTTCGTATATGACTCTTTATTGGCATGTACTGTAATAATTAAAATTAAATTTTATATAATGATGCATAGTTTTCGATTGCCGGAGTTACAAGAGTACTCGTATTTTTACAATTAAGGAAATAAATTTGCTTAAAAAAACTCAGATATAACTATTATTATTTGTTAATGCAATCTAAAGACTAGTGGCACTTCGAATTACAAAGCAACTGATTTTTGCGACAAGCACGCCTATTTGTGGCACTTAAACCTGGATCAAGTGACGAGGTCTATACTTGAGCTGTTCCCTCTATCTCTAAACTTCCACACCAAGCCAACTAGAGGACTTGGCGCCTCAACATATCTAATATGCATCAGCCTCTATACATGGTAGGTCTCGTGGCATTAGGACTCGAACCCACGACTCGACGAGAAGAAGGAGGGAAAGGAAGTTGCACAGGAATGAATTCTTGTTCTTTAACGATTAGCAATATATTACAGTGTATATTACCTGGGTAAATAGCGGAATTCTTGTTCTGTAGATTGTTTCACATTTTAGCGGGCTATTCAGGTAACGTGTAATTTAACAAGGCAAAGTGCAGATTAATAGCTTTCAAACATTAATGGCAATACATTTACAAATATGCAGTGAGCAAATGTGTGAGAACCCAAGCATTAATTGAGTATCAAATTTAAGCTAGATTAGCGAGTTTCCTATTGTTAAAATTTAAATTATATTAGCTAATTTCCAGTGTGTTAATATATGTATTATATGTATTAACATGCAAATACCTTGAATGTAAAGGGGATAGAAGTAACTTATAGGAGATCAATTTGCTTAATTCTGTGACCACACGTATTATACCCACAATAGATTTCTTTCATCAATAACTATTAATACATCACCATTTAAAGATGCTTCATCGTATTACAAAATTTGTTGCTTATATTAAGAACAATAAAGAAATTCTTAATATCGATTATGAAGTCAAAATGGTAATAATAATGAAGTAAATGTTTTAATTTGTTTCGATTGAAATTTCAAAAGAAATAAACTACATCTTTGCCCCCCCCCTATCTCGTGTAATCAAGACCATAGCGTGAGTATGTTTTACTGTGTTTAAACTGATTTCGGACAGAAACTTGAAATCTGAGAAAATAACACATTATTAGGAATGCTTCTATTGCAATTTCTCGAAATCTATGACAAACAAGCAAGGAAAAAAAAAAATCACTGGACCTTTTTCATACTCTTGAATGCATTTTTAAGCAAGTAATAATTCTATCTTAATCTAATCATAATATCTTTCAGAAAATAAATAATTTAATTTCTTTTACTTTGTCGCATTGAGTCACGCTATTTTCGAGACAACCGATAACTACTAACCCTTAATAAAACGTCTCTACGCCATAAGGGAAATGAATGCAAATATATAAAGCTAGGGAACTGAGGAATATTTATTATTATGTTACCATAGAAATGCAATCAATACATTTTTCGTTTGAAACTAATAACTAGTATCTATGAAAATGAATTGAGCATATTCCTAGTATTATTTTTTTGTGAAATTTTAATTAGTTAGAACAGCCAGTTGGGCATAAATATTTTATGTAAAACCACTATATACAGTGGTTCTTAAAATTGAGTTTACACCTCCTTTTCTTTACTTTGAAAATACAAACATATGGTAAGAAGATTTATGTAAATATTTTTTTAATAGGAGTGATAAATCACTCCTTTAATAAGATATTTATCAAAAAATATATAAACATTAAGTTAATATAATAATAAAATTATTTGCATTCTCTCACAAAATGACAAAAATTGATGTCCCAAAATTAGGTAGACACTTAGTCGAAATTGACCACAACCTGATAAATTAGCTACTACTATTTTACTAAAGTTTTTGCATTTGATGCCGACATTTGATTTAGATTTTAATGTATAAGTTTCTTGAAGAAACATTAATTTTTAATCTTTAAAATGGGTTCCAGAACGGAAACTGCAGCTCTAGTTAGAGAATCAGTCTTTAAAATGGCTGAAGGAGGTAAATCTCTTAGAAAAAATTGCAAAAGTAGTTCAGTGAAGTCGCGGATGTGTTCAGAAAATTTATAGAATAGGGACTCATTAAAAATATTACCGGAAGAGGACGATGGGAGATCTTAGATGACAGATCCCAGAAGAGGATCCGACGAAAAGTGACCGAAACTCCAAAGGTGAGTGCTCCAAAAATTACTGCAACCACTTCTTCGATATAAAGATCTTTTTCTGCAGAAACTGCTGGAAGAAAAGAAAAGCAGATTTTAATGGTCGCGTGGCCAGGGAAAAACCTTCCATTTCTTAACGAAACCAGGAGAAAAGGCTTCCATTAGCTAAAAATTATATTCTTAGGTCTTCAGATTTCTGGAATCAAGTTATATTCAGTGATGAGAGCAAATTTAATGTTTTTGGAAGTGATGGGCGATGCCATGTTTGTCGGAAACCTAACAGAGAGTTGCTTCCTAAAAACACTATTCCTACTGTCAAGTATGGAGGTAGTTCTGTACTCGTATGGGGCTGTATGTCAGCCAATGGTACGGGAAGTGTAGTGTTTATTGATGTGATTAGGGAGAAAATTCAATATTTGAACATTCTGAAAAGTAATTTATGTATATAGCAAAGTGCTGAAAAGTTGGGTTCAGGATCAAGTTTCATTTTTCAACTGGATAATGATCCTGTGTATACGGCTAAAATTGTTCAATTGTGGCTGCTGTACAACTGTAGAACGCAGTTGCATACTCCACCACAATCACATGATTTCAACGTTATCGAAAATTTATGGTGACAGTTGGTAAAATGTGTCCAAAAACTCCCTATTACGAGTAAAGACCATTTAAAAACTCTTTTAAGAGAAAAATAGACTAAAATCACAAGTGAAACAACTCAATCGATGCCACTCCGTCTGGAAGCCGCCACTAATTCGAAAGGGTGTGCCACCAAATTATTAGTTTGTCACTTTATTTTTCATTTAAAAGTTATGCCAGTTGTATATTCAATTTTGTGACTTAATATGTTGTAGTTTCTGCTTAAAAATTATGTAATTAATTTATTAAATTGGTTTCATACTTGTTTCCACGCCTAGTACATTACTTAAAATATATTTTATCACTTAAATATAAATTAATTTTATATAAATATTCAGTATTACTTTTTTACACTTTTAATGTCGAAAAAGGAATGTGTATACTCAATTTTGGGATCCACTGTATATATATTTTTTTAAAAACTTTATATATTGATTGTTTTTTTTTTCTAATATTATTTTGCTTATGTACTGATAATTTACTTATTTTCTCAAGCTTTAGTGCAAATCAGCAACATTTTAAGTTCAAACTGAAAATTTCCAGATGTTAGAGCTATTTCGATACATATTCATTTTCTACCCCGAAGCTGTCTTGTCGCCAAGCAATAACATTTCCCAACATAGGCGAAAAGGCTTCGCAGGAGATGTGTCAGTCCATCCGCAAATTTATTGTCATTCAAAGTTTTCATAATTGGATAGCATATAATAATAAAATGTAAATAATGAAATGAAAAGTAAATGAATAATGAAATATAAAGGGGACCACCATGAGAAGAGCTTTGACTCCATTCTCATCACGTGATGTCCCTTTTCTCTTTTCTCTTATTTTTCGTAAGCTTAGAATTGTTTCAATTGAGAAAATTACCACTTTGCATTGTTAAGAGAATGCTTCAAGTACTTTACTAAAATACGATGTGTCATAGACTTCTGAATAAATTTTCAAGGAAAAAAACTTTTTTTTAATGATAAAATGAGATCGTTTATAGAAAAGGCAGATTCGATGATCTTCTCTTCGTGGTCGATCTATATTGACAATTAACGGAAAATTAAAATTGTCTGAATCATTTTATTTTTGAAGTTTACGAATGATAGTTATAGCCTGATTGTGGAAACGGTGACCATCATTGTTAGTGTACATGCACCAAATGGACTTTTGAAATGACAAAATAGAGACAAGCCAAATCTCGGGGAAGATATTGACTAGTTTGGGGTTTAATAAATCTGCAACATTTCTGAGGATTTCACTTATTTTACTCTATCATTTAGAATAGTTTTATTCTATTCTGTCGATTTTGCTTCTGTCGGTAAGCCATGCTCATTTTCAAAAGTAGGTATATGCTGCAAATAAATTAAGATATTAAGTGAATTGTGCATCTCCTACTTTTGTAACAAAAGTTTCTGCTGTTTCTTCAAAATTAGAAATTGAAGGAGAGTTAAAATATGTTGAGAGTTTATGCTGTGAGAAGAAGATATTGTTACATTTTACATCGCACGGTAGATGACACTGGATTTAATTTGAAAAAGGTCAAGTTAGGGTTCAAATACTATCGGTAAATCGTTCAACTACACACTATAACTAAAAAAAAAAAAAAAAAAAAAAAATCGACGAACCAAGAAGGAGTTGCTCGATTGTAATGAAATTTCGTATGCAAAGACATTTGGACCGAACATGCAAATGATTAAAATTTGGTGTTCGGGAGCTACAGAGCATCGGAACTACGAACTCAGCAGGTCTATATAAGAAGCGATTCTCAATTGGATAATTTTCTGTTGCATTGCGATTTAGGACACCTTTCAACGATTGAAAAAAATGCCTCGCCGTGGGATTCGAGCTTATTACGAGCAACAGTCAGAGTTTGAAAAAGGCCGTATCATTGGACTGAAAGAGGTAGGCTGGGCAAATTGGAGAATCGCTCGTCACATGGGTCGAAGCGATGCGGCGATTAGAAGATGCTGGTAAGAATGGGTGGACAATGGCAGATTTCAGCGTCATGAGGGTAGCGCTTGATCTAGGGCTAAAGCAGATCGGGAGGACAGAGTGATTGTCAGATTAGCAGTCACAGCGCCTGATTCATCCTTATCAACCATCAGACGTTCGACCTGCATACGAGTGTCCACCATGACCATTCACAGACGGCTAATAGAGTGAAATCTATGCTCGTACTGACCGCTACGCCACCTGCCTTATCATGCCTGCATACAGTCGAGGCAGATTACAGTGGTGCTTGGCTCAATCAGGTTGGAATGCTGCTGACTGGGGACGTATAGTGTTTAGCGAAGAATCCCGCTTCCAACTGTGTCCTGATAATCATCGAAGATGTGTCTGGAGGCGCCCAGGGCAGGGTGCGACCCTTCTTTCACTATTGCACGCCACACAGTCCCTCAACCAGGAGTTATGGTCTGGGGTACCATTTCCCTTGATAGCCGGACCCCTTTGATCGTCATTAGAGGCACACTTACAGCACAGCGGTATGTCGACAATATTCTGAGACCTGTTTTGTTACCGTTCATTTTGCAGTACCCTGACCTTATATTTCAAGAAGATAATACTAGACCACAAACGGCATGTGTCGCTTTGGACTGTCTTACAGCTTGTCAAACACTTCCTTGGCCAGCCAGATCTCTCTCCAATCGAGCATGTCTGGGATATGATGGGAAGATTACTGCATCTAACAGGGAATGTTGATGACCTGGCCCGACAACAGGAGCAAATTTGGCAAAAAATACCGCAGGAGACCATCAGGGAGCTTTATCATTCTATGCCACGTCGTGGCAACACCTTAAACATGAGGTGGGTCAACACCTTATTGAACTTGTTATTTTGTAACTATGTAACTCTGAAATAAATCACTCAATTTTTCTGAAAATTTAATCATTTTCTATTACGTACATAATTTTCTTATCCGCCATTTTTTGTCTCCAGCGGGCAACTCCTTCTTGGTGCGGTTTTTTTTTTGTTATAGAGTGTATTTTGACTCTCAAAGATTGCATTTAATTTTCTCACTTCATTTAGCATTATTATTATTTCCTATGAAATAAAAGCCTTTTAAAGCTTTCAAACTAAACGTTTGTTTAAATAAAAAAACATTTTTAAATCCTCGTCTGTGATTAGTATTAGACTCCAGGGCACTTTTAGTTAATCCAAGAAAAAGCGAGACCTAGCATATTAAGATTGATTTTAAATTGAATTAACGAAATCAAATTTGATTTCATAAAATTTCATTCTGAGACACTGGCTGCAAAACGGGCAACAAATCCACCAAGATAAATATATTTGTTTCGAAGCTGTTTATTTGAAAAATATTAAATAAATAAATTTTGGTTCAGTTTGAAAGAAAAGTTTTTATTCTTAACTTAATGTGCTTCTCAGACATTAAACCGGATTATTATCGAATTATTTTCTTTTCAAATTGGAAAGTTTTCGATTGCTATCATTTCTTAGCAAGGAGGATTTTATCCTTTCTTTACCTTCTTGATTTTTGGTACTTGGATTCAATTACTATCTAGACTTAATTTAAGGATGACGAGTCAAAAATAGCGACTTCATTCTACAAAACATATTTAATTTCATTCTATATTTCGTAATTTTTTTTTGAATTCCTATCTGTATTCAAATTAAAAAATATCAATCGACAGATCAAAGTATTTAAAAGTTTACCTTAATGCCAGAGCAAGAATCAAATACGGAATAAATTTGAAGTTGAAATTTGTTCCAATATTCATACAACGCATGTACGACAGTAGTTCATAAAGTAGCTGTGTTAGGAATGAGGTAACTCTCTGCAGAATAGTCCAATGCTTTTTTTATGAAGACAAGTAGTCTAACGCCCTTCTCTTTTCCGACCGATGAGACCATCTTCGCCTTCTTTGGAGCAGATTCACCGGAAGTATTTTCTTTGTGGGGTGTAGAATGATGATTACAAGTTTCATCGAAGGTAATAATTCGATACAAAATGATGACGTCGACTCATCGCGGTAGCAATTGCATTTTAATTCGACAGCAAATTGTGGTCAAATTGAAACTAACCGAAGAATCAGTGTCAAATTTGTTCAGGAGTCGTTTAAAAGATGGCAGCAGATGCCGTTTGTATTTGATTATCATACCATGAACTTAATATTAAAAAAAAAACATTCTAAAAACACACAGTTTCACATAGTTCATCTCAACGTGTAAGGTTACGACTCTGTTTCACGTGAGAATAGAAGAAAAGAATTATAGAAGATATCTTACATAATTAAATGAATTGATTCAAACAAAATTAGGCGGTACTATAAAAATGTTAGATTCTATATGATATCGACATAAATATATATAGTATTAATGTGAATAATTTTTCTGTTTCAAAAAGTTTTCTGAGTCTGAATTATATCCTTTCTTTATACCATCCTTTGAAACTAAGGGAAGACCTTATTTTAAAAAATAAGTTTTGTTTCAATTCAGCTTTAAGAAATATTTTTCTTTAAAAGTAACATTTCTGTGTGCTCTATTTTGTAACGTTATATAAAATTGTCAAAGTTAAGATGTTACTCAATTTCTTAATTTGATCTCCCAAAGAACACATTTTATGTTAAAATAAGCATTAATAAAGTAGGCATCAACAGCACACTTCTGAACGCAAATAACGGGAAAAACATATTTTCAAAAATAAAAACACATCGAATTTGTTTTGGAGAGAAAAAATGTCTGCACATGGAAGTTAAGTTCAGAAATATGATTGGATAGAATCAATGAATCGATGTTTCCATACTTGAACAGAATAATGTAGTTCCCAATCACACAAAACTCCTTGTAATTTACAATAGAAATTCCATCGTATTTTTTTTCTCTTCTTTCTTTCAGAGAGAAAAAGAAAAAAAGAAATAATTTTCTAATTATGCATTCATGTCTAAGCATTTTTCAGCTCATTCTTTACCCCCCCCCCCCAATCTTTAAAAGAGGTTCATTAAAATGGCATCATTATAAAATTTATTTTGCTCAGTTTCTACATGCATCTAATGAGGCCTTTCTGTCAAAAGCAGGCGGAAATAAAGTAAGAACTCCCACAAGAAAGGAAAAATGGTGGAAAAACATCAATAGATTTTAAGAACAATTTTAAGAGGAAAAAAAAAGGCCCTTTTTTTTTTGTTTCATGCTTGCGCTAGTAACCAGTTATTGTATAGGCGTCAAAATAAGGTTCTTATCTCATTCGTATGAATTTTTTTTATGGTTTTATTTTTTCATTTAAAACTTTTTTTAATCGTAAGAAGTTCTTCATTAAAAAGATATCTACAGTAAAAATAAATAAAAATGTGACAGAAGTAATATATAATGGAATCTCTCTGAATAATTTGTCATATTTATAATAGTTGAAAAGCAAACGAAGGATATTTTTTCAAGCATTTTTTAGGTGTGCTAGTTATAAATTTATATAATTAAGTTTTGATTGATAGCCACCGTATTTTCTTATAGTAACTTTTTGTGGATTCTTTCCGCAAAATATATCCCATTCTTTAATTTAAATATTATAAAAATAAATATATAATCACAATTCTCTCTATAGTAAAATCTGTTAAAATTATTTTCAGATAAGAAATGTTAAAAGGACGGGTTAATTAGATGTTTTTGGAAAACATTTAAATTCAGTCTCAGTCAGATTCTTAAGAAATCGAGATATGATAGAATTTTTGAAAGGTAGCTTATTATTCTTTTATTTTTTTCTTCAGATGAAAATAAGAATAGCTATCAAGTCTAATAAAGATATCTTTATTTTTATATTTTAACAATTTTCTTCAATGAAACGACTTAAACTGGTTTATCCAGACTGCAATTTTAACACTAATTTCTCCCTGTTTGCATTATTTCCATCGAGATACGGGTTCGAGTCTTGATGCCACTAACGACTCACATTGCAGCAGAGCTCATGTACGTTAAATCTGTCGAGGTTCCAAGGCTTGACGTTTAGTGGGTATGGAAGATTGGGAAGTGAGTTGCCAACTCAAATGACGTTCTCGTCACTTGAACCAGGTTCAAAATTATGCAATTCATCGCCATTAGCCTAGTGTTGCCTCTAAGTACGACGTTAATAAACATGGTCAATAAATCATACTATCTCTACGGAAAAAAATCATATTATCTCTAAGCTTGGTCTAGAGAAAGTATAAAGATGAACGTGTACCATTTCTTACGTAGGAAAGATTTAAAATAAACAACACTAATGGAGTAATGCAATCTGGATACAATGTACAATGATCTAAGTAACAGTGAATATAATGTGCCGACAGCGTGATTCCGTCAAATCAGTAAAGAGTCCGGAGAAACAGCGGTCATTTACAGACTGAATAAACTCCATCCATTTTAGTGGACACCTTTAGAGTGTCCACATTGTGCTTCACAGAGTAAGGAATCTGTATTTTTACAACGTTTTTCTGTATTTCACTTAGTGTGCGTGCGTCATCAAATTTTCGATCCTTAATTTAACCAACTTCCCATTAAGCTAGAGCTCTGAAACTTTGGGAATCGTTCTTACTCGCCTAACAATGCAATATTTAGACATTATTTATTTAGTTTTAACTAATATTTCAATAATTTTTTTAATAACGTAATTTGTGTAGTAATCTAGCGTCATCTATGGAAGATATATTGAACTACGCGTAGAGAGTGATCTTAAAAACGAGAGAGATATGAGGTTTTTTTACAAAGTTTTAACTAATATTTCAATACATTTTTTTTTAATAAACTTTGCCATCATTTAAAAACGTTGTTTTAAAAAACGTTGGTTTTTTTTTATCTCGAATTTTTTTAACTAGAAATATTGGTTGAAGACAGTAGACATGCAACAATACAAAATGTAATGGGATCGGTATTTTACACTCACTTGCAAAAGAAACTGCAGTATGAACACTTTCCCTCTTCCCTTTCAGAAGGTCATGATGTTTAATTGTATACTCACAGACTTAAGGTTCTCGTACTTACCACACGGATATTAGTACATTACATTTGGAGAAGAAATGAATAGAGCATTATTCTCTTCAAGAACGATTTCCAATTTAACATGCGAATGAACGATAGGCAGTTTATAACAAGGAAATATTAGTTGATTGGTTTTATGAAAAAACGAACCGTTTTTAGGCAAGCTGTGTCGAACATTTACCAACACTGTGGTAACCAGTGCATCATGTAATAAGTTTATATGTATGTATCTTTGAACTAAATGTAAGAAGAAGAAAGAAAGAAAAAGTTAATTATTGGTTGTGTGGGAAAAGGAGCAAGGTCGAATGTAAAGAAAGATCGCTAGGTTGCAACTCGGTGGAGCGTCCCGTGCGCTTATCAAAGACAGCAAATATCTTGGAAGAGATGAAGGATCACTCATGTTCCTCGGGGACGAAAATATCACACCACAAAAAGAAGGCATGTTAGCGAGGCGTGTAATCTGGACAGAGAGTGTTATTCAGAATAATCCTGCATTTGCACCCGAAAGTGTTCGATTTTGAGGAGGCCGAGTGAAGTTGTCTGCTGATGTTTATCAATGGTCGCATTGACATCATCAGTAATCGATTACCGTCGGAAATCAAATTTAATATTTTTAGTTCTGCTTATATTTTGAAAAATATAAGCAGAACTAAACCAGTAATCGATTACTGTTTGAAAATATAATATACATAACGTGGAACATAACTGAATACTACCTCGATTGAAATAATAGTATGTTCTTGAGGATAAATATGAATTCTAAACTTCTAAAATTATTATATATTAGATGAAGATCAAACGAAAAAAAAATGTTTAGAATGCTTTGTTTACAGTGCAATAATATAAATTTTTTACAATAGTAAATAAAAAGAAGTCTGAATATATTTTTCTCGGAATTACCCTAAATTTCATTTAATATGATTGTTAGTTAAAATTTTTGAATTTATTATTATTTTTCTTTAAATTTAGAAAAATATTTTGAGGCTATTAGTTCTCTTTGAAATCTTCTTAAAGTTAATATTTCAGTATTTTCAACATTACGAATGTTAAATAAAGAATAAATATTTAACTATTCTTCTTTAAAAGGTCAAAGTGACATAATTATAAACGAGTAACAGTTTATAATTTATTTTACCGAAAGCTGTTTGAATAAATATATAAGAGTTAATATTTCCGATATTGTTCAAATTCTTTTGATCATACAATGCACATTTCAATACATAGAAATTATTGAATGAAAATTAAATAGAGGTTTTTCCTAGAAATAATTATCTTATTATTGATTTTGGAAAGGAAATATTATTTCATCACTCTGTGTACAAAATATTCTTCCGATCTTATTCAAAGGAGTTCTTAAACCTTAAACTCCCTTCATTTCATTTTGAACATATAAACTTAATGGGCTATATATATATATTATTTTAAAATTACATTTCCAGGAATATATACAATTCCTTAATTATATATATATATGTAAAATTAAGGAATTGAACATATTCTTGGAAAAGTAATTTAAAATAACAACATTTATATAAATTTACACACACACACACACACACATATATATATACAATATATTTAAATTTCTTTTAAAAAGCGATTAAAGAATTAGTTTAAATTATTGGTTCGTTAAAATGTCTTTTTCTGCTTTAGTAAATAAACACATTTCTCTCGCATTTCTGGGGGCCGTGGTAGTCCAATGGTTGAAGTCTCAAACTTCACGGCCGGCAACATTTTATTCAATTCGTGGTTTCGAATCTAGACTCTACTAGCGATTAATTTAATGTTATTGGAATTGATATATTAATTTGGATGTCATTTAACTGTAAATCCAAGTTGGCACATCATTTACAATTACTGCATCATTACTTACTGCAAGAGCAACCTATAATTGCTCTTATTAAATTCTGCATGAACGTTAATTTAAAAAAAAAAAGATATTGAATTATCTTATTTTATAATTTTTCTCTGTTTTGCCTCAGGAAAAAAAATCTGCTACTGCTTTTTTTTTTTTTTAAATTTCAACAATTCCGTGTTTAGCAAGAAGTTGCAAAATTACAATCTTGTCTACCGTAAATGTAAATTCTGAAATATTCGATGTATTTTGATGAATAAACTGTAATTGGGTGTAAGTTGCAAATACGTGAGAAGCTGTAGTTCTGAAAGAATCAGTGATTTCTTATTTCTCTACTCTTAATCAGATAAAAGTACCTAACACACAATCCTATTCAGATGAAAGTATATTTCAATTCTTTAAGACTTTATTCGTTACTAAACATAGGATACTTAGGATTTCTGTCCACTTAAAGGCAGCTAATGTTTCTTAATTAGCTTTTTAGTAAAAGTGTTTCATGTTAAGTTTAAATTTAAACATATTTTTTCAAGTCTTCCCCCTCCCAGATTTAGCTACTTGGTTTTTTCCTCCTTGAACTTATAATGAAAATGGTATCGAACCCTGGTTCCTGAAGTTTTAGATCAGATTTATAACTTTTGAGTACTTTATTTTAAACTGTATTAGAGGATATTTTTTACTGTTAAAGAATAAAAATAACTTCCTAGCATTACATTTACAGTGTTTCGGTACCATTTTTACTGTAAGTTCAAGGGGAAAAAACTTATTGACTATTTTTTATTTAGTAAAGGATTTCTCTATAATCGCAATCTAAATATTTAGAAAACAACGTGCCTATTAAATTTTTGATATCAAGATCATAAATGAAATATCCCCTCCCTCACCGTTCACAATTGAAGAACGAGGATGTAATGTGTCGAGAAATTATAAGACCATTTTTATTTCGAAAATTGTGAAAGAAATAAAAGTTCCAAATTAAATATAAACAAATGAAATATAATTCTACAACATATATTTATCATAGTTAGGTTTTGATAATTTTGGTAATGTAATAAATGATTAAGTTAAATTAAATATTAGAAATAAATAAAAAAAAAATCACTGTTAACAAATTATAAGACCATTGTTTAAAAACAAAAAAAAAGTAGGAAAATTAATATGTTATTGTTCCTCCATTTTTCCTAATAACCTCAAACACTTTGTTTTTCCTTGAAATGACCAGGTGTTAAGTTCAGTTTCAGAAATATTTTGACACTCTTTTATTCTGGCTACTTCCAGTTCATGGACTGATGAAAACGGTTTATTATTAGCATAAATTTTGATAGATAATGCACTCCAGAGGGTTTTCACGGGATTCAAATCTGAACTTCGACTCGGCCGCGGTAAAATAATAACTTTTTTAAAAACCATTTTTGGATATATTTAGATGTATGGCAAGAAGCATTGTCGTGCCGAAATATCCACTTAGCACCCCTTATAAAGGCCCAAACGGTATCAGATGATCATATAGCACAGCTTGATAATGGGCAATGTCCATACGTCTCGAAATTTACTGTAAATCGCACAATCCATCATGACATTAATGGCTCTCCAAACCATTACTGATCCTTTTTCCATTTGTCGACTGATTTTTCTAGTCATCGGGACTGCCAGGGTTAAATTTCTTTTCATCAGAAAATAGAATTTGTTTCCCCTCATCGTTCCATGACATGACTTATATAGCTCATTTCAGTCTTTGTTTTCGATGATGTTTCAATGACTTCGTTACTTTTGTCATTTTCATAAATTTTGTATTAGTATTTAATTTTTTTAAAGATACTTCCTAACTGAGACATATGAAGTCTTTTTGGTGAAACGTTATGAAATGTTACGAGTCGAACGACCTTTCTTAATTGTTAGTCGAAAAATTTATCGATCGTCTTCTGTTCTTAAAATCCTTTTTTTCCCCCGTAGATCGTTTTATTTTGTTTGAATCATCTTTTCTAATTATAACATTGGGAATGAGAGTTTTACAACGCTTCATTAACCCTTTGCTATTTCCCTTTCATATTTACCAGTACTCTTACAAAATAAAAAAAAATTAACTTCTTCAGATAAATCTGGGATGACACAATCCATACCTGCACCTTTACTTCTCAGGTAATGCAGCCATGAAATACTAACATTTACGTTTTAAGTTTTTAATGTGACGTATAATATGCTGATTATCTCAGGTGCTATTATAATTTATTAACGGACACCTTATTCGATTTTCAGAAGAATGAGTAGATATTAATAAACATTTAGTTAAAGTTACAATTAGTACAGAACGGGTTTTTTGATCCATTTAAAATACACAAACTCACAATTTGCATATTATATCATTTTCAGAAACACACAAATTCGTTAATGATCTTACAATTCATTAACTCGCTATATATGCTGTTACATACGTTACATACATATACCTAAAGAATTATAATTACATAAAACTAATCGAATGAAATATTTTTGGATATTACGAGTAATGTAACCTTTATTTTATGTGACTGCGAAATCAAAGTTTTTTTTCAAACACACTTTATTGCATTAAAACATTTCGAACATTTAAGATTTAACACACATTTTCAAATTTGCCATTTCGAGAATATGCAACTCATTAGAGGCCGGAGAAATCTTCATTTTGCTGTTTCACTGTGCGTCTAAAGTACTTATTATTTAGAAAAATCCCTGGAAATAAATTGAGAAAGTTGAAATGAGACGTCATAATGGGGCAATGTACAGCTGTCCCCGACAGACCCGTTGATGTCGTCCCTGGGAGGTAGGTTGTCATGGCAATGAGGTTCCACCGAGAAGGTTAAACTGATCACACAACGGCAGCAGAAGATCGCTCAATATGAGACCCATACTCGGGAGACTAGCACAAGTTCTTGACAAAATGAATTTCGTTTGTGTGAATCCGTGAGGGAAGAAATAAATATTTGCTTAGTTGTCAGAAAACAAATACTATATCATTAAGAAACAAGAAGGAAAAACCCGAGGAAAAACTATAAATTTCTTTTTATAGCAATTTTAAGATTAGATTGGAAAACAGCTAATTTTTATAGAAAGCAGTGAACGTTTTCTTACAGGATATGCTTTTAATGTGATGCAATTCTTGATCCCAATCATCACAGTTAGAATTGTATCGATTTGAATGAAGCTAAAAGGATTTATAAATTGTCTTGTCTTCTTTGTACTCTGTGAAAGAACGATTTTTCAATAAACCTATCACTTTTGGTTAAATTGAGCCTAACACTACAAAAAAAAACTCTTAAAAATTCAAGTAGTTTAAAATCTTCTTGTTAAGTAAGTAATTAATGATACTACACCTATTGAATTTTAGGACTTCTTATCAATATTTATCATATTGGCAGGTATTATGAATGTATAAAAACAATGAGAGACCACTCTTATTTTACTGCTTCATTTAGAATAATTTATTATGTTCTACATTGATTCTACATCTTCCAACAAACCTATGCTCATTTACAAAGTTGGTTCATGCAAATATTTTACATTATTTACTTTGCATCTTTTAACTTTATAAAGAAAAACTTCCTCAAATACACTCAAGAAGAAATATTAAAAAAA
Source organism: Nephila pilipes (assembly GCA_019974015.1). Taxonomy (NCBI): domain Eukaryota; kingdom Metazoa; phylum Arthropoda; class Arachnida; order Araneae; family Nephilidae; genus Nephila; species Nephila pilipes. Next base: position 746,363 of record BMAW01084668.1, on the reverse strand, counting down.
ATATAGGATTCGTTTAGCTTGGGCCTTGAGTATGAGAAACATTATTTAACTTCATTTTATACAGAAGTTGACCCTGAATTTAATTTAAAATGCGTCGAGTCTTCGTTCAGATATAGTAATTAGACATCACATTTATTTTGTGTGAATTGCAATTAGTATTTATTTCCACTTATATTTAGTAGAATCATGTTTAACTCAGAGAGCAGAGCAGAGGCTTATTTTTATTAGCAGAGGCTTTTACTTTTACTTACTTTTTTTTACTTACTTTTATTAACATGTCAAGCAGAGGCTTACTTTTATTAAGTCTCTCAAGCTAAGTGTATGAGTAAAATATTTTATTAAACCAAAAAATACTTATATAGTTTATAGAATTTGCTATATTACAATCCTGGACCCTGGTGGTTGAGCATAAAGACAATTGGACTCTAGAGCAACAAAATATAGTTAATGAAAATCAAATCAAATCTAGAGTGTGACTCCAAATTTCAAAAGAACAGAGTCGATTAAAAGAACAGATTAAAGAATAATTCTTTTAAGCAGAATATGAACTAAAAAGAATTTTGCACGAGTAATAGGATAATATAACTCAGTTTTAGTCTAGACTGCATTTGGGATGCATTCCAATTCCTTATATTTAACAATTAATACTAATTTTCTTATGTTCTTCCTTATTTTTTTTTTGTATTTATCGTAATTTTTAAAGTTTATCCAATAAAATCCAGTAGTTCTCATAGCCAGATAAATTAAATAATTTTAATTGTTAAAAATTTCTTTCGTTTCTCCTTGCATCATATATTAAAAACTTCGGTTCACGTGTTCATTTTTAACGACACATAAATTTACATTTATGCAGAGTAAATATGGAAAAAATAATCGTGGTTGATTGGAAAACATGCCATTTAGTATACATACAAATGAATAAATTGTTTGTTGATTATATTTAATGAAAAAAAATTCACAAAACTCTGAACGTTTGGTAAAACTGAAAGATAAAACTACGTAGTGAATTAATTTTTAACTTTCATTTTTGATTTCCTACATCGAAAAGCGGCTGAAAAAGTTTTAAATTTCGAAACATTTATGAATAGATTACAGTAGTACCTTAACATATTCGAAAACCATTTAAACAAAATTCTAAATCTTTATGGAAGACAATTTTATTCGATCACACATTGCATGCTATTTTAGTTTTTAATCTTTTTCCCTTTTGAATCAATTTAAAGTATTCTATGGGTTTTTATTAAATAAATCTACCACGTAATGTTTATTTAAGGAGTTTCATTAAAACCACGGTTCATGGAAGGAAAAAATGAACTTCTTGATTAAAAAAAGTTCTTTTTTCCCCAACTTTTAGTTCCAGGGCCTTAAAGTATTTAATATTTTACTCTAACTTTAATTAAAGTTAATTTATTCAAAAAGGTCTCCAAAGGAAAAAAAGGACAGAGGATTATTTAGGAGAATTTTAGGAATTAATTTATATGAGAAAGGAATTTTCTAGAGAATTGTGACATGAATTCATTGAATAAACTGGTATAAACCACGGTATATAAAGCAAATTTATTCCTAACGATAGAACTTAATAAGATAGAAATTAGAATTTAAAAATATTTGATTAATATATTATAAGATAATGAAATTAAATCAACTAATAACTTTTCTAATTATGCAATAATTTTTAAATTAAATTATTTAACAGTTTTTATATAAATTTAAATGCAATTTTATGTAAAAGTGGCAAATTTCAAAGTAAATATAGAGTTTTTTCTTATTATAAAATTGTATAAAATTCAATTTTTACTTCATGTATAGCAAAGATAGGGCAGTGGCTGATAATATTTAAATTCAGGCTCAGATTCCACCAAACATCCTAGTGCGAAATAATGAAGGTCACGAAGTCCTCGTTTGGGAAGGAGTCGTGAAACCTCGGTAGTTATGAGACCGAATTACTTTAATAGAGATATTGAAGTCGAATCTCTTTTATTTATATCACCGTTCCAACAAAGCACTTGAGAGTTATATAATGGAACTATTGCACGTTAATTGGAACTCTGTCTCAGAGTTCTCATGCAGTGTGCCATGGAAGTTAAAAGGGAGGGTGAGAGAAGATGAGATGTCATCTACATCACTTGACTCTGGTTAAAAATTATGAAAGCAATTTGTCGACAATAATCTGGAATTGTTGTTTGATGTTTTAATCCAATTGAACTAAATATTATGATATGGAAGTTAGAAGAAGTATTTCATCTCCGGTGTCGTCCTCGTCACATTTGAACTTAACACACATCACGACGACTAGCTCCTGTAGCCAGAGTTGTAGCGATGATTGACTCTTATATCTTAACACACACACACACACACACACACACACACACACACACACAC
>BMAW01084668.1:690202-727642 GCA_019974015.1 Nephila pilipes | reverse complement strand
ATACATACATACATACATACATAATATCTGTAAATGTGTTGTAACTTATTCCACAAAGTCCTAAGCTAGACTATGTCTACGAGACCAAAATACTTCATACAACCAGATATGAGAAGAAGTGAAGTAATTATATCTTAAACTCCATTGTAAGCTCCATGAAATTTAAAAGATACTTGGGAGAGGTTTGGGAAATATTACGATTTGTGCATGTCGGAAAGGTTTTCTACCCTTGTCAAAATTAAAACTCTTAGTGTGTCTACATGTAAGTCTACAATTAGTGATTAGAATATCTATAGCTCCCTTAATATTAAGGACACCACTAGGAGCTTACCAGGTATGCTGTTCGTGAGTGGGAGGGATGTCTTATAATTTCTGGACAGATATTTTTTATTTTTGAATAGGTTTCAAGGAAGGTGAGAGAAGTATTTGGACCTGTTTGATTACTAGCTCTTTTCTCTGCCAGATTATCAGCAATTTCATTACCAATAAAGTCCTTTATGAGAAGAAACCCCATTGGAGTAGATTTCATGTTGCTTTGAAAGGTGTTTGAGGGTTTCAAGGAAAGAAACAACAGCTTTATCGTGTGTCTCAGTTAAGTTCCTCATGTGCTGGAGGACACTGCGACTCTTTGATAAGATCCCAAATATTGACGAATGAGGTTTTGGTCTAAATTATATTAAGCGCCTCTTTAATTACAAAAAGCTCGGATCTGAAGATTGAGCAAAAATCTGGATTCCGAATCTTAAGTTTATTAGAGAAGGTAGGGCCTTAATGAAGACACGACTGTCAAAGGTATTGTTTTCATTTCTGTTGTCATAGGCGTAAATTAGATTTGTAGATCTAGGAAGACTTTCCTAGACTACGTTAACTTTCAAGAGAAAGTTAACGTAGAATATTAAATAAGTCATAATTTATATTAGTTTCAATCTTGAGTTGGTTTTGGAATTGAATTCTTGGCAGACCTTCTAGATGGTTAATGATTGTTTTAAAGAATGTCTTTCACCATTTTGATTTATCATGAATATCAAATTAATCCGAAAAAAAGGGCTGTCTCTTTTCAATCTTCGGTTATTTGAGCAATTTCTAAGATTCGCAGCAGATGTTCGACGATGGTCATTAAAACAGTTAAGCCTGACTCCTTCAAGTTCTGTAGATCGCTTCAATTCACTATTCAGGACAGTTAGTGATCTCAAGACGAATACAAGGATCTAAATATTTGGTAGTTCAGCTGTTCTTGTTCTTACTTAAGTAAATTTCATGTGAATGAAAATATTTCTTATATTTATAAGATGAATCGAATGTGGACAAAATGGCCAAATCCAATTTTTTTCAGAGCTGAACACTTCATAGGAAGTGTTCCTCAGCACATTGATTTCATGAAAAGATCATAATCTTCTGATTTTTCCAAATCTTTCCACAGTACCTTGAATTTATCTGTCTATACAGCTGAACTTTTAAAATCAAACATTTCGGAATTAAAATTGTCAACTTTAAGGAATAAAAAAATATTGCGAAACTGAAACATTGCTTCCATCAATATTAGGGTTATTCTCATAAACCTTTTTTTTTTTTTTTCATGTTACCCTTTTAACAAGAGGAAGAAACTAATTTTTCCCCTTTTTACATCTGTTTCAAGTGATATTAATTTCGAGGGAAAACTCTTCCCTTCCACATATATTTTAAAAATCGTGTGGTTATTTTCTTGGTGTCGTAAGTGGAAATCATTATAATAGTTCATCATGTTTACTAACAGCAAATATCTTGAAATCCATTCTTTACCATTGAGTTCGGGATCATGTTCACCGATTTCGCAAAGAAATATTTGTATCTCAACGAAATATTCTACAAATATACAATGAACTAAATCTAGACTTAATCATCATATTTCCAAATATCGCAACAAATCTCATATTTCAATTCAATTTCCGTCAACAAAGCTTTGAAAGGCCCATGTATTGAGGCTGATCGTGTTACTACCATATTTTCGATTTTAGCAATCTTTTCCAAAACATTGACTGAATTGTCAAATTGATTTTTCCAAAACATTGAAAATTTATTGACTTTTTAAATAAATTTTCTTCATGTATGATGCAATGAAACGATAAAAGTGAATAGCAAAGTTTATTTTCCTTTAGTGTCACAAATCCAAAATTTTTTCCTCTCACAGCCGTTGTTATAGCATAAGTTGTAGCTCATAGCTGATGTCATAGCATAAGTTGTTATGGAGAACGATTTACTTTTTAAATCCATTACTTGCTTTTTTTAAAAAATAAGTAAGCTCTTATACACTGCTGGCCATTAAAATTGCAATACCCCGAAGGAAAGCAAATACAAAAAAGATATTTATTTAAAGTAAACAGTATGGCATGGAGACAAAATGATTAAATTTTAAAGTAGTTTGGAGGTTTGTAGGGGTGAGAAATTAGTAGAAACAGTTGCCACCCCTGGCAGCTGAAACGGTCCTTACCCGATTACGCATGGAGTCGAACTGGGCTTGGATGACAGAAACTGGCAACTTATTTTCTGCTGCTTCAAGTCATACATCTTCAACAGTATTAGCTGGAGAGGGGTGACGGGCTAGTCTCTCAGCAACCCATGTTTTCAATGGGTGACAGATCTGGAAACCATACTGACCTGGGCAACAATCGAATACCCTGTGTATTGAGGAAGGTCAGAACACGACATGCAACATCATGGGCTTTGCATTATCTTGTTGGAAGATAGTGGTGTGCAGGCCTTGAACCACACATACTGGACACAACCACTTGACATAAGATGTCAGAAATGTACCGGCCTGCGTTCAAATTACCGTCGATCTGAACTAGAGATGTGCGTGTCGTGTATCCAATGGTTGCCCAAACCAGGTGCAGCACCAGGTGCAGGACCCCTATGCCGCAACGAATGCAAGCAGGTGACGAGTGGTCTCCTCGGAACTTCCAGATACATATACGGCCATCAGAATACTGCTCGCAGAATCGGGACTCGTCTGAAAAGATGACATTGTGACGCTCCTGTATTCAGTTTTGTCGTTCGGTGCACCAGAGTCATCGTCTCTCTCTATGTTGCATTGTCAAGGGAAGTCAAAGTAATGGACGCCGGGCATAGTCCATGTTGCTGCAAATGTCATCGCTGCGTACGATTGGATATACGTTGATATTATTTTTCATAGATACCGGGTGTGCTGCAAACATGCCCATTTTCTGAATAATGGTCGTGATGTAGTTTTGCAGAGCCGACCTCACAATATGTCTATCCTCTCGGGCTGAAATCATGGGAGAGAGTGGAGATCTTTCATGCCATTCAGTATGACTCTCAGCCACCCATTGATTTCATATTCGCATGACCGTGTTTGCATTTCAATCATTGAGACGGGCAATATCACGGAACGATAATCCACTCTCTCGTTAGACAATGATACTGTCTCTTTCAAATTCCGACACGTAGTGGTAAGCATTTCTTCTTCTTATTTGAGGCATATCACGATATTCTGAGCAAACTCCGACCTTACAAAGCGCTTTCCGAATGAGAAATCCCCTACACAATTTTTCTTTTATACAGTGCTTCAGATGTCGTTTCTCCCTTCTGCGTAGTCAAAATGCGCTGAAATGCCAATCATATCCTAACCTCATATCCTAATGCATATCCTAACCTCAACTTCCTTTCTTGAGATCTTGACGTTCGCCAGATCATTCCTTCCTGGTGTTGCAACTTTAACGGCCAACAACTTTACTGTGTATTTCACGAAAATTGTTTATGCCTTGGTTGTATCATTCATAGAAGCAAGATCGAAAAGTTCTTCCTTGACTTTTGAGCTATTTATTAATGCATATCTAATAATAATTTCAAGCTTATTCGTACTACTTCCATCGAATGCAATGCTAATTAATATCACTAGATAACGAACCATTTTCGACTTGTTCATCTATATTTTTAGCCATATCTTCAAAACAGAACTGGAGTGTTCTAGCTGATAGTGAAAATTTTTAATTCTCTTAATGATTTGTTTTTTTTTTATTTGCGAAGTCATTAAATTAGTTTTCGAAGCAGTTTATGGATGTGTTTATCAAAAACTTGAAGTCTGTAAGAGGTTTCCGTCGGTACCAATTTTAAGAGCTGCAGCAAAACTGACAGATGTAGCGTGATTGTAGCTGGTAATAAAATGCTTAACTCTGTTTTTCTAAGTATGATACACGCTTAGTAATGTATTCAGATTTTTCTTCACTTACCACTCATATTTTTATGCTTTGAAGATAAGTGTCGCTTAACACTGAAAGTTCTGGCGATAATGACATTTGTGTATAAAGTACATACCAGTTTGACACTACTTTTCATAGATGCACATTTTACTTTCCATTCGTCTTAAAATTATCTCTTTTTTGCATTTTTGTTTGCCTATTGTAAAAAAACGTTTTAATAATGATAATCATTTCACTGCGTAACTATAACTGCGTCTTTATTCTTGCTCTATTGGAAAATGATACAATTGAGAGTGAACCTATAGAACTGAGTTAGCGGTAACAGTGTTAAATATTTTTCAAGGAACTGTAGATCAAAATCACCAAACATGTCAATTTATCCTTGTAATTATGTAACAATTTTATTTTTAAAAATAAAAATATGAGTTCTTCATTGCAACTTTTAATCGGACAAAAATGTTGTTCAATTAATGTTTTTAGTTATTCTTCGAGAATTCGTTTCATATTTATGTTTCATAACTTATTTTTTTAATATATTATACGTTATTTTTAGAACTCAAGTGGCTAAATTGAATTTATAGAAATAGGTCACTCGGTACCCGTGGGTTATAAGTTGCTGAGGCCTGTTCTGTGTAATGTATTACTCATTTTTCGACACATAGTATACATCTCTTTTGACGCACTTGCATCAACGCGGGACTAGTCGGACAAATCCATCTAAGAAGAATTCGTTGGTTGTTGTTGACACCAGGCCTTACTAGCAGCTTTCACCTTGTTATCAGAAGGAAAATGACGTGTTCTGAAGAAGCTCTTTCATCTTTGGAAAGAGGTAAGAGTCTCAACTTCAATCTTATCTCTATATGGGTCGTATCAGCTTTTAGCACACCAACGGCACCTCTGAACAAAGGAAAAAAAAAACATTATGTAGAAGACACATGTAGCAACAAGAATTTTGAAAATTTGATAGTAAATAAAAAATTATGTCTATGGAAGCATTACTTTTCAACTGAACCCTCTTTCGCGATCCCATTTATCAAATTATACATGATGCCTCACGGTCATCGAGCACTTTGGAACGTCCTTGTTAACATTTCTGAATTCACAAATGAAGGACCCACAGAGGGGCACTGAATATATAATCTCTAGAAATATCACCGGTTCATACGGAAGGAAAAGTTGTTTTATTTCTCTTTCTGGTGACCTTTCATCCCTCCTGATGACGCGTATAAAAAAGATTTTTCACCTAAATTGACACATGTTTCGTGGACACACTTCTCAAATACTCTCCTCAGACGCTCTTCTCAAACACACTCATCAGACACACTTGCACTCTGAGACACATGTGTGCACACAGTCAAGCCCACATAAAGCACATACAAGCATTGGCACACACACCGACGCGTGACAAATAATCTAACTTAACAATTAGTTAATCCGCATCTACAGCTGCAAAGAGAGTGGGAGAAGCCCGTATCATTAAGGTACTATATACATTTCATAATATGGTAACTTGATTCTAATTATCTGTTCAATATAAATTTAAGTGCACTAAATATTAATTTTTATTATTTCAGTAATATTGTCAATTTATTTATTTTACTTTGATCTCTTAATCGGAACTTTTCCTCACCCATAATACAATTACGACCGCTTAACAATTACTAAATGCAATTAATTCATAGTTTAAGGATAATATTTAATCAGAGAGACAAAGCGCCGTATCGCAAGCTGTAACGTTCTATTTAATACGAGCAGATAAAATAGATTATTAAAAACAAATCAATGAAATGAATCAATGAAATGGTCACTCGTAATAAATATTAAATAAAAGGATTTTTTTTTAGTTATTTCCAAATATTGCAAAATATTATCATCCCAACAAATTTATTTTCTCAATCTATTTATTCAATTCTAAGAATTTAAATTGCTTCTTAGAAGTCCAAAATTTTATCATACAAATTCCAATCGATAATTTTTCTATTTAGAATATTTTATTTTACGATAAAGCCTTTTAATATTTTAATAAAAATTTACTCAATGTTCCTTGAGAGCTTTTAAATATATTCTATGTATCTTTTATTTAAACTAGACAAAAATAAGTTAAAGAATAGGGCGGATTCCCATTTATTTGCTAATGAGACTTCGCCTTTTTAATACTTTTCTATGGTCCTGATCATTAATCTTGGTAATAAAATAGTAAAAATAGAACGGAATAGATGTAAATTAAATGCAATTTGCCTGTCTTTTCTTTTATCTTATGAAGAACATCATTGGGGATACAATAATATCAAACATTTAATGCAATAAGTCATGCACAATTTATATATTTGGCATCGAGGTTAAAGACTTTTTTTATTTGAATATTTGATAAATGGTACACTTTATAGCTTAAGAACTGGATTTCTATCGTTTTTGAAATATTGCTCAATTTTCTTGTAATGAAAGTTTTTTTTTTTTTAAATTCTGATTATTGTTAGTACTATTCTGATTAAGATTTTTATTACAGTTCTTTTAAAAAGAAATGGATATTATTCTTTCTTTATTTTTCAGAGAAATAAAAGGGTTTAATGTAGTAAAAACATAATTATTGTAAGGAAGGAATATTTACTTTTTTGCAGATATAGTTTTTTAAATATTGTTAAGATCTGCATCTTCACACTCACACACACAGATCAATAGACATATGTGAAGGGTTTCTAATACATATGATAACTTCCCAGATACTGACCAATATCTCTAAGTTAAACAATGACCTTCTTCTAAATTACTAATATTACGGATTGTGACAACACAATATTGTTACGGATAAAATTTCCCGTGGGAGTGTGTGTGGATAATGAAAATCAAGGCCAATTCGGAGGATAACGACAAATGGTGATTTATTTATAAATTTTCAAGACAACACACAGATAACACAGATTGGACAATAACAATACATACAAGATACACAGCTCTTGCACAATTTAGTGACATAGGCACAGGAATAAAACATACGTTTAAGTGCAGTCACAGTTATAAAGCAACGTTCTGCTCACTAGCTTGTTACTCCTCACTGCAGACAGTTTCCGCATTAATATTTTGCACTTCCATGGCAGGATCCGACAATTTCTAGTAGATACACGCTGCTTCCTTACAAATTCACCCGGCACGCTCTACTACAAGTGCCGACAGTTTTCAGTCGATACCCAGATCGATATCCTCAATAGTCTCCAAAGATGGACTCTCCGTAATAGTTCCGTTAGATTCAGGCCGAATCTCCTCTCTACCAAGATTTTCCAATCGGTCTACAAAACAGACTCCACAAACAAACTGATTCCGTACACAGACTCATTCCTCTTTCGACTGTAACTTTAGGCGTATTTATAACTTTTCCGGCAAGGTGTGACGTCACATGGGAAATTTCACGAGAAGTCTGTAACTTTCTTCCCTATCGATATTTCGACTAGATTCCAGCTCCTTAGGGTACTTCGCTCAGTTTCTCACCAAGTCGCCAAATCCGTCGCCAAGGTGAAGTGGTCATTGCTTTCATCCTATTTCGCTAACTAGTGACTTATTCAATCCAAAATTTTTTTTTTGTATCTATTCTCATTCATATTCAATATATAGAAGAATGTTTATATCTCCTTATAAATTTTTGAATATATTCAAATTTTACTGTTTTATTTTCATAAATTTTCTATTATTAATGCACAAAATACATTACATTTTTTTGTAGCTGGATTCAAGATCATAATTCCGCCATTCGAATATTTGTACATTTTTCACCGCGACTTATTCCCAGTAACTACAACTAAAAATTCATTCACACATATAGCTTACAATATAGTAAATTTTTCCATAAATATTGCGAAATGTTAACATTTTATCAAACAAAAATTTATGCCTTTAAAAAGTCGTGGAATCGTAATGCTTAATGCCACTCCATCTTAGCCAAAATTCAAATCAATGGCTAATGAAAAATCTTTTATACCCTAATAACCTTTTTAAACTCTTTTCTTATTCAGCAAATTTAAATTAAATTTTGAATGCTAATTGTAATTCAAAGTTTAAATCTTAATTAACAAGTGAATACAATTTTTCCTTCCATTTTGTTGAGACTAAAGTTATTAACAATTTTAAGCATTTTGTAACTGTTTAAATCACATTTTAAATTATTTATTAAGTTAGGAAATAACTGTAAAATGTCAAATTCATTATACGTTTTTGCCATCAGTTACTGTACATGTGTGCAAACTATCTAATAACTTTTTAAAAATTGTTAAACATTTTTTAAAATTTTGAAATTTAAATTAAAGAAGTTTAAGCAGATTTTGATAGTTCTAAAAAGATTCGTCCATTGAACATAATAATAATAAAATTTATGCATATTCGTGTATCTCTCTGATCGTCATAATTTAAAATTATTTAAAAAGTAGGAGATTATATTAAATTCGCTTATAACTTATTTTATTTATCGTAAGTGTAAAATATTAATTTTTAATAGATAAATTCCACTTACTTTTACTTTCCTTTACTTAATTTCTCTCATTTTCAGTGCATAATTCTAATTATGATACATAAGCAGTTCAGTCAGTTCTTATTAATTTTACCATTTAACTCAGCAAACTCAAAAATTAACACTTTTTGATGTTTGCTCCAGGGACATTTACATCAATCACTTTTTAATAATATATTTTGTGTAAGAGTTTCCTTTTAATTCCATTTTTAATGATTAAAAAATATGGATTTATTTGAAATGAATTCAATTGTGCATGTGAACACGTTTATTCTTTTTATTTCTGAACAGACCGATTGCACAAATTCTGACTGAAAATGCAAGAAAAGGTCAAGGCATTTGAGAATACATAAGGTTCCCCCAAATGAAAGTGGGACCGCAGGCGCTTGAAGAATCATGAAGCTTTGCATACGCCAAAAGAGCGGGCACTGAGTTATAGAAAACAGGTGGGATCTTAGGAACGGTCAGTTATCTGGGTGACTGTGAGGAAGCAAGGTAATCGCTACCAGTAGGATAATGGATGTATCCAAACGTAGTTAATGTGAAATTTTTAACTTCAGAAATTGGAGAGTCAAGTTGATATCTATCGTCAGCTGCAAATATGTGTGAGGTGGATTGTCTCTCTTGAATATTAGTGCTTCGATGGCGCAGTGCATTTTGTAATAGGATGAATTATTTCGATGCCTGGTCTCGACCAGGTCAAGCACATATGGTCATCACCAATTACTGCAGTGGACAATATGCGTGGCAGAATAGGTGAATCACTATGATCGAGATAGTGACAGCACTATCTTTCAGTAAATGATTTGTTACACACTTCTCCTTTAAAATAAGTGTAATCAGCTATTGCGCCATCATTAAAAATGAAAACAGCAATCTAGAGACTTATGTTACCTGTTATCCACAAAGTTTATTCTGTTGCATAGCAACACTCGCAATCATGTGGCTACTGCATGCAAAGATTTTAAGTTTCATCGATTTTAAGTGGGAAATCCTCGAACATCCCCTTTGTAGGCCTGACTTATCACCTTGTGACTACAATGTCTTTGTACATGTCACCATGTCTCTACCATGTCTCAAGAAATCATGTAAATACGCTTAAGAAAAGACGGGGCGGTTCGGATTGCCGTTGAAGCATAGTTCTTTAGACAATCACAGAGATTCTTGATTCAAGATATTCATCGTTTCGGGGACCTCTGGGACGACTGTATCAATCTGCATTGTAACTATGTACACAGTCATTATATTCCTTATGTATCTTTCTTTGTTCTGTATACTTAATAGGTTATTACCGTTACATTCTTCGTCAAACCAATGGAGGTCTGACATTTATTTAGGTGGCATTTATATAACTTCCCGCCTTCATAGAGACCTTGCAATGCAAACACCATTCGGAAATGTTCTACGTCTCTTAACATAGTATGGCGCAAAGATAACTAACAAGGATCCACTGGCTTTTGTTACCCATACTTATTTCTAAGGCACGTACGGGACAAAATTGAAAAGATAGCTAAGCGTATTACAAGAAATAGATGTTACATAAGAATATGGCAAAGCAAATGTCATTTAGAGGGAGTAGAAATCCCTCAAGATAGGATATAACACTGAACAATAATTTTTAATTTTTTTAAAAACCAAAATACAAGTATCCACTTGTTATGAATTTGGATCACTGAACACGAAAATCTCCCTCGAAAATTCTCTTCTCTCTCAAAGTTTTGAATATTTTTACCGTTTACATTTTTCATGTAACTCAATGGGATATTATAAGTACGATACTTATTATAAGAAAATAAGGAAAAATAGGCACTGTCGATAAAACTCCTTCTAACTCAGTTTCATTTTCGTCATTTAGAGATGTCTTAAAAACAAGCTTGAAGTAACTCAATTCCTGTTGTTTATGCAGCCCTAGGTAAAAAAAGATATCCAAAGAATGGACACCTTCTGGATCTTATACATTACAATAAGCATAAGTGGTTGTTTTGTGGTGATTTTAAAATAAATAAATTGTTCTCGGCTGCAAGGGTAATACACAAAGAATTATTGCTGTAAATGTCAATGAGGGTAAGCGTGTGAGGCATACCCGTTACAAACAGAAGGAAAGAACAACTCTGCGAACAATTTCGACGCCTAGCACTAAAAATGTTTCAAATGAACCTGTATTGAACCCTAACAGCAATGTTGTACTACCATTGCACATAAAACTGTGACTTATGAAGGCATTTGTGCAAAGGATATTAGCAACAATTAATGTGTAACTATTTGAATATTTAGTTTCCATATCTAAGCATAGTGAGGATAAAACTGAGAGTTTAAAGGTCACCTGATACGCAAATATTTGCAAAACAATCTCAATCCAGGTGAGCCGCATGCTACCATTATTTCCAGAATGTTAGAATACAGTTTTTGGTCAACCTTCGTGATGAAAATTACAAAGACCTAGTGGAAGGCCTCATATCTATCTACGAGGAAACTGGATGCGACATGTCTCTAAAACTGATTTTACTGCTTTCAAGTATTGATGTCTTCCGACTGAATTTGGGGGGATTTAAAAGAAGAGAAAGGAGAGAGGTTCCATCAGGACATTTCTACAATGGAACAGCAATACAAAGGAATGAGATCAATTTCAATGTTAGAATTTTTCTGCTGGGTGATCTAAAGAGATGTTTCGAATGTTTCCCACAAGAGGAAGGCAAAAGGACGACGAGTATAAAAGGGAAAATTTATCAACTGAACTTTTATTAACAAACTGTTGTATTCCCATAGTGTTATAAGTAAAATGTAAACACTGAAATTACTCAGGAATTTCAAACGGTAGGCGATTTTAATCATAATTTTCGTGTTTAGAAACCCGAAATTTATAAAGAGCGGAAATTTTCTCGTCTATAAAATTTTCACCGTTAAACAATGTTGCAAGCAAGAATTACGAAATTCTGTTATTTACATTTATAGATAACGTTTATGATGTCTGGGCTGCTTATAACTACTATAATTGTTACAAAATGAGCAAATATATTAAATTAAGTCCATTCAAATTAAAAAAAAAAACATATTATGCCCAAACAGGAGAGTTCTAGAAGCAAAAGTCAAGAAAGACAGACGGAGAAAAATTGATTTACGAATTTCATGTAATTATAACAGAATATGGCGCGATGAACATATGATATGACTGTATGGGAGGCAATAAGTATTGATCGATGGGTTTGAAATAACATCGCTTTTGAGTTTCACGAAGTCTTTTGGAGATGGATTTCATTACTATCAATTTCGAATAATTTATAAGGGCTGCACCTGATCTTGCAACTCTCTCTCCTAACACCCACAAAATGCTACATTGAGGAAGTTTACCCCAGTTTCATTTAATGGGAGGTAAACTCTATTGTACTATGGAACAGTTTGGATGGAACTTGCGATTTGACTGATATATTTCTGATAAAAAAAACTCGTGACCTTAATCCCTGGGTTACTATAGCTCCTTGTTAACACCAGTTGCATTTATCTATGCGACTTTTATATAAGTACATAACAGTGCATAACTTTAACAAATTTTTCCTTGTTCATATTTGACATGCATTTGTTACTTAATGTTATTAAATAATACAATGGCTTTTTCTATATGAGTGTTAATGTTGGATGAAGTCCTTAACACAATTAAGGATTGTTAATATACGCTTTTAATATTATTAGAAAGACGAATAAGTTGCTGACCTGTATTCATTGCGTTTGGGTATTGAGTTCTAATTTTATTTGGCATTCTTATGTATATTTTTTTTTATCATTTGACGTTCTTTTTCTCTTTTCGAACTCATCGTCACTCAGCAAAAGATTAAAAAAAATAATTTTAAAATGAAAAAAAAAAAAAAAAAAAAAAAAACGGGGAAAAAGCATTATATCCTAAACTTATTTTTCGTGCTTTTTCGATTTTTGTGTAATTGATTAAACATTTCTGCGTAGGTAAATTCTTTTGATTTCTTCGATTTGTACTCGAGTTTGGTTTTCGCCTCTTTTAAAACCTTTCTTTAGAAAAGAAGTACAATCATTTTTGTGTAATGAAGAAACGCATATTTTCAAGACAGCGATTATATATTATTAGGAAATATTAAGAATGCTGAATTCAGTTTTATAATTCCATATAAAATTTAAAAAGATGGAATTTAAATACAAAGAAAAATATATATCAGTTAGAATTCAAAATTATCGAATTTTAGAAAGCAAGGAAGTAATTCCAAATTTCTTAAGCAGATTCAATAGTTTCATTTTATTTGTGAGGAAAGATAGAACATGAAATAATATTCAGAGCTGCTGAAGCTTAATCAACGAATGGAGAAATATCGGTTTCTTCAAGCATATTTTCTCTTTCAGAAAATCGCAAATTGAAATACAAGGAGCATTGTCATCTGGATTTTATTTATTAAAATTAATTTGTACCGACGACTCTCTTCTTACTGAGATGTATGGGATCGAATTAAGTTGTAGATACGCACGCAATTCCCATGATACCTTTCGCCATGTGTTGATTCCCAGAGTATGTTGCCTGGTAGCGCAGAGCGAGCAGGTCGCCGACCAAAAAATGCACACACTCTATTGATTTTGGTGCCTCTTTTTTTTTTCTTTGTCATTTTTATTTTTTCCCTTTTCCACCCTCTTACCTCTTCTCTTCGTTCGTTCCATCTTTTCTATCTTTTTCCTGCACAACTCTTAGTGCGGTCGTCGAAAAGCAAAAAGCAAAGTGAAAGGGTAATTGCATCGAGGACGAAATTTCTGTCAATCACTGAACGAAGCGATGACGAACGGCGAAGAAACGAAGCGGTAAAAATCACGTTTCGCTGCGGAATAAAAAAAAAATAAAAAAGCAGACGACTCCTTCTTACCAAAGAGCGAGTTCTTTATTTTTATTTAGTCTTCTTATTCTTTTTTTATCGTTTGGCGCACTCTTTCTCCTTTCGTACTCGTTGCCACTGAACAAAAAGTAAAAAAATAAAATAAAATGGAAGAAGACAGAGAAGAGAAAAGAAAGAAAAAGGAATTATATGACCAAATTTTTCGAAGAAATGGAACAGCTTCGCGTTTATGGCGTAAGGTTTCGGACCGATAGCATAAAATGTGCCAATTTTGTAACAGGTAGACCAAATGGTGTGCAACTTAAAAAGAAAAACTCCGAAAGTGAAATTCTATTGAAGATTTTTATCTTCTCTCAATTCACTGTTTTGAGGTATAATCGTTTCTGATACAAAAATGTGAGCTTCATCCATTTTCTTTAAGGTATTGATCCCATGAACACTATACTAGTTTTTAGATTGACTTTTTAATAGAAAATTTTGTATTTGAAGCATAAATTGAACAAAATATAACTTAGGTTACATTAAAGAAGTAAAAAAAATCATAATGAATCCTCATATACAATTACTCAATTAAAAACTTGAACTCAATAAATGTTCTTGGTTGAAACATTAACGAATAAAAAAATTAAATGTTTAATCCATGAAAAATGACAATTTCCAACAATTCACAAGCCTCTTATTTTCCGTAAAATTAAACTTTGAAATCCAGAGTTTATGACGGTTTTTTCAAAATAAGTTACAAGATGTTCAAAAGATAATTTACATATTATAAGTAAGGTACATCGCGTTCAAAAATATTTAAAACGAAAAAAAAAAAGTCCTTCATTTTTTCTTTGCTTATTTTTTTAGTGCACTAATGAGCATAACTCGGAACTAAGAAAATCTTGAGACGGGGAAAAAGCCCCAACAACATTAGTTTCAAAATTGCCCTCAGCAAAATCGATTTTTATGCTAGATTAAAGAATAGAGGGTAAATTTTTTAAGATTGGTAGAAAGATATTATTTGCAGTGTTTTTTAAATCGAAATTTCGGCATCAAAGCATAAAGGATTTTTGTTTGCACAGGAAATTTTTAGACAGCTGAGATGTTTTCAAAGTGGCTTCACGATTACTTGAAATAAACTTAATGAAATGCACTTCTTTAATTTGAAAAAATAAAGCAAATCTACCCTCAGACACCTGTCTTTAAGCTACACCTTTGTGTTGAGAAATATTTTCCAATACATCGACACAACAAATGAGAAACACACAACTCTCTTAATAATAAAAATAAAGAGAACACTGAAAATTTTCTCTGCATACACACACACCCTTACCCACACACACTACTACACACACACACACACACACACACACACACACACACGCACACTTGCATTTGTGTGTGTGAGAATCTAACTACGGAAGGGACACATGCCTCGTTTTAAAGATGTCTAGGGGTTTTCTGAATTCAATAACAAAGCGGATTCTTAGAAGATGACATTTAATTAAACCATATATTATATTTCAGTATTTACTAAGTTAGAATAGAACTATTGGTTATACATATTAAAGAGCTATCAGAATGCACGTCTTTCTCTGTTGGTCGCACTCTTCCATCTGCCGTTACTCGTGTAGACCCCTGGAAGGATGTGACAAAGTAGAGCTCCAGCTCGTGGCGCCATCTAGTGTTGGAAGGCGTCTCAAAATGTAAAATCTTCTACAGCTATATTTTATAAGATTTAGAAGCAACACTAGAGTTATTGGCAGAAAGCCCAAGGAGACGGAGCTCACCCAAAGGGTATTGGGCTACAAACCGCCCCCGGGGAGACAATCACTCCCACATTCAGCATTTATTGACAAATAGAATTGTTTTTGTTACAATTTTTTACATAAAAAAAAGGGTAACAAAAACCATACATGTTGGAGCAAAGAGCAAAAGATAAAAAAAAAACAAAAACAATTCTAAACTTAGAAGAAAATAAAAGCTAATAATTTGTTTACAGAGTATATCGTCATAGTTCTTATTTTTCTAATTTTTCACTTTTTAATCCTCGGTCCAAGCACGACACCTGAGCTGGCACCTCTCTCTTCAAACTTCCACACCACGCCAGTGGGAGGACTCAGGACCTCGACCAGATTTAACATGCATCATCCCCGTTTCATGATGAGTCTTTTGTGGCATTATGGCGGTTTTTCCGCGACCATGACCACTATGCTACAGCGGGCTTCTCAGCGGTTAAGATTGCAAGCTTCCTTTGCGAATCTCAAATTGAGTGTCGGATTCTATCCTCGATTCCTGCAAGATTTCCTTCGTACAAAATGCTGAAAATACTGCACATTAAATGAAACATGGTATAAAAATCATAACGAGGTGTGGTAAAGAAGTTAGGGAAATCAGTTACACGACCAGTGTCATCGTAATTTGGTCGTGGCTCAAATTTACAAAGTCTGCTAGGTAGGCTTAATATTCTGATCTACAGCTATGTAAGAACTAGAGCTTAGTTTTCATTTTATTCATATGTTCTCGGTTTTAATATTCAGAAAAGGATCATTACATGAAAAACTTGATAAAAACTAGATCTGCTTAGTTACGACCAAATGCAAAATAAATAAATAGAAGAAGGAACAAAGAACAACTCTTAACGGAGTGGTGTCATTACAGGTCGAGTAAAATTTTGGACTCATTATCAATATTAATTTAAGCAGATTAACCCCATTCATTTAAGCGTGTGGTGTAAATTATATAAAAAAAAAAACATTGCTAATTTTTATGAAAATAAAAGGGATCTACAATTAATTTAACTATCATAACAACAAGATTATTTAGGAATCCAATATACGCTTACAGAAAAACTACATTTCAATTTGATTAAGGCTCTCGTCTACCCGCCATTTTGATTTCGTGGACGTAATGTTAATCCTATGGAATTTCGACTTGAATTCTCACATCTTTACTATTTGGTCATTTGAATGCAATAAAGTGCATTTGA
This sequence comes from Nephila pilipes, assembly GCA_019974015.1. Taxonomy (NCBI): domain Eukaryota; kingdom Metazoa; phylum Arthropoda; class Arachnida; order Araneae; family Nephilidae; genus Nephila; species Nephila pilipes. The sequence continues at coordinate 711,139 of BMAW01084668.1, read as the reverse complement.
AAGAGCAAAAAATAATCAATGCTTCTGTGGAATTACTTTTTCCCTAAGATTTTTAAAAATATTTTTATTCTTATTTTAATTATTCGTTTTTGAGCTTTCCGTTCTTTAAAGAATATTTTCAAATACTTTTAAGGATCAGAGCAAAAAAGTAATTCCACAGAAGCTTTCATCATTTTTTGCTCTTCAAATGCACTTTATTGCATTCAAATACATCAAATATTAAAGATGTGAGAATTCAAGTCGAAATTCCATAGGATTAACATTAAGCTGATGAAATCAAAATGGCGGGTAGACGGGAGCCTTAAGAGTTATATCTGTCAATTTAATCTGATAAAAAATATATCTCAATTTAGTGAAGAAATTTCCATATAGAAGGAAATTCATACCAATTTTATAGACTAAACTATAAAACTAGTTATAAGAATATAAAAATAATTATGATTTGAAAACTTTTATTTCGAACAATTTAGATACTTTTTCACTGCTTTAATCCACTTTGTATTGTCCTGTATCTCAAAATGATCACCGAATAGACTACTTCAAATGAAATGGGGGGGGGGACAGTTACCAAATATTAATTAGCTACTCAGGGGGCTATTGTTTTAGTTAGGTCATTTTTGGCGTACCAGATCGCTTTTCAATTTTTTATCGTTTGCTTCAATTTAAATTACATTTAGCTTAAATGTATTCAATTTAATAATTTCTCTTTTGCTTTAATTTTAATTATATGTAGCTGATATAATATTCAGTTTAATAATTTATCGTTTGCTTTATTTTTAATTACATGTAGCTTAAATATATTCAATTTAATAATTTATCGTTTCATTTAATTTAATATCGAAAAAGTTTTATTTCGAACAAATTTTTTTTCGAACCATTTCTCGATATTTCATAGCTTACCTTAATTTTTATAATTAATTGAGTATTTTAAAAATAATTATAAAAAAAAGCGCACCATAGGTGGCTAAATCTGTTATTTGTGTAACTTTGCATAGAACTTTTTAATTTCCCCCAGTTTTTGTGATCGCAGATAAAGGTCTTATACACGCTTAAGTTGAAATTACTCTCTATAAAAAAAAAAAAAAAAAAAAAAAAAAGGAACGATGCACCAAGAAGGAGTTATCCGATGGAGACGAAATTGATGGATAGGGAAATTATGTACATAATAGAAAATGATTAAAATTTCAGAAAAATTTAATGATTTATTTCAGAGTTATATAGTTACAAAGGAACGAGTTCAATAAGGTGTTGACCCACCTCAATCTTGGATGCAAGCTGCCACCGACGTTGCACAGAGTGATAAAGCTACTTGATGATCTCCTGAGGTATTTCTTGCCAAGTTTGCTCCAATTGTCGGGCTCGGTCTTCAACATTCCCCGGTAGATGTAGTCGCCTTCCCGTCATATCCCAGACATACTCGATTGGAGAGAGATTTGGCTAGCCAAGGAAGTGTTTTACAAGCTGTAAGACAGTCCATAGCGACACGTGCCGTATGTGGTCTGGCATTATCTTGCAGAAAAATAAGACCAGAGTACTGCAAAAGGAACGGTAGCAAAACGGGTCTCAGAATGTCTTTGACGCACCGCTGTGCTGCAAGTGTGCCTCTAATAACGACCAAAGGATCCGGCTATAAAGGGATGGCACCCCAGACCATAACTCTTGGTTGAGGGACTGTGTGGCGTGCAAAGGTGAAAGAAGGGTCGCACCCTGCCCTGGGCGCCTCCAGACACATCTTCGATGATTATCAGGACACAGTTGGAAGCGGGATTCTTCGCAAAACACTATACGTCCCCAGTCGGCAGCATTCCAACCTGATTGAGCCAAGCACCACTGTAATCTGCCTCGACTGTATGCAGGCATGAGTGGCAGGTGGCGTAGCGGTCAGTACGAGCATAGATTTCACTCTATTAGCCGTCTGTGAATGGTCATGGTGGACACTCATATGCAGGTCGAACGTCTGATGGTTGATAAGGATGAATCAGGCGCTGTGACTGCTAATCTGACAATCACTCTGTCCTCCCGATCTGCTTTGGCCCTAGGTCGAGCGCTACCATCATGACGCTGAAATCTGCCATTGTCTTCCCATTTTTGCCAGCGTCTCCTAATCACTGCAACGCTTCGACCCATATGACAAGCGATTCTCCGATTGGCCCAATCTGCTTCTTTCAATCCAATGATACGACTTCTTTCAAGCTCTGACAGTTGCTAATAATGAGCTCGACTCCTGAGGCGAGCATTCTTTCAGTCGTTGAAAGGTGTCCTAAATCGCAATGCAACAGAAAATTATCCAATTGAGAATCGCTTCTTATATAGACCTGCTGTGTTCGTAGTTCCGATGCTCTGTAGCTCCCGCTCATAGGACACCAAATTTTAATTATTTGCATGTTCGGTCCAAATGTCTTTGCATACGAAATTTGATTACAATCGAGCAATTTCTTCTTTGTGTGTCGTTTTTGTTATAGAGTGTATAATGAAATTGATTTGCAGTGAGTGAAGCGATTATTTCTGAATATTATTGATTTGCCGTGAGTAAGATTATTTTTTCCTTCAAACGAAACATGTCAAATTATGACAAATTTCTTGTGTGTTAGGCATAGAACAGTGAGTAATCTTAAACTCAGTGTATAGTTCGACCATGTGAAGAAGAATTCTGATTCTTCCTCCTCGATAAACGAGTTCATTAAAGAGGGATAAATGAAGAATACCCTTTTAGGGTTGCCATCTACGGAATTTTTTTTTTTCTCTCTTGAAGCTAGTTGAAAAGAGTAATAATTCAAGTGAAAGGGAGGGGTGTACTTTACAGCACTAAGTGATAACCACAAAACGAAACGTTATGCTTACCTGAGATGAGATAGTCGAAAAGTCCAATATGTGACAAAATAGGAAAAGTAAAAGATCCTCTCGTGGTAGTCGATCTACCAATCAAAGTGCATCTCACCCCCCTTCTTTTCCCACCTCTACTCGCGAGCAATCAGTTTACCTTATGAGGCGAAGATAGGTGAATTTCTTTCCCGAATCCAACCTCTGAAAAACGCTTCGGCTATCTCGTGAGTTGGTCCAATCTGATTCAGTGAGGGGCAAACAGCTCGCAGAGTACTGAGAAAGTGATCACGCTCAGATAATAGTTGCAACCTGATTTCAGTTTTGTAATTTAAACTTTTCTTATTTTACTTTTTTCTAGCAATTATAGAGCTTTAATTTATATATTTATTCAATAGTTATGATTTTCTTCGTGCTATGAAAGAAATTTATAAATTAAATTCCTTTACTTTTCTATAATGTCTAAAATTTTAAAATATGCTCGTTTTGGTTTTTGACTTATCATAAAAGGAACGCCAGCTTGTTACGTCACTATGATCACGCCTCGCCCTTTCGATAACATTTGAAGAGCGATATTTTGATAGAAATATAGACTCCCATAATCTTCATTATTTTTAATGTGAACGAAAATGCGCGGATAACAGAAGCAGATGTTTTCACCCGTATTTATTTTTGCTGAATATTTCAGATTCATATATTGCTAGTTTTTTTTCTCTAGCAATTATAATTTCTTATTGATATGAATAAATTATATAACCTTTCCCCCGTTATATTTAATAAATCATAATATCTTGATAAATATTGTTATCAAAGAGAAGAAGCAATACATATATGACACCATAATTTATATACTTAATAAAAGTTCTTTTAATGTTATTGATTTCTAACATTTTTTTTCATAGTAGTAGGCTTAACTTTATAAAACATTCGGTTCCCTATGAATACTTTTTTTTTTTTTTTTTTTTTGCTAAGGAGTCTGGACGCTAAGAATCTAAAAAGAAAAGGATTCTTACATTTTTTCATGTACAGCGAAACCTACTAAAGTTGGTAGGTAAACAGACTAATAATTAAATTTGAAAGGACTTCTTACTTGTCTGATCCAATAATTCCGAAATTAAATTAAAGCCATGAGATTGTAAAAACTATTATACCGAAAATAAAGCAAAACATTGCATAGAGATAAGAAAATATTGAGAGTCGCATTGTTTTTAAGGTCGAGGTAGCCCGGTTGGTATTTAACGAACTCGTAACCCATGGAAAGTGAGTTCGGATCGCGTCCTTCCAAAGACCGTCAAGTAGAAGAGTTGACGTACATTAAATATGTCGGAGTCCAAAATACTAACGTAAGTGGGGTTCCAGTTTAGATGGTGACCTCGTCATCTGAACTTAGAACAAAATTAAAAGGCATTCATGTTGCTTCCTAGGACGGCATTATTTCGAAGCAATTAAGCAACCAATTTGTTCGAAATTCTTTTACGGATTAATTTACTATATATTGACGTCACACTGAGAAGCAAAACGATGGCTATTGGCGACGGACCTCGTACTTTTCAACCTCGGTCTAGTGACGAGAACGACATCTGAGCTGGCACATCCCTCTTCATATTTTCATACATCACGCCCCATGAGGACTCGGAGCTCCAACAGATTTAATGTACATCAACTACGTTACTCGGTGATCTTTAGTTGCATTAGGACTCGAACCCCATGACTCGATGTTCTTGAACCCCATGACTCAATGTTCTTTTACGAAATAAGGCTTCTGATAATCGAATATTTTCTCTATTACACAATATAGAATAACTCATTCTAATTGCTAGAACACAGAGTTTTATTTTACTGAAATTTTAGTTTTGAAGAAGTATTTGGGTTTAGCCTACATCTTAGACGTTATTTAGTCTAGACATTCCCCCCCCCCATCTCATTTACAACTCACTCTCCTTGCATATATATTTCGGTGAAGTGCCCCCTGTCGTGGCGGTGAACGCAGTCAATATATAAAACTGACTAATAGCCTCGAGGATATTTAAAATTGTGAAAATTTATTGAATACTTCCTTATATAATTTGGGCATAAATACTATGGAAACTAAATCGATGCTAAAGTCTTGCAATCCAATTTAGGATTGGTACAGATTTTCAACTATTCACGCTCTAGTTACTGGAATAGTTTGTCCAAAATTGACTGAGCAATTGGCCGTTAAGGAATATAAATTTTTAAGCTCTATAAGTATAAACTGCTTGCAGTCATTTCGTAAACAAACATTTCACGCGTAGCAAAATATGTCTTGTTTTCGTTAAAATAACAGAAAACAAATTACTGCAATCAATAATTGTCAAAGATCTCATGTAATTTAAACTCTTATTATTTATTTAATTTTATTAACGTTGCACTAGAAGTAACACGAGGGCATTGACGACGGACCTCGCAATTTTGAACCTCGGTCAAATGATGAGGACGACACTTGAGCTGCCCCCTCCTTCTCCAAACGTCTACTTCACATCAAGGTTAGACTGAGCGTCGATAGATTAAATGGATGTACGACGGATCTTTGGTGGCATCAAGGCTGGAAACCACTTCTCGAAGAAAACCGCCAGCCTCGAGTTCGTGACCATAACCACTAGGCTACTGCAGCCAGCCAGGAGTATAACTAACCAAAGGAGTTGAATCTCGGTCCAATGACAAGGATGACACCTGACCTGATACCGCCCTCTTCAAACTTCAACACCACACCAATCGGTGGACTCAGAACCTCAATCAGATTTAACGTGCATCAGCCACGCTACACGACGGGTTCTTTGAGGCATTAGAACTCGAAAGTAGCGATAGATAAGAATATGGGGATTGTGTGACCGCGGTCGCCTAGTGATCATGGTTGTGGACTCCTGGCCGGTTGTTTTCCTCGATTCATGGGTTCGAGCATTGCGGCCACTACAGACCCGTATAGCTGGGGTTGATGCATGTTAAATCTGTTGAGGTTTAAAGTCCTCCCTGGTGGGGTGCGAAAGCTTGGAGAGAGAGGTACCAACTCAGGTGTCATCCTCATCACTTGACTTGAATTCAAAATCACGAGGTTTGTCCCCGGTAGCTCTCGTGTTGCTTTTAGTGCGACGTTAATAAAACCACTCAATCAATTGGGGGGATTGTAGCTCCTTTATCCGAAGGTTTGTTATATGATGAACTTTTAAAACTGAAACTTATTTACACTGATTTTTTTAAGAATTATTTTTCAGAAAAAACCAAAATTTCAAATCCTATACTCCACATTAGTATACTTTTTACCTTGAAAATACACAATGAAATTTGAAATAAACTTTGTGATTTGAGTTGTAGTGGGAGAAACCCCAAACCCATTACGAAAAATTCTCGCTAAGCTCCTTATCAGTGGTATCCATCATTTTTCTCGGGCTCGACGATCCAGGAAAACCACAATACGCTGTCTCAGAGTTCTCGGCAGAAAAAAAAAGGTCCAGCAATAAGAAATTAACGGAATGCTTTTTAAAATGATACCGTTGATAAGATCAAGTAATACACACATTGCAGTCCTCAATTAGCTGTTTAGAAGTCATTTAGTATTATTTTATTATCTGCAAAAAGCATTCTTGTTCTTTCAATGTAAGTTAATTTACTCCAATTTAAGTTAAAGTTTAAAAAATTACATTGATTTTCCTGATTACAAGTAATCTCTCTCTCTCTCTTCTGTACTAGCTTCAAGAATTGTATGCGATGAACAGATTGATAATTTGATAACAGTTGTCAAACATCTTTTTCTAATTTTCAAAATTTAAAAATCATTGCTAATTTATTTGACAGCTAGCATTTTTCAACTCAAGTATATTTTGAAAAATTTGGACTCATTGACACGAAAAGCTATTAGGACCAGTGTAATAAATTTAAAGAAGTCTTCTTCATATTCCGTTGCTGTGTAAAAAATAAAAAAAGAAGGTAATTGCTAGCTAATGTATTCAAATGCACATTTTTCTTTTAGCCATTAAACACTTGCAGCAACTATTTTCAGTTCCAATCATTAATATGTTTTAAACTGGAAGTGATTGACTATAGGAAATTTAGAATCCTAGAGCTTATCTACTGATAAAGTTCAGCTAAATATTATTAAAAGAATATAATGTCACGCCTTAAAGAGAATTCTTTTTGTACTTTTTAATAACTTTCTTTGTAACACTGCGAATAGAATTAATATTATATGATAAATGAAGTGTTTTAACTCCCCCCTTATAAGTCACAGAAAATTAGCGTGACCCTACCAACCTTCCCACATACGACAAGGGTTCAATACACCTTTTCATTTTAAGAAATCTGAGCATCTATGGATCCTGGAGGGTATGTAATACTCTAAGACTGGCTGTCAAGTTAAATAACCTTAGATCGAATTGTTTATTTTTGTCGCCTTTCGAAACAACGGGAGGGCTATTGGTGACGGACTTAGTAGTTTTGAACTTCGGTCCAGTGACAAGATCGATACCTGAGCTGGCACCTCCTTCTCCAAACTTGTTCACCACGCTGTCGAGAGGACGTAAGACTCGACCAGATTCATTGCGCTTCTACCCTGCTACACGGCGGATCTTTAGAGGCATCAGGGCTCAAGACCAGAAAACAACGCCAGTCGCGAATCCGCGACCATAACTACAAGGTTGCTGTGGCCACCTAAGTAGGAAATAAAAGTGTATCTCTGGACAAATAAAATACTATATTCTATCAGGCAAAACTATCAGGCATAATTGTCTTACCTTTTTTAAAGAAAATTTTTGTTTCAGAATTGTTGTATTTGAAATCTACTGGTGTTACCTGTTTAATGCATTTATTTCTGTTCCCAGATGTCGCTGGTGTACTTAGAACGAAAGAAGTTGAGAACCCATTTGGAAATGAAATTGAGGAAGCGATGTGTCAGAGCACCCAATCTTGCACATTGGAACTTTTCTATCTTCCCAAAGTTGGATAAGAACCATAAGGCATCACGTTCGTTCTGACGATAAAAGGAAAGCTGTCACTAAAGTCTTGAGTCATCAACAGTCACCAGGATTCTTTTTCGACGGGTTTGTTCGACTAATCACGTGATGGCACAAATACTTTTACTTATGTTAAAAATTGAATAATGCATTGCATAGAGGATACACGTAACTTTTAGGTGCAGAAAGTATCTGGAAAATCTGCGCAACAAATAAAAAAGTTATGATCCTGGATACTTCCATTTTTCAGTCAAGCCTCATATTTTACTAATATAATGAGAACAGTTTGACTTAAATCTAAATCTAAGATATCTCATCTCATTTGTATATTCTGTGATGTAGACTAATTCTGAGTATAATTTGGAATCTTCCCATTAAGTCGATTTTATAAGACTAAAAATTATATATAGGTTTTGGACTCCAGGAGTAATATAATAATTTTCATCATATGTTGAAATTTAAAAATTAGTGTGGATGCTGTTTAAAATCGATGGAAATTTTATTGACATTGGTGTGTTTTTAAAAATCCAATAAAAGGAGAAAAAAATTGATTAGTTGGCGTTTAAAATAAATTCTAAATTAAACTAGATAAATCACTTAAAATAATTCCAAGGAAGTTTATTATCTATGATTAAGCACTGTTGAGGTTTAAATTAGATAGATTTGGTCTATGATCATATTAAAATAACATTTTAGACCATATTCATGATTCACTTTCATTTGCACTAATGCTTGAAATATAAATTACGTTTCTTGTATGTATTCGTATTTAATGAATTATTAACATTTTAAATATATTGTTTATATTATTTTTTTCAAAGTTTTACTTAATGTTTTGTTATAAAGTTTTTATCTCATAATCTAAGCAAATTAAGCAAATCTTAGATGATTCCAAAACTGAAACCACCATTTTTGAAACCAATTAAAATGCATGTAAAATTTCTGAAAACATTCCAAATATGAAGATATCATCATTAATTATGATATATCAAGTAATAATGAAAATGTGTTTTTTTCTCTTTTGTAATTTATGATCAATTTCCTTTATCTTTTAAATTTTTATACATGTCCTAAGGCAATTAATTTTCAAACAATGCTTTGTCCAATGAATTCTTATTATAATATTTCCTTCTCATTTCAAAATCTGTATGAGGAAAACAGAGTAGTACATTTCATTCAGAAGCGCCTTTTCCTTTAAAATAATTTTTGTGTAATTGTTTATTGCAACGAAAGTTTTATTTATAGATCATTTCGAAAGGTACATGAAAAACATTACAAAAGGCTTTCTAATCCAATCTCGAGTATTTTTCTTTAACTCATGTGCTAGAGAAAATTAACAAAAAAAAAAAAAAAAAAAAAAAAAATTCGCTTATAATTATTTTCACTCCTTTGAATGATTGCAAATATTGGGAAAAAAAGAGATATCAATAATAATAATAAATGAATATCCCGAAACAATGACACAAAAAATAAATTTTTAATTTAGATATATACCTATGCACATATACTTAGAATGCTTATATTTTACTTTTGGGCGAATAAATAGAATCCTCAGCCTAGCCGTTGCTAGGATACCATTTGTTGGCGAAATGAATTTTATAGACAACTTTTACGAAAGGTTGACCTTTCCAATAAAATAGGCTCTTTACTTTACGTTAAAAGCTCTCGATTCTTTGGAAAAAATATTAGTGGAAGTTTTACTGAGAAATGTACAGAATTACTTTTCCCAGGATTCAAAAAATAATACATGAAGCGTATAGAATATAAGGTTGACTCACACATTTAGTATGCTTCTTTACATGTTTTTTTGCTCTGAATATACATTATTACAATACATTAAAGTTACAGTACATTGCAGTTACATACACATATATTATAGTTTAAAGGTCACTAATTATCTCAGACTATTTAAATATTACATTAAAAGCTGACATAAAATTGGAGCTTGATGATTAATTTTCGTATTCAGGATTTGCTATCCAAATTCCACAACAGTCTTTAAACATGAAGTTTGATGATTCATTTTCACCATCTAGAATTACACCCTAAATTCAAAATTTGGCATAAAATGGAAACTTCATGATTGCTTTTCACTTTTTGATTCCGAATTCTGAAACAGAACGAACATTCAAGCTTGATGATTAGCTTACATGATACTCAATTCTAATCCATTGTTTTGCTAATATTATTCCTTCTTTTAGAAGTTAAATTCATTTGCTTGTTAATAACTTCAATTCTTACAAATCAAAGTTCTCCAGCGTTGCAATAGTTATTAAAAACTAAAAATTAAACTGCATTAAATAATATCAGCCAATTCTATTTTCTTACAATATGCATGGTTAATTTTAATAAATGTTCCTTTTTGATCAATATGTCATGGATTGATCCGAATTTTTCAATTCCTGGTAAAACACATTTGACAATAAATTTTTAGTAAGAACAATCTATAAAATTTTTAGGAGAAATATAACTCTTTTAAAACTTTTTTAAACTTTCTGAAGATTAAATTATGTTGATATTTCATTGAATAATGGTAATTATCCATTATTTTTTTTAAATTTTCTGTGTATAAGTGTTCATTTTTAAAACACTTTTTCTTTCCTAATGATTACTGCAGAAATTACCTCACAATAGCTTAAAAATACATTTGTAGAAAACCCCATCTTCAACAAAAAGTTGAATTTGATATAGATGTATTAATTCAATATTGTAGATAATTCAAATACATCAGCAATATTATAGCAAATTTGTGGATAACATGTTTGGATTGTTCCTTAAAAATTGTCATGTATATAAGGTATCCATATAATTACACACATATATTACCAAAAACTTACATTATATATATATATATATATATATATATGGGGGGCGTGTTTCCGCAATTTCTGTATTCAGCTTGTCAAGTAATGATGCGTAGTATGCTACTGTATTAGTTTTTCCTGTTTGAAAATTATCGATTAAGATGACTGTTCCATAAAACAGTCGCCCTCCCTTTCCCAGCCGAAAAAATAATTTTTGCTTTTTTTTGGAACCGATTTACCCTTCGCAATCCACCATTTTGACAGTATTTTTGTTTGGGGCGTATAAGGGTGCATCCATGTTTCAACAGTAATTAATAAGCGCTATAACTGTAATTTATTGCGCCTAAACTGAGCTTACACAGCGTTGGAAATTTTCAATCGAACACGTTTTTGATCTAAAGTGAGCAAACGCTGCACCGAAAGCGTGGACAACTTTCTCTAAATCTTGATTCAATATGTGACAAACACTTTCTTTGAACATATTAATACTTCTGCTTTCTCTCTCACTGTAATTCGACGGTCGTATAGCAACATTTGGTGAACTTTAGCGATGTTATCGTCAGTATTTGCAGTTTCTGGACGTCCCGAACGTCCATCGTCTCCCAAGCTGGTGCGGCCACTTTTAAATTCAGTTGCCCAAAATTTCACGATGATAAGTGATGGTACAGAATCCTAGTACACAGCAGCCAACTCATCGTTGATTTGCGTAGGCGTATTGCTTTTCAAACCAAATATTTTTTGGCAGCTCGATATTCGATTTTTTTTCCTTTTTCACAAAATCAATCTCGCATCGACTCGCTCAAATTATTGTCAAACAACTACGTATCTAAAATGGCTGAAATTTTACTAGTGTCTGTCGAAAGATGCATTCCTTAGATTTTATTCGCCAGTGCTGTCATATTCACGTTAAAGGACGGAAAATTTTCTGATCACTCTAATTTTTTCATCGCTATATATATCATTACTGTATGTATTATTAATACACGTGGTGAGTTATACTTGGAAAATCTTGATTTTTCTCTTAAGTTCTTAATTTTCAGTTTTTGATTTTTTAACTATTGGTTTTTAAAAGTTTTTTCGCTTTAAGTACGCTTTAATTTAATTTTTTAGATTTAAATTTTCAGAATTGTTTCAATTTGAATTTTTGATGTTATAACCATTTTTTAATAATATATTTTGTTGATGGAGATAGTTAGGCCTATAATTTTAGAATAACTCAGCTTAACATTCTAACACTTGTTACAGCATTCAATATATTATTTTTCATTTTCAAAAATTTTTAAGGCATTTTAAATTTTTCTAATTTCTTGATACTTTGTTTATTATTGTACCTTTCTATATATAACACATCGATCAATAACTCCCGAGTCTAACATTGAAAACAACATTTTTTTTGCAAAATTTTTTTTTATTCATCAACATAACACCTTTTGTTAATCACCTTTTAGGGTGATACAATCGTTCCAACGCTTTTCCAATTTTTTTTTCTTTTTTTCTTTTTCAAAAAAAAAAAAACTTTTTTATTTTTTTTTTTCTCTTGCAAGAAATTTTTTGTTGCTAGTAAATAGCGGATAAACAGCTTGAATCATCGACCTGTTGTTGTTTTTGTTCCATCGAAAGCAATCGCGGCACCCACTTGGAAAAAACCTTTTTCACTTCACTTCAAAAAACCTTTTTCCTGGTCCGATCGACTTAAAATTTTGACACGTTTCAAGCAAAGGTTAGTACTCTAGAAAGACCTGGTTACTGGTTTACTACGAGTGCCATCTCTGGGTTAGTCTCGGGAGTTATTGATCGATGTGTTATATATATATATATATATATATATCTTAATCTACTATTCATCATAAACCTTAATCTACTATTCATCATAATTACCTCCACTGTTAAGGCACGTATTATATTGTATTATAATCTGTATTCCATCCTCGTAGAAATCTCTCACCTGATGGGCTAACCACTGCAACACGGCCATTTTAATATCATCATCAACGTCATGGAATCACCATCCAAATGCTTTTTCAAGTGGAGGAGCAAGTGATAGTCACATGGAGTGCATCAGATCAGGGATTTTCTGAGGGTCATCATGTTATTCCTGTCATTTGTTGTGATGAGATCTCAGATTCTATAAACCACGTATGGATGATCATTGTCATGCAGTGAAACATCCCTTTACTGAGCATGTATCCCTTTTGTTTTGAATTGACCTTCGTAGTTCAGTTAAGATTTTACAATATGTTTAAGAACTTATTGTGTACAAACCGAGGCATACACAAAAAGTCAGCAAGCCCCCCCCCCCTAACTTTCCTAAAACTCAATGCACATGATTTTGCGAGCTGAAACTGTTTGAGTTTCACTTTTTGGATGTTGTTGAATACCACCATTCTATGGATTGCTGTTTTGATTCCGATATCACATGAGCCACCTGTGTTTCATCCCCATTGACAATTTGGCTTAAAACTCATCACCTTTATAATTGTATTGCTCAAGGAAAATCAAACCACTGCCTACCCTACTGATTTTGTGTACCTTGGCCCACATTTTTCGCACCCATCGTGAGCACAGCTTTCAATAATTTAAGTGCTCTGTCGTAGTTTCATAAAGCACATTCCTGGATAATTTGTTAGATAAAGACGAAATGTAAATCGTCTGTTTTCTCGAATTTTTTGCATGAAGTAATCGCAGGCGGTAACTCCGAACGTTCCTCATTATGAATGTCAATACGGTCATCTTTAAATGCTATCCACCATTTTCGAATTATTCTGTCATTCACAGTGTTTTTTATACACTTTATTAATCTGCAGATGAATCTCTACATTTTCACATATTTTGTGAGCAGAAAACGAATCTGAGTTCGTATTTGATAATCGGCGGCATTTTCAATTTTGAGAGGCTATTTAAATGCGCACAAACAAACATAAACACGAAAGAATGCTTCCGTGCTGCCGTCTGTGATTAATCAACAGATCTAGGTACTCCATGTGTTGCGTTGGGCTATTCGCGATTTTTTCTTCTCTAACCTCGAAGACCTTGCATCGATTTGAATTGCCTGTAATTACAATTTCTACCCACTAGTATAAAACGTGATTAAGTAAATGAAATGGAGATAGATGAGAAGTGAATGAATTAGAGACAATAGTATATAAAGGAAATAAAATGAAAAGAAAATGAAAGGAGATAATGAATAACTACTTGCTGATAGATATTTATAATTTGGATTGAGCATTCTTAACCAGCTTTTGGGATTGAAATGAACTCTAGTTAAAGTGCTAAAATAAAAACAGGCTGTTAGTGAAATGTGTTTGAATTAAAACCAATGATTAGGTAAACTCAGATTCCATTGTTAGAACCTGATATAAAGTTGATGAATTATCTGGGATGAGAGAGAGAGAGAGCGACATTACATATTCTTTAGGGATTAATGAAGTATTTTGTCTTTCTCTTACATATCTTCAATTGGAGTTCACTAATTATTGACTAGTATAATAGACTGAAAGATGGTAGTAGAATACATATGACATATATATACACGATACGATACAATACTGGAAGCACACACAATATCACTCAAACGAACACTTCTATTCACTATTCAGTTAAAAAATATGGGCTCTTTCTATCACATTTTATTTTTCATAACCATTTGCAATATCTTTTGTCGTATCTCTTGAAGGGTATTGATCTAAAGTTGAGCAATGGTTTTAGGATAATTGATGAAAACATGACCTCTAAGGGTTACTCCCAGAGAAAAAAAATCTGGGGCAGGGAGATCAGGGGAACGTGAAGACTATTCCTAGTTCTCGACGTTTCTGGTTTTTCAGCACTACTTTCCTCAAAAAGGTCAAGATTGGTCTGGTTGCGAGTCTAATAATCTTCCAGCTCTGGGAATATATTCGACAGACCCTTGTGTCGTGAAACGTTTAACCAAGTTCAATATCCTTGGCCTTGTAGCCAATATTATCGGTAATCTTAAAAATGAAATGACACATGTGGGTTCTCTGTGGGAAAACAAGGAAGCCTTTATTTGCATAGTAACATTGGATAACTCTTACGCGTTGCTCTGTAGTATATTTTTCCGTGAATAAAATCCAAAGACTTAATTTTCAGATTTTATGGTAAACTGAAAAATCACAAAAAGGTTATTCACATCTAAAATCGTAAGGAGACTTTCGGTTAACCTTGTGTAATATGAATTACACAAATGTTTCTTACATGAAATGATCTTAAATGATTTCAAGAAGTGAAAGAAAAGTAATGCAAATTCTTTGAAAGAAAAAGTAAAACTCCTCGTTCATATAGCAGAATCATTTATTTTAAAGTTTAGGAAAAAGCTGTTATATTTGAGGGATAAAAAGCTGTATTAATATATAAAAGTAAAAATTCTACGAAATAGTTTAATTTTTGAAGGGAAAAATAATTCTTATCACAAATATATTTTCTTTTTTCCAATTTCCAACCCATATAAAAATTATTTATTCCAAAGTTAACAGTGTATCTTGCAAAAATTGAGGAATTAAATAAATTTTTTCAAAAAATAAGGTTTTGATATCTTTTTACAAATTTATTAGTCATAATTATATATTTAGTGGTCCCATCTAATAAAATTAGCTTCTAAACAGTTGTATTATTTTCCTCTTAAATTTTACTATATTCCGTTTAAAACACCATTTCCTAAAATTCTTTAAATTAATTTATGTAAAACACAAAAACTATGTTCTAAGATAACATTAAAGAAACCATTTTATATTGTTGTTATCTTAGAGAGAAATTCTAATCTGTACAAATATAGATTTATGCACACATGGAAAAAAAATAAAGATATTTTGCGAGATTTAACAATATTTCATGTAATTTAAGTTAGAAAAATAGGATGAAAGAGAACTAGGAGGAGAAACTACAATTCACCGTAAAGTTAACATCGTGACGCATGGATTTATCACATATATTCTAGTAACCAACAGGTGAATCTATTCCGAACGTCATTATGAATTTACATGGATGAATTCAAAATGAGGAAAATTGAAGCACGCATTATATTCTAGAAATTGGATTAGATCAATAAGGGGTATTATGGACTAACAGGAAGACGCAAAGGGAGCCTTTTCGAGCTTATTTCGAGTTTATTACCTGCATAACAGAAGAGTCCAAACATTTCCGATGTCCGAAGTGCTTTTGTTGGAAAATATGAATTGTGCTTCTACAGTTCTTATTTATAATTTAAAATAAGGAGTTTTCTAATGCACAGAATTTCAGATTCTAATAGAATGCTATTTTCTTTAAAATTAGAAAATATACATGGAATTCAGAACAGACATTTTAAAAAGGGATAGATATTTAATCAAAGCCTTTCCGTCCTCTACCATTCAATACTGTCAAAATTACTTACACTTGAATATAACTTGAGTAGGTTTTAAGCAAATATGAATATATAAGCACGTGTTAAACTTATATACAAGCTGGTCAAATATTACTGTGCCCATAAAATAGCAATGGTCATTATGAAACTAACATCGAATGCTGGTAACGATACTTTTGGATGTGATTAGAGTTTTTCATCTCAACCGTACCGCTTTAAATAAAATGTCACATATTATATATATAAGCTATAACAATTTGCCCTTTTTGACTTTTTTATTAGATGTTTAAGTTAATTTCGTAATATTTGTAACTTAATAATGTTAATTTGTTAATAATGAATTCATTTTAGTTTAGTTTAGTTTTTATTAACGTCGCACTAGAAACAACACGAGGGCTATTGGCGACGGACCTCGTAATTTTGAACCACGGTCAAGTGACGAGGATGACACCTGAGCTGGCACCCCCTCTCCTAACATCCACACCACGCCAACGGGAGGACTTTGGGCCCCGAACAGATTTAACGTGCATCAGCCCCGGCTACATGGAGGGTCTTTGGCGGCCAAGGATCGAACCCGCGACTGAACGAAAACCGCTGGCCGCTAGTCCCCGACTTTGACCACTGTGGCCCAATAATGAATTCATACGCTTTTAAAAAATTAAATTATATTTGAAGTAATTTTTCTCCAGAAAAAACTCTTATGTAAAATTAGGTGTATTTAAACAATTTATATACGGGGTCTTATAAAAATGATAGATGATTCTAGAGCCCAATTTCTTTCTTCATCAGTGATGAAGCTAACCTTTTTAAAATAAAGTCTCCCGATGTTGCTATTGTAAGTAAACCGAAAAGTTGTTCATTGCTTATTTTTGTCACATATTATTTAAAGAGATAAACTCAAAAGCGCGCGAAATATTCTCGAAATAATGAATTATTTCATTAAAACGAATAAAGGTGAATATTACCAGCAATGTGTACAAATAGCTTGTAAAATTAAATAATAATTGAAGGTAACGTATAAAATTTTATCATGTTGAATCAAATTATCTTTCTGTTTACATGGATCAACTAAGAAAAGGATTAAAAGTAATGTGATATTACTTCTCTGTAGTTATTATCGGGTTTAAGAAACCCTTTAAATTAAGTATCTATCTTTTTGAGGACTTAAATAAAGGGTCTCTAACCTGCTAACTAGACTAGAGAATACAAGTTGATACATGATGAGTTGTGTTATTATTTCAGAATAGGAATGGGTATCGTAAAGTTTTAATTGTTACTAAGAAATAATTAAGACGTCTGGATAAAATGTATTCAGCATATTAATTGGTACTTATGTACAATATTGTAAACTACAGATATTATTAATGTTGATTTGTTTGATTTCAAGAAGCTGAAGATTGAAATAACTCACAATGTCGTAAAGTTTTAATTGCAATCCCGGAGTATTGCAAAAAGTTTAATTCTTAATAAAAATAATAGAGAAACTAACTTAATTTTTAATTTTTATTCTTAAGACTTTCATACATAGTCACCATCCAGGTATACATTTCTCCCAGAGTTTTTTGACATTTCAAAGGCCATTATTGTAGAACTTTGTAAATTTAACAGTTGTCTTCGCCATAATATTGGTTGCTTCAATCTATGTCTTCCTAAAAAGCAAACAAATTAACATTAAACGATGTAATTTACAACATTATGTGAATACGGATAAATTAATATGCAGAGTAATTTTTATATAGATATCTCGGTTATTTTTAGTAATAGTTAAAATTTTACGATATCCTCTTGTTTATTGTGATGCAATAATAACAGAAATGTAGTGAATTAAAATGATGCTCTTAAATTATACCTTTGTCCCATGAAAAATTATTTTAAACTGGTTCAAGTTGCCAAAATTATTGTTTATTTGGTTGCGCAATTATTTATTTATATATATACTCTGGTATCCTTACTCACTATCTAAGGCTTAAAGCGTTCATTCAGAACCCTGGGAAAGCGTTCCAGCAAGGAGATCTCTTTTTAACTCATTGGATTTAACAGAATTAGTTCACTTAGACTTTAGATGATTGAAATTGACATTCGGTAACAAGACTTTATTCATTTGGTTTATTCCAATTAAATTTTCACTAGAACATGTAGGCTTCTGATGATGGATCTCGTAATTTTGACCATAGTCAAGTGACTTTTGTGGAGTCACCAACCTGAAGTGGTAAGTTTTTTTAGCGGCTAGAGGAAAGAGAATAATAATTGTCTAATAAGCTGTATATTGAAGAAGTTCTTTTAAGGGGAAAAAAGAAAGACAATTTTGAGGTATTCGATTTCAATTTTAACTGCTTCATTTTGCATATAAATTCTTCTTATACCAGTGAGCCCCATTCGTTTTAAAAGTTGTTTTATACAAATATGCAGAAATTGAAGTGATTGGATTTTTAAACTCTTAACAATATTCCTGGGAACAGTTGTGAGGGAAACTAATAGTTTCAATGGCTCTACTTCTTAATAAGGAATATCGAACATGAGCTGTTATATGAACTTGCAATACGACGTATAGCTATCAATTTAGTAAATCTAGCGGGACAAAAAAATTTTGGTTAGTGAAGTACATGCAAATGTTTTAATATATACATATCTGGGTAGATTCGGTATGTTCTTTTCGTACTCTAATTTTTCAAAACACCTTGTATATAAAAATATAATTTAGAATGTGGAGAAACGTTTTACTATCTTAATAACATTTAGTAAAATGGTATAAATCTATATATATTTTTTATATCGTAAAACATATAATTAATGCAATCATTTAATATATGAAACTTAGAAATGATACTAATCTTAGATAACCACAATGGCTATACATAAATACAAATTTTTTTAAATAAGATTCACTTATTTTCACTTATTCACTTATCAATTCACTTATTTTCCTTCTAGATGGTAACAAAATGTTCTGTCTCAAAATGCAATCTCTTACCCATTACAGGTAGAAGTCCAAGTACTAAGCCTCTAAATTAGAAATGGTTTATTATCTTAGCTTTATTGGTATTTCAGTTTTCAGTAAAGTATTTGGTTTCAAGAAATAACCATGATATTGTTTGGATTTTTGTCCAGTTAGATTTATTAAATCGTAATTTCTAGCGTCACAAATATATCAGTTTATATCAATATAAGGCTCACTTCTGTTTTATTTCTCAGGGAGTCTTTTAAATTATTTAATTAAAAGAAAGAAAATCAAATGAGTTTTTCCTTCATCTTGTATGAAGTTTGGTTTCTTAAGAATTCTGAAACAACACACTTTATTCAAAATAAGCTAGACCTCATAATATTACTCAACCCCTCAGGGACTTACCTTCTTTAAGGTAAGTACGAGATTTACGACCCCTAGGTATCCCGAATGATCTTTCTTTTCTCCCACGGGGTTGACTTTTTTTTTTTAACACGGGTGATGCTCTCTCGAGATCCTCTAACAATCTTTTTCTCGACACTGTTCTTTGGCAATCAATACTTACCTTTTTCTTTCTTTGTTTAACTTTCGTCTAGATAACAGATATATATTCGAAACAATTATTTATTGGATGCACTTGGTTAGGAGTACTTTACGATTGTTTGGCGCAGTTTGGTCAAATATGACTTTTGCGTCAATAACCCAACGAAACAACCATATTATTACTCAAAAAGATCCAACAATTTCCCATAAAAACATTTTTTTTCCCATTTTAGTTGCATTGTTTCAGAATGAAATGATTTTGAGCTTGTTATTGTCTTTAGAACATCAGGCAAAATTTATGATCATTATTTGTTTTTCTCTTAAGAATATTTGGCGAAATATCACGAATATTAAACCCTTATCCTTCCCAGCTTTTATAAAAATTTGTATCCGTCATGAACAAATTAGATGCTCAATTACAGTTTTTATTATCATCCCATTCTCCGATAAGCCTGGATTTAGTTTGCAAATAAACGTCTAGACCTCTCATCATGGAAACATCATACCTTATATTTTACATGGAGTAGCAAAATATTGGATAGTTAAAGTAATTTTGAAGTTTCGAATAATTTTTATTTTCCAATTCTGCTTCTGAAGATAAAAATTTTGTATACTGTGAAATTTTTTTAAGTATCTCACTTGCTTTCCTTCACTTATTTTAATGAGATTGTGATAAAATAACGTAATACTATGTATAAGATATATTTTGATAGTAATGTTTAATTCTTCAATGATATTTGTTTTTGCTTATGTACTTTTTATTTACTTGGTTCCCTAATTTCTTAAACTAGAAAAACTAAGTTTTAATAGTACATTTTTTAAATAAAAAAAATTCAATTTTCTATTCAGAAATTTAATTCTTTGCAAGAAATAGGAATTCTATAAATAAAAGAAAATAAGTAACAATTTTTCGAGTACTGAAGAAAGTACAATTTATTTAAATAAATATATAAATTTCAGTTTCTAAAATTATATTTAAACTAAACCCTTAATATCAAAAAAAGTGAAAGACTGAGAATAACTTAATTTAAATAATTCTAGAAGCATTAATAAAATTTAAAGAAAAATGTACTAAATAATCCAAAAGGGGTTTAGATCACCAAATTTACAAACTGCTCAAATTTCTTCCCAAATTTCATCAAATTTCTTCTTTATTGAATTCAACATCTATTTATTTAATAGCATACTTTGAGAGACCATTTTCCTCGCATTTTCATTTTTTTTTTCTGCAATAAATAAATTGTATTTCAAACATGTAAAGAAAATATTCTACATTTTGATTGAACATGTCTGGAATGTTTCGAAGACAATCTCTCCATGAAAATAGCTTATTTTGTTCAAAAAAATGCATTTCTGACAGAATGATATTTTCCTGACCTATAAACTTGGGATTATCTTGCGATCCGTAAATTTATCAGAATCGTCTTCCTGAATATTTTCTTTTTTCTTGATAATATTTTTGTTCCTAATTAAAATAAATCCAGATTAATAAATGGTTTTATTTTG
>BMAW01084668.1:658988-689707 GCA_019974015.1 Nephila pilipes | reverse complement strand
ATATACGTACATAATAGAATGCTCTGTAACTATATCAGCGACAACAAATGACTGAAATATATATCTGCATTCATGAAAAGTTTAAGAAAATTCTAAGAAAAAGAATTAATTGATTATTTGATGACAAATTCTCTGCAAAACTTTTATTAAAAAGATATAAGATCAATTTAGAAATTAGTGGAAGAAATTGAAATATAATCTATAAATTAAAAGCATTTAGAGGTTATGAAAAATATTGAAACCCATAAATCATGTAACAAATTAATGAATTTAATTTCTTCAATATTTTTTTAAAATTGTAAAAAGAAAAACCAAAATTTCAAGAGTTGCAGATTTAAAACTAATTTTAATTGCCTTAACCCTAAAAGACTCAGAACAAACCTCTTTTCTCTCCTTTGCCTTTCATTACTCAGTACTTATTTTTACAGCTTTTTTTGCATAAACATTTTTTTTCTATTTCTAAAATATATAGTTCATTTTAAATGATATAGGAATTGGCATTATGTTATTAGGACGACTTATAATGAAACAAAGATGTGAGGAAAAAAAAATTATTTTCCTTGTCGATAATTGAAAATTTTAAATAAAAAGAATCACGTACATTAACAGCTGTAAATGTTTTGAATAAATACAGATCTGATACCATATTAATAATTTGAGATATTTGCAGCTAATTTATAAATAGATTAAGTTATTGACACTATTGCATGAAACATATGAGATAACGTATGCATTGAAGAAATTCCTAGTCTCAAACAAAAGCAATTCCATGCGTTTTTCTAATTTTGTTATTACTATCCCTAAATATGGAGGTGAAATAGGCTCAAAAAGATATAACTCTGAAACTTTTGTGCAGTCTTAGTGGAATTCTATCGGTTAACTTCAAGTTGAAGGGCATCTTACGATCCTTGCATATTGACCACTGAGAATGTGAACCAGCAGTTGTAGATAAACGAACCGGTCAAGTGGGAAATCAAATGCAATGAAGTGAATTCATCATCCTACAACAAGTGCATAAAGGATAGCTTCAACGTTTATTCGAGCATCAACTTCTAACACTGGTTACCATTTTTTTCAGTTAGCTAGTCAAGTCGTCAGCTGATATTTCTGTATTAACTTTAATTTAAGTGTTTTTTATTGTTAATAAATCTAATTACAGACTACAAAAATAAAAAGAATCTTTTTATTTGAATAAAACATATTTACAATTATCAGCTGAGAAGAATCGCAAAAGTAAGAAAAAAAAAAAAATCAAACGAGTTAAAGTAAAGTGCAAGTTGCTACTACAATACACTCCATTTATCGCTCAACCGACATTCTGTATTATCCGACGTCCGACCATGGAAAAACCCCCTAAAAAAACCCACATCAATCAACAATAAGAGCAGCAAGTTGCAAATGTGAGTGTAGTTTATTTTTTGTTGCCCCCTACTCTACCGCAGCTAATTAGTTATCCTACTGTACAGTGGTGTCTCCCCGTCTACACTGTGACCATCGAATCGCTTTATTGCCTTTCGCTCCATTTTCACTCCCTTTCACAATGCAGTGCAGTTTATTATTGTATACTACTCAGGTTGGTTGGTTTTATTAACATCGCACCAGAAGCAACCAGGGGGCTATTGGCGACGGACCTTGTAATTTTGAACCTCAGTCAAGTGCCGAAGACGACACCAGAGCTGGCAGTTCCCTCTCCTAACATTCATCCACACCAATGGTAGGGTTTTAAGCCACGACAGATTTTACGTGCATCAGCCCCGGCTACACGAAGGGTCTTTTAGTGGCATCAAGGTTCGAACCTACGAATCGACGAAAACCGCCAGCCACGAGTCCGTTGCCATAACCATCAAACTACCCCGGAAGCTGTATGCTACTCAGAATTTCACACAATGGAGGACATAATTCGAGAACCGACCCCACGTCCCGCACATAATATATTACATGTTTGGAGTAGGAAGGTTCTCGGTCAGCCGTACTAACCAACTTAACCGAGCCTCAGGACTCACTTACTCCCAAAGCTGTGTCTTGGTGCTCCGCACTCTATGGGTACGTCCAGACATCTAGTTGAACGCTCTGTCAGACAAGACATCCCCACTTTGTGCTTTGTGAACTTGTAAACCCGCTGACTACCGAGTGGCTGAGGTGTCGGTTCGGCAAATGGGGCGTGGACCACTCACTTGAGAGTTGCTCCGACTCGTAGCTCCTGGACAGCCTCGTAACCTCGACTCGTAGCCCCGTACAAGACTACTTTGCAGTCTTTTACGCCTTAGCGGGTGCTGTTGGTTCGTATTACTTGGATCCTAGGCGTCTTTTCAGCCTTTTACGCCGTAGTGGGACCCTTTCTTACTGAGCTAATGGGACTCGTCCTCTGTCTAATTGTCGTACCGACGTACGATTTGAAAGCTTCTAATGGAAGTTCCCAACTTGTCTCGGTGCCTAGATTTCTTTTCATTATTTTATGCCTTGGCGGACACCGGTGGCTTTAATACTTAAGTCCTAGGTATTTATGCAGCCTCTTACACATGAGGTGGGACTCTTTCTTACCGAAAATCGGGTTCTTCCACTTCTTATGCTATGGTTATGAGTTGACCGAGGTCATCTAATTTATTAACACTATTACATCCCGACGGATAGCTAAGTTTTGGGACTTGAGCAACGAGGTCAACCCATCTTCTAGGTCCAGCTTTGAGGCTAGCCCCCTAGTTCTAGGACAGTTGCTGAGATACTGGAAGATCTCACCTTCTCCACACTCGCAAGTTCCTTCATCCGCGATTCCAAAACTCTTGAGGTACGCGAGGAACCTGTCATGTTCCTTCCCCCAGCTTTGAGGCTAGCCCCTTAGTTCTAGGACAGTTGCTGAGATACTGGAAGATCTCACCTTCTCCACACTCGCAAGTTCCTTCATCCGCGATTCCAAAACTCTTGAGGTACGCGAGGAACCTGTCATGTTCCTTCCCCCAGCTTTGAGGCTAGCCCCTTAGTTCTAGGACAGTTGCTGAGATACTGGCTCACCTTCTTCTCCACACTCGCAAGTTCCTTCATCCGCGATTCCAAATCTCTTGAGGTACGCGGGAAACCTGTCATGTTCCGTCACCCACTGGATAATTCTTTTATCACTTACCCGGAGATGTAGTTCCAGTTTGGGCAAGATCTGGTTTTTTTGGTATTATTTTGCCATCTCAGTTGCCACTTCCTCAGTCC
Organism: Nephila pilipes; assembly: GCA_019974015.1. NCBI lineage: Eukaryota > Metazoa > Arthropoda > Arachnida > Araneae > Nephilidae > Nephila > Nephila pilipes. Next base: position 686,509 of record BMAW01084668.1, on the reverse strand, counting down.
TGAGTCTGTTAGCATCCACTTCACTCTTCTTTTGGAAGCTTTCAGAGGAGCCGTGACTTGCGGTAATTCAGTAACCCTTTTTGCCGCCTCTTCCGCCATCTCGTTTCCCCGTAAACTTACGTGGACCTTGACCCAGAGCAGGCCGACTTCTCTCTTTGCTGTTACCTTTTGGAAAGTTGTCTTGGTCTCTTGGATCATTGGGGACTAGAACTTAAATACGTTGAGTAACAAGAAGCTAGAGAAACTGACAAAATGATTTTGTAAGGATGGCAAAATTACAAAAATTTCTTTAAATCTTCACATTACTAAATTTTTTAAGTTTATTTAATTTCAGATAATACTGCAATTGAAACTTCTTTTTGAGTTAATTTTCTCTATTGTTTTGTTGTAAGACATTCTTATCAGGTTCTCGATATATAAAAGTACAACATAGTTTTAAGTTTAATAGAATTTTTCTAACATTTCCCGATTGTTCGTCATTTTGCGAAGCCGCTTATGTCGTATATGGGAGATCGATGCCTGACCTAAATCCAGGCTCAGTGTGTCAACGTCCACAACAATATAAATGAATTATAATATCTACCAAAATTCAGCTCAGTTTAATTTTCCTGTAATCTCTCTTTCAACTGCTTTAGAAAGTAATATTATGTAAAATAAATAGAAGATGTAGCTCCTTTCATTTAGAAATCAATTTCCATAAACTTCGGTAAATGAATGTGAGCTCGCTGAAAGAAGCAGAATGGATAAAATAGAAAAATAAATAAATGTGAACTTCACAATTTAAATAATAACTCCACGGCATATCCTGATTACAATTATGTTTACTAAACGATAAAAACATTTATACGTCTATATTAGAGAATGATGTATAATTAATATTAATGTTCGTATCGTATTATTCACTAATAATTCAATTCGAATTATTAGTGAATTTTTCAGATTAGTTTGAAAAATAAGAATTTATTTGATACAATCTTAAGAAATCAGAATCAATTGAAAGTATACTTATCTTTTTTAGATTTATTATTCGCTTAAAATAATTTTTTAGAGAAGATTATTATTTCCCTATAAACAAAAAAAAAAGTTAGTACAAATCGGAATTTAGAAGAAATTCTTTTTTTTTTTAAAAAAAAAAAAGTTTTCACACTGACATTTTTTGTATAGCGCAGCGTGAATAATATTTTAAAAGCAGAAAATTTTTTAAGTGGAATTCTGTTGGCGCCTCAACTAGCCAGCTATAAAAAGTCTGAAAAATTCAATAGCAACTGAATATTAAATTTCTGCTTCATTTAACAATAATTCAAATGGTTTGAATTATTGTTAAATGTAGCAGATTCAAATGGTTTGAATTTTTTTTAAACCAATCACACAACCAAGAATTCTACCTGTTAACTGTTCCCTAAAGTTTTAAGACTTCTATAATTTTTTAAAATTTCTTAACACCATCGCTATAAAATTGCTGACGTTTGCATCATAAGTTGAATAAAATTACAATTTTTTTTGTTAACATTGTTTCCATTTCATTTGAAACTAATTTAATATAATATAATATTTTCGTTAAATATGCGCTATCGCAACACACACACACACAATTTATGCAAATTTAAATTTTCAAGTGTTTATTTAAGTAACATATATTATTGTTTGCGAAGATTTCCAAATAAATATTTTTAGTTGTTTAAAAAATGAATAATCCTAAAAGTGTATTTTAGTTTACCTCTGCCGGACAACATATGGTATGACAATTTGCTGATGTTTATTATATGTGGGAAATGATCTTGTACTACTAGTATTTCGTTTATTTATTGTCCAATAGATGGCGCTACAAAAGCAAGTACTGCATCGCGCCGTTACCCAGCAAAGCGCCTGCCATTCCCACAAGACCAGACGCCGTCGTTCGCGCTGAAAGAGTACGCAATGTGTCAATCTCGGCAAAAGTTAGTAAATTTTTTTATAAATACAGAAAGACGATTGGACATTGGAGTTGCAGAATTCGTTATTTATCGGCGCGCTATCTTCCCACCGTCTGTGCAGTTGCGAAGGAAACTTTTGCTCATCACATATTGTTTGCAAGACGTTTTCTGCACGTGTGTATTCCAGAAGAAAAGAAAGAAAAAATAACATAGGTGAAACAGATCGAAATATTGACATAGGGAAAGTAAAACTCGGCGGAAAATATGAGACAATCCTGTTCTTACTTGAATCGCTTCTACAAATCTTAACCTCAATCCTTGCAGGTAGGTTGTAGATGCTTTTGTATTTTCTTCAATAACGATTTTAAGTCTATTTTTTTTAAAATCACGGTAAGAATCGATGAAAGTTTCGTTATTCAATGGTGAACGCTTTCCTTTCTAGTCTTAGCAACATGCGTTGAGATGTTTATTTACTTCTGAGTGAGCGCGGGACAGGTGAATACGAAGACTTCGCGTTGCCAAGCTCGAATAAGAAATCGATAATATACGTTTCCAGCGCTTTGTTTTAATTCTGGGGTAGTTTTTGCGGATTCTTTGTCCCACTAAGTGTGCTGAAATGTTTGGTAATAAAATATTATTTACTGTGTCATAAATGAAAAAATAAAACTCTGGAGTAGATTCGCTTTGTGATTGTAAAGGATTGATTATATTGAACTATAGAGTTTAAAACTGTTCGAAAAATAATGAAACAAGATGTATGGCATTTAATTGATTAGTTGATTTTCAATCCGCCCAGCCCAAATTTGTAAATATTAAAAATAGATGAATAGATATTTTTAAAAGCATAGTGATTAGATGAAGATTACGAATCTATGTAATTTACTACTGCAAACAACCAAATTAGAGAATTTTTAAAATGAGCGAGAAAGTTGTAAAACCGCAATATGCGGTTATAGTTTGTTGCCTAGATGTGCTTAGAGTAATTCTGAGTTCTTTTTATGTAATTCTTTTGATGAAGTTAATTTGTTTAGTATTTTCAAAAATAAAGATAAATGATTTTTTTAAAAAAAAAAAAAAAAAAAATACGTAGCATTAGCATCAAGTTTTGTAGTTTAAGATATTTTTGATTTTTGTCATAATATCGACGAAAATGTGTGTTTGTTTGTTTTTAAATAATGAATAATTTTATTTACTGACTTTGAGAAAATAAACTGAACCCACCCCTATGCATTTATTTCTCTTTAAATTATGAAATAAGAGAAAACTTAACGGGAAAAAGGAAATTCTAAATTTGTATTTAAACTTTTTAACTTTGATAATTAAAATAATGCATTATTATATTTAAATTTAATTAAACAGTAACTGTTCAATTTCAAATTTAATTGCTCTTTTAATGGTGTAATTTCAAGCGGGACTAATTCAATCATTATCATTTTAGCGTTTTCTACAGACCAATTTTTAAAGGTCTATTTTGTATTCAAATAGTTGTATACTCTTAATCTTGTTATTCAAAGATATATATATATATATAACAAATTTTATTTACTTAATACTTGACGAAAATAAATAAATAGAAACATATGTACAGTTATAAGAGCATATTAAAGTACGTTTTTGTAAAATGAACAATATGTAATCAATCAAATGCCTTTTAATAATCAATTGAAAATGGCATATACTGACATTGTGCATTCAATTACCGCAAAATTGATTAATATATTTAACCAAGAAGCGATCCAGAGGAGAATCCTTGGAATAATTCCAGGGTTATACATCTGTCTCCTTAATACAATGCATCGCGTAATCCGTTGGGAGAATTTAATGGAGGAACTATATTTACTCTAATCAATTTATTCTCTCAAAATTCAATTGTTAGAATTCATAAACGTATGGAATGGGATTGGAATGGAAGAAATTGATTATATATGAATCATTTTCCAATTTAAATATCTGTCGAAATTTTCTGCAAATTATTTTGTTTTCAAAAAAGTTTTTTTTTTATCAGTAATAGTTATAGTTTGGAATGTAGTTATAGTTATTAATATTTTCGTTGTTTTTGATTATTGCAATTAGCATTCGATTTTCCGATATTTTTTTAAAAAAAGATATTAGAATTAATTTTTTATTAATTATCCTATTATATGAATTCTTAATTAGTACTAATTATTTTTAATTTATTATTCTGAATTATAACTAATTTTTTTCACTCTGGATATATTTTAAACGATAATTAATAAGGATTACTATCATAAGTAATAACGTGTATTGTTCTTAGTATCGCAAGATTAAACGCTATAATATACAATTAACTATTCTAATTATTTAAACCTTTGAAATTAATAAAATAATTCTTATTATTGATTGATAAAAAATATGTGTTAATTAAATTAGATAAAAAATTATACTGACGTTTTTACTTAATAAATTTTAATTTTTTCAAATAACTTAAAATTTTTTCAGATAACGTAATTTCATGCTTATCTTTTGGATTAAGACGATTTTAAGAATTATAATATGCATCATGTTCTATTTATTTACAAGCTGTAATTTTCTTCCCAGGTTTTTGATTTAATTTAATTATTGACATTTATACTGCTAATGTCTTATAAGCCTATGTTATTAATTTTTTTAAGAAATTAATTATAGTTCAATGTGTTTTTATTATCAGCCTGTTTTGCTTTTTTGAAATTTTATACTTAAAAAAAAAGTTTATTTTTTGTAGTTTTTTTTTTAAATTCTTAAAAGATCAGTTTATTATGAATTAAAAAAATCATGCAAAACAACAAAAGTTTGAAAAATTCTATCGCTTTCATCTCAAATATTTTAGCCAGTTTAATAATTGTAATAGTCAGAATACTTTTTATGTTCAAATAGTTAATCTTGCACTTAATATGGAATAGTTAGTTGTATTTAACTAATATTCTTTTCCATCGCATTCTAAAAACCTGATGGTCTTAAAATGCTTATCCGAATGCTAGAAAAACTTTTAAGTAAACTTTTAGTAAATTTTGGCTTAGTAATTAAAGTTAACAATATCCATAGTGGGCGTGGTTTGAATCGTTATTGCTGCGCATGCGCAATAAGTTTTCTACATAGATATATCAGAAACACCGCTAAGAATCTTTTTGGTATAAAAATGAGAAATATTATGAAATGCGAATGGTTAGAACAAAATTATTCCAAACGATTAAAAAACGACGAATTCATATTAAATAAATTTAACATATAATTAATTATATTTATCTTGTTTTTATAAATACTATTTTTGAGATTTTAAATTTATAAAAGATAGTACTTTTGACTACTTATTTTATTATTTTTAGCGTTATTTAGGAAATATTTCCTGTTACATTAAAACGCATTGTCTTCAAAACCATCAAGCTAAAAATAAATTAATGTGAAAGAAATTCTTTTAAAATTTTCTACTTGCATTCATAATGATTAAGTAGAATTCAAAAAAAGTAAATGCCATGCATTATTAAAAGATGCATTTTTTTTAATGAAAAAACAAGTGTTTCTTATGCAAATTAATTTTTATTAATTGGGATCTATATAAATATAGAATTAAATTTAAGAAAGAAAAATTTAACTTTGAATTTTCGCTCTTATTCGAATTCAGTGTTGAATTCCAAAACTTTTCTACAGAATGCTGTTGAAATATAGGAATTTTCAGAACTGCATCGAATACTTTGTAAGTTATTCAAATATTGTTTAATTTTTTGGTTGCATTTACTATTGGGGTGACGATATTTAGACTAAATATAAATACCAGAAACTGTGCATCTTCCTCATTGGATAGTTTATATTTCTTTCCTGGACAAGGATTATTGCCAATAGCCCATGTGTTGCTTCTAACGCGTTGCTAATTCTAAACCAAATAGAAACAATTTTTTTTCATTAAGTGTTGTCGTACGTATGGGAAGGTATGAAGATACCATCCTTCTTATAAATAACAATGGAATAAAAGAAAAAATATTGTTTGACAATTTTTTTCCAAAATTAGTTTTAGAAAACTTGACATTTATCAAATTCCAATTCCCCCCCCCTAAAAAGTGAATTTAGAAATAAATATGTTAACATAGTTAAATTTACATTTTTTCAAAGTGTTGGTAATCAAATACAAACTTAAGAAGCATCGGTATGGTTGCAATGTGCAGATTTATCTTGGCCCATTGAACGCATCGCCATTGTGCAAAGCGTGACATCCACCCATATTCCTTAATGAAAGTAATCGTCAAGTTTCGAGCCGAGGCAGCAACCAGGTAATCCTGAGCCAGGCAAAACCAACATTACCTAAGGAACGATTAACACAGTATCAAGCGGGAGTCAAGGTCATCGGGACTGACGGAGCCGCACACTACCTTGACCTTTCCTCGAGGCGATGAAATAATAGATTCGCTTTCTTTTTTTCACTACCTTTACTCTTTACTCTCTGCTTTGCATCTTTTTTATTTGTATTCATGCTGGCCAATTACGTTAGTTTCGATCGTTCTGTCCTGCTGCGCCGATTCGGGTGTCGCAGACGTTGCCAAATTTAAAGCGTTTAACAACGGGCAAAAAGGAACGTAAGAATTGTGAATATTAAAGGCCATAACCGGTAACACGTATTACTCAACAATAGCGTTTGAAATCAAAGGGGGGGGGGGCCAAAATTCTGCAGGCTAATGGTCACATATCGCCTCATTTGTTATCACTTGGCCGCAATAAATCAAAGGTTGCTACAATACAATTTTTTTTTTTTCAATTGCTTTTACGTTTCATTCAAAATATTTTTTCCATTTTTGATTCGCCACTGAAACTTTGAGTTAAACCTTTAAATATTGCTACAACTACTACTAATAATAATTATAATTAAATTTTACTTAATTCTAACTATCTAAAATGGGTAAATTACAAATAAAATATTTTTATAAACCTTGCTGTCTTATCTCACGAATATCTTCCCCTTCGTTTCTTTAATTATTACAAAATTCCCTTTGTGAAAAGATTCACAAAATGCAATGCCATGCATCGTGGTTAACCGTATCTAAAAGCACCATAGAACTCATTGGCTGCTGTTTGGTAATTTTTCATTTTTTGGTATTTATTTTAAATAAGCCATGACTTTTCTACTTCTCGAAATACTTCTATTATATTTTAATGCTTGTGTGATATCATTCCGGAAGCAAATATTGTATAGTATTAATTAAAATTAAAAAAAAAAATACCTATTAGGAAGAGGCATAAACTCTTACTTCTCTATCCAAATTTGCATCAAAAACGTCAGAAACTTACAATTTTGTACTATTCCTCTTATAGTATATATTTCTAAAAATTTTTTTTATCTTCTGTTTCTAAAAAGAATATCTAACTATTTTGATTCATTTATATGAATATTAATTTGATATAAATTTAAATATTTTGTATAAAAAGACAAAAAAAAGTTTAACATTTTTATTATTATTTTGAAAGAATATAGCATTATCTCTATTTCTAAACATCTTAAAACTACTATAATCATTCAAATTATCTTCATAAAATGTAAATAAATATTGGATAAGCAATTACTTGCAGTCCATCTTGTGGTATACCTTTTATCTGTTTATATATATTTAATTATTTACAACTATATAATGTTCTTTTAACGCTGATTGAATTAAGTAATCAAATTTTTCATCTGCAATAACTTTATTAATATTAAACTTCTTATAAATCTCTTTTAGAACTTTAATTATATCATCTATGTCTATCGAATTAAAAAAAGGTCTTCAAAATTATTACTATAAGTAAAATAAATATATTTATTTTTAATATATTTCATTATATGAGCACTGTTTGTAATAGTGGTTATGTTATTCAAATTATCCATAATATTTTGAACAATTTTTTGTGATATTTTACCAGCAAGAGAGTAATATAAATATTCGAGAGCCACAAGTTAATGTTCTAAATTTTTATTAGGATTTTTATGAAATTTTGGTGTTAAAATGCGAAGTAATTTAATATTATTTATATTAACTCCAATTTTCTTATAAAATGATAAAATTCTATTAGAAATTCTTTCTAACTGATGCACTCTACTCAACAGAAGTTATTAATCTCAAGATGATTTTCAATTAAATTAATGTAGAATTTTTTTGTATATAATAGCATAATTATTAAGTACATTGTTTACGTAACAAATAACAAATTTGCCCTGAAAGTTAATAATATTTTTTAATTTTTTTTTTAAAATTAATATACTCATTATTAAAAATACTACTGGTTTAAAGACCAATTTTTTTTAAAAAAAAAATATCATTAATACATTCTTTAAGCCCATTAAAAACTTCCAATGGAGAACCATAATTATTTGCTAATTTTGTAATAAAATTATCTACATCTAAGATAATTTGTTTCTTAACATAAAAACTATTTTTTGAAATGTTAAGTCTGAAACTAGTACCGTTATTTATTATATCTCTTAATTTTTTTTATCCATATCTAAATTACCTGTAATAACATGTTGATGTTCCTCTCTGATAAACTCTTTATATACTGTACACATACATATATCATCATCTTTTTTTTTTATCTAAATTATTATTATAGTTAAAAAGAATACGACTCACATTTTTTCGCTATATTTACAAGTTTTTTTAATCCTGAAATTTTTAATAGAGATTAATTTTTCATATTTGTTAAATAGATTAGTAAAATTTATTTTATCAAATGATTTATTCATAAATTTAGTCATATAATTTTCTGTCTTTTGAGATAGACTCTAAGCTATAATCTTTCAAATTGTATGAATGGAACGAATAGATAGTTATATTCCTAATTAAATGAATACATGTACACTCATGTGATGGCATTATTGTGAAAACACGATCTTTAAAAGATACCCTAAGGAAAAAAAAAAGATCCTTTACAGCGATATCAGGAAAACATGGTGGCCACGGTAAGTCTGAGTACCTGGTTATAATTCTTCCCCCAAAAATTACCTTTAGCTCTCGAAAAGATTATCTGGTTGAATGTGATGCTTCCACCCCATTCCTGGTGTATTCTCTACAGCTGGGAGCGCGAAGTTTGTCAACATTGAAGGCCTAGAATAAGGCTATCTTAAATGAAAATGAAGCATATATATGCCCTCTGTGAGAGAACGAGGGAGCCTTTATTTGCATAATATTGAATAATTTTCGCTCATTATCTCATTATTAATACATTCTCAAATGTATCTTTCTATAATTAAAATGCTAGGCTTTGATTTTCAGATTTTTAACCTTTCTCCAAAAATGTATTTTACATTTTAAATTTTAAAGTGACTATGTCCCACCTGTATATTATGTAGTACCGAATTCTTTACAAGGTCATTGTATTGCGTTATATAAGAATAATCAAATTCTGTGAAAGCTTCTGTGATGAATTATGTTATGCATAATATGTGTATAAAACATTCAACGACAAGTTTTAAAATCTGCTCTAGTAATTTTAGAATGAAAATAAATTCATTAACATAATGTATTTTTAGGTCTATTCCAGAAATAATAAAATTCAAATGTGTGTGTGAACACAAATTTTACAAAAGTTAATTAAAAACTTAGAAAAATAAATTCCGAATTTTTCGATTTCTGTTCTATTATCAGTCTTTGATTCTTTTCCTCAAGTGTTCTATAAATCTTCCCCATTACCCTTTTGTTCTCGAAGCAGCTGCTCGTTTTACACTCTTATGTTGAAAATGAAGCGACGACTTCATTTAATAGTTGCTTAACTGACTGAAAAGCTCAACAAAAGCGTTCGGAGCACAACCTCTTATGAAAACTACTAGAATAGACGCACATTATGAGAGAACAAGTTATATTGAACTCGGGTCGTTTCATTGTACGGCTATTTTCATTGCAAAACGAATCTTCATTAATGTAGCTCTTTATATCGAGAACTAAAGCGTTAATCCAAGAGACGCCCACATTAGCAAGAAATAGATGCTTAAACGCATTTAATTGCTCTTTGATTACGAACAGAAGCAGACTATGAACATCAATTACTCCAGATCAATAAAAGTTAACTGAAAGATTTAGCGTTGTTTTGTGTGCAATTAAAAAAAGAATCAGTATCTTTGAGTGGAAAAAATGTAATTAAGTTGCACATTGGGAGAGGGAAAGGTTTTCGCGTTTTCCCCCCTCCTTTTTGTGCCTTCGATGTGTGAAATGGTAATCAAGATGCGTTTTTCTTTTGTTCGATGGTAATGTTCGTTTCTGAGAATAATTCTGATCATATTTTCCAATTATTGCTCGTAAATAAAGATGAAAGATATAATATGCTGTTGTTTGTTTCATTTATGAATACAGTTGGAGATTGACAAATAGTTATTAAGTTAAACAAATTCGAATCTCAAATACTTACACATTGACATTCTGTATCATTGCATTCATTATGGAATTTGCAGTGTTCTTAAATAAAAACAAATTTTTTTTAGAAAACTATTCAAGATAAATATCAAAATAACTGTAGGATATATTTTGAAAAAAAAAATAGCTTGAAAATATTGAAAATGAAGAATATTATTAACCTTTTTGTATGTCTTTTACATGTATAAAGGTGGTGATAATTTACATAAAAAATTTAAAAATTTGATGTTTAATCAAAAATACCAAAACCTGAATGAGCATTAGTGTGATTCTGTTGAAATTGGAAATAATTTTAAAATATAAGTGAAAGATCTGAAGAAATATTTTCTTGATGAAGAGGCAGATTATTCTAAATATATAGCAGTAAATGATTGTACGAAAAGTACGAATTATCAATCAATAGCAAGTTTATTTTTTGAATATGAATGGTTCGTAATGTTTTTGTTTAGATATGCAATATCTGACTATATTTTTATAATTGGTAATTAAATGTCATAATTATAGTTTTTAAATTTTAATACTTGCTATATAGAAGGGATATTAACATTTTTTAAATCTACACTACACTAGTAGATTCTTTGCTAAATTTCTGTCAAATGTTTAGAATGAATTTGAAGATTGAGTAATAAACTCAATTGAAAACTAAAGAAAATTTTATGAAGAAAAGAATTGGACCACTATTTAGGCTTTTTTACTCTTTGTAATGGGTTTTTATAAATTCAAGACAAGGTTTCGTAGCTGAAATTTTCTTTTAGTAACGTTCTTCTTAAAATTTAGACTACACCTATAAAATATAATCAAACATCTCTCTCTGCGTGTATAATAGATATTCTTTCTCCTAGTATCTTAAGTTTTCCTTTAAAGGTAATATTAAAGGAGGAAGCCTGAAACTTTTATTTATCCAATAAATTTATTTATATATATTTTCTTAAGTAAAAATCCATTGTTTAATATTATTATCATGGTCGACATATGATTGGTTTCTTGTAGCAAATTTACAGAAGCATTGAACGAATTATATATTTATTCTAACACAGTTAAAATAATCTATTATTTTTTTTACATAAACATTAAAAAGGTATTCATCATGCGATCTTATTTATGTTAATGACTTACTAATTGTGTTTGGTTCTTCATACATATGATATATATTACATAAGAATAAAATAATGGAACTACAAACTTTATACTTATAATTATTTATTTTTTAAATTTATTTTATTGTACGTAAGTGACACGTGTTAAATTTTAATTCAAAATGATTACATTAGTTTTGAAACTAGTTATTTTTGCGAAATTGCGAAAATAATCACTGTATTTCACTTGTTAATTCGGTTTTTAATTAAAATTATTTTGAATCTAATTAATTTACTAGTTTTGAAAATGACATCGAAAATAGCCTTGAAAATGTGTGACTATAAATTTAAATGGGTGACGTGAAAATTGTTTAATACGTTAAAGAAAAACATTAAATTCGTCTTTAGCTAAATCAACGAAGCAAATATTTGTTAAAACTAAAGTTGTTTATTTCATTTTTTAGGAGAGATGACAGTTGCTCAAAGTTTTGGAACATAAAAGAATATTCCTCTAAATATGGTGTAAACGGTAAATAAAAAAGGACTATAAAAGCAATGATATTAATAAAATCTTGAAAGGCTTTCTTTAAACGATGGAAGCATCTATATTTGGTATTGTGAATAACAGAAATCGAAGATTTCAAACATAATTTTGTTGAATGATATAAAAACCTCATTTATCAATTTTTTTCCAAATAGCCAATTTTCATGAACTGGAATAATCTGGTTTGCAGAACTCTGGATTTTAATGACACATGATCTGGATCGAAATAGAAGCACTGCAGATATTTCTGTTTAAGTTCTTATTAAGAAAGTTTTCATATATTAAGCCATTTTTTTTTATTATCTTTTATTATTAGAGAATTAAAAAGTTCTTAAGGTGTATTTGATTATTCTTGTAGCATTTCGGAATTTATTGGCATTTCCAGGCAGTTTTTTAATGCTAATAAATATAATTAACATATTCTCAAAATTAACCGCAGCTAAATTTTTTTTTAGTGATCCTCATTATTTGAGAAATTTTGTTGAAGTACTTTGATTTGTTTCAGTTTTGATAGAAATCAATTTAAATTGTATAACTACTATTATTAATATGTAAATTTGTTATGCTTTTAGGAAATAGAAAGAAATAGAAAGAGCATTTTGAAGTACTTTTTAAACAATTTTTTCAAGTTCTTTATATAATTTTAAGTGGTCATTTTAAATATTTTTAAGTCATTATTATTATTTGAACCCTAATAATTAATATTTATTTGAATAATGATGAATTTCAGGATTTATCCGAGAAAATTTAATGCATATTTAACTATAAAATATGAATAAGGTCTGCAAGAGAAAATAAATTAGTGTATTATGTTTTAATTTTTAAATTATTAATTACTACTATTATTTATAAATTAAAATTTAATTTATGAATTACTAATTACTACTATTATTTATAAATTAAAATTTAATTTGTAAATTACTAATTGCTACTATTATTAATTTATAAATTTGTTATATTTTTAGGTAGTAGAAAGAAGTAGAAAAAGCATTTTAAGTAGTTTTTAAATAATTATTTCGAGTTCTTTAGATCATTTTCTTTGGTTACTTTAAATATTTTTTCAGTCATTATTATTCGAACCTTCACAATTAATATTTATTTGAATACTGACAAATATTAAGATTGATCTACAGAAATTTAATGCATATTTAACTATAAAATATAAATTAGGTATTTAAGGGAAAATAAATTAGTGTATTGTTGTTAAATCACTGTAATACAGAAGGATGATTTCGAATTGATTTTAACTACACCGGTAATGACACTATTAATGGTATTTACTGCGAAACAATAAAACGGTCATTAACGTATTCTGCTTAGCTAGATATAATCGTATTTTATTCTATTTGAAATATAATTAGCATTCTAAAAATATTCGACTAATGCTAATTAACATTAGTGATTAAAATATCTTTAATAGTCGAGTAAATAATTGAAATTTTATTTACAGAAAGCAGCGAAATGAGATAACTGGAACAAAACAATGCATAATGATATAATAATCACAGTTATAAATCCAGTTCGTAATTCTCAAATGTCGTTCTACGAAAATTCAATTATTTGTATACTGAAATACGTTTTATGTTGGATTTCAATGATAAAATCATTTGAAAAAGCGCTTCAGACAGACCCAAATAAAAACAGAAACTTTCAATGGATGGATTTGTGTGTACCGATCTGTTGTAATATATAATATCTGTTGTAATATAATATCTGAAAGATTATATATATATATATATATATATATATAATCTTTTAATGATTTTTTTTTTAGATTGAAACAAAATTCATATAAAAATTAAATATTTTCTAATCTTTCAATTGATTTGTTTCGATTGGTACCTGAACAATCCATACAACAATCTAAAAAAATTGTATCAAAATAAACACATTTCTGAAACAATTGTTAGACCACCATTTTTGTTGCTAGACATTCGAAACTTTTAATTTCCTACTGAAGCATTTTTTAAAGATATCTTAGGGAGGAAACGCTAGAACTAGTTTTGAAACTGTCGAAAATTTGATGTAATTTTTTTTTACCACTCACCCAAAATAAACATTAAACATATCTAAATTTCTCTATAAACATATCTAAAAAACATAATAAAACATTAAACATATCTAAAAAACATAATAAATTATCTTTTGTATTCCATCATAAAATTGTGAAAAATGGCATAGAATATCTTGTTGGGCTAATATATCTGAAAGTTCTTTGGTGAAGTTCAGGATTTTGTTCTTTACAATTAGGTGTTATATTTAAAAACGTAAGATAGACGTTTTCCGTTTCTAGAAACATTTTTAATGATTTACTTCAATCGATAATGATTTAAGAGCACACTCGAAATATTTGAAGTATATTTGTGTATTATAAACGAAGCAACTTTAAAAGATTGTTAGCTATAGTTGTGGAATTAAAAGAAGGGACTTATAAACACTCATTTTAAATAAACACGATTTCTATATATTTCACTGCACATCTAGTGGCTTAATTTTCTTAAATGCAACTTCCTCTTCTAGTTGTGTTCAATCTAAAATATCTTTTGGCTTGTATTCTGTTGAGGTGAATTAATATTACCAGAAAACCTTTTTAACTTCACTGAGAAATTTAAGACTACTTAAAGGCTTAAGTTTATACCCAAGTGTATTTGTGCATCAATGAAAATAGTTCAGACATTAGTTAATTATTATTGTTTCTTAATATTTAAGTGAAATTATTATTACTTAATGTTGCAATGCACAATTGTAAAAAAATTCTTTTAATCTCCTGGGGCACTATGGGGGAATTAATTTATAGTTAATGTTCTAAAAATATCTGTAGTAATTTATATCGTGATTTTTCTGTAGTTAGTAATTAAATCAAAGGATTAAACTTTTTGGCAGAGTTTAAATTGAGAAAGAAAATATTTCGTAATAATTTGCTATGTAAAATCTTCTATATCATGACTTTAATAATTATTCTATTGTCAGTATATTTACACCGCTGTCTATTAATTTAAATAAAATATGTCAAAAGGGAGGAGGGGGGGAGTATTAATGCATTGATGGTAAAAATTTGTAAGAGATATTTTAAAATTGTATTAGTGATGATTAATTAGAAAATGAGTTTGTATAGTTGCTTTGATTATATGTATAGAAATGTTACAAGTGTTATGGGATGGGTTTGGAAGAAATTAATGGGAGGAGAGATCTTAATATTTTAAATGAAATTCAAAATTTTTTTAAAGGAAATATTTTTTTAAGAGAGATGATAACTAATGAATACCAAAAAAATTTGCTTATTTACTTTTTGTGATAATGATTTTAAAGAGCTGTAAAAATTCTGGTGCAATTTTTCTCTCTTAATTTAAAAATCACGAATTTTATAAGACTAAGCGAACAATTGCGTTGGAATTTTCATGTTGTACTTTAAATGAGCACTTAAATAAAAATAATTGATAATTTTTTAGAAAAATAAACGAAATCTCATAAAGATAAAAATATTTTTAATTGCATTGTGCTGAAAGGCTTATGATTCCGCGTGAGACATTATTTAAAAAAAAATATTGATATACAGCGGCGGTACCATTGAATACTTTATCAAATGACTGTTTTAATACAAGAAATAGATGGGTTGGTAAATGATTCTTTTGTGAGTTTGCATAAGTCATCATTGAATTCTTTGTGATTCAGCCTCGTCTGTGATGGATCTTAATTATAGTCTTTTCACTTTTCAAAGCATTCCATTTCTGCAGATGAACCTTTAGAAGGCTAATTTGCTTTTTTTTTCTATTTGGTGTGTGCATAATTTGTATTCGCTGTGATATTACTGTTGAATTGCTGTTCGAAAAACAAGATTTGTACTTTACATTCTTAGATTTTCACTCAAACACGATGCTTGGAATGTTTCTAACGAACAAAGAAACTTGCGGTTTTTTCATGAATCAGTTCCAAGATGACGAATAAATGAAATGTGGTTTCTTTTGGAGTGTTCATCAAGCTATTTAAGTAACACAAAAGCACTAAAGCTTTTTACGGTAATGGTATAATTAAACTATCTATATTTGAATAAAAGAGGCGGGTTGTTCTTAAAAAAAGAAGGAAATTGGAAAATATGTTCTGGAAAATTTGGCTGAATCCAAAAAGATTCTTCCCATTAAAGCGAGATTTGTGAAGCAGCTTATTAAAAGATGTGTTTTGCTAAGAATGATGTAAAATTACAGCAAGTATTTTTTTAAAATAAAGTTCTGAGTAGTGTTGTTTGGACTATAATGGAACTCTTATTGAGAAATAACCATAAAACACCTTTTGAAGACGTTGAAACGAAATTTTTGGAAAATTATTAATTTTCTGAAATATTAGAAGTTATGCTAAAAGAAAAAAAATCGAAGATTTTAAGTTTCATTTAATGAATTAGTATTGTGTTTTAACTTTAAATCCGCTAATATATAACGAAAAACCATATTTTATGTAACGTAAAAATAGTAGGAATATTACGCTCTGTATTCGAAATATAATTTTGTGAAATAAAATCAACGAGAATTGAATAAAATAATAATAATAATAACTATGATTACTCCCCTCCAATTATTCTGTTTTTTTTTTTTTTTTTTTTTTTAAAGAAAAGTGTCATTGGATTAATCGTCATTTTAAAGTTAATTTATTCAGTTACGATTAAAAGTGTGGTACTTTTAATCGTATAATCGTATAAGTATTCAGTTTTAATCGTATAAGTATTCAGTTACGATTAAAATTGTGACCAAAGATCAATAATCTTTGGTCACAATTACAGTTCTAATGTACTCTGTTAAAATTCTAATGTTTTCATAATTTGTTATTGAAAATTTATTGCCTTTTTCTGTCGTAATTGAAAATCAGTTGTATTCTACTCTTATCCATGGACATGATTAAAAATCTGATGTATTCCCGAAATGTGTGTGTGTGACGTTTTCATTATCGTTAGTTTTGAGATTCTGTATTTTGTCTGTTAATGTTTTTCATATATTGAAAGCGTATGTTTGCGGTCAAAATATTCAGATTGTGATGAAACTATTAAATAACGCAGAATTACCGCTTGACTAATTTTTATAATCAGGAAATATTTAGATAAGATTCCAAAATTAGACTATATATATATATAATCCGAATTTCTCTCAACACAAGTTAAAGTTACTTGGCCTCTTGGCTTTTTTTTTATAAGTCGGGAAAAAATATTGAGGTAGCATTCCAAATTATAAAATTTTTTTACAAGTTCCATTGAAAAGCGATAAACAATCTCTTTGAAAATTTTCTTTCAAATGTGTTTCTTTGTTGTGTTTGTGTGTGCGTGAAAATTGTGTTTATTCAAATTCATTTACTTTGGTAAGATACGGTTTCGTAGATTTGGTGTTACGCTAGTTTTTATACCAAAAAATGGAACCGTATATAGTTTTAAAGTTTCTTTTTTTGTAGTACTCGTCTTGGAATTGGTATATTTATATACATACATCGTTACTTTCTCATTTATTAATTACATAGAACATCTTCCTGCAAACATTATTTAGGAGGCTATCATTTAGGGGAAGATGTTGAAGCGATGATAATCTTTCCCATAAGGTTATGCAAATCGCAATTATTGAGCTTTTGATATAGACACGTAATCTAATTTTATGACTTGCAAGTGATTTTTAAATAGAAGTGTATTGCTTGATTTTTATTTAAGAAGTTTCATTCAAGCCCGAACCGGTGATCGCTTATTAGAAACAACTTCATATTAGCATTGGATTAAAAGATTTGTTAATTATCTAATAGGCAGCTTGGAAATCTTTAATAAATAATGATGCATACCTTACGAGTATCTTATCTCATTCTTAGATAACATTCTAATTCATTCAAAGGAAACTAATCCAAGATGGGAGATCTCGTGGCTTTAAGGCTATATGTGGCTTCCTGGACGATCAAGTGCTACCTTATGGACGAATTAAATTTTACAGAAGAAATATGGTTATTTTTATCCATATATTTTTAATTAAACTTGATTTATTATTTGTCAGACAATTAGTGTTAATCGATTGTTTGCCTTCGTTAAAATTTCAAGGGATTGCAAATTTTTTTTTTGATGTTGTCTTCATGTTATATTTATTTAAATACTTGTATCTTCTTTCTAGTGTTGTTTTAACTTTTA
This sequence comes from Nephila pilipes, assembly GCA_019974015.1. NCBI lineage: Eukaryota > Metazoa > Arthropoda > Arachnida > Araneae > Nephilidae > Nephila > Nephila pilipes. Next base: position 668,468 of record BMAW01084668.1, on the reverse strand, counting down.
TTATACGGAATGTTCATTGAAGTTTCCAACTGATTGATAATTTTAGTGTCTAGGGATAAATTATTGAATGAATTTCAAAACTAGTGAGAGTATTAAATATATATAAGAAAATGAATGAATTTTTTTAAGTACATGTAATTTATTTTCCTTGTTTGCAACCTTATTAATTAATAAATGTCTTGAAGTTTCCTTCCAGCTTGAACAGATTTCCCATCCCTCAAGCAATCCATTTATGTTCGCACAGTTGCTAACTATTTCAAATAGATTGGAGAACTACAAAGCTTTAAATAAATGCTCGCTTTCCAAGACTTTTTTGAAATCCTTCTTGCTTTAACAGCATTACAATTTAGTAGATCAAGGGAATTTTTTTTAAAAATCTAGAATGAGGAGTGAGTATCTAAGAGGTGATAGAAAACACCTAAACGAGCATTTTTCACCATACAATTCATAGTCGAATAGCAAACGGTGAAAAAGCTCGGAAAATGCTTCCAGTACAGTCTTTCGACTTCCAGAGCATTCCCATTCGCAAGACAATACATAAAATGCTTGTCTCCCTTTTCTTGATTACTGTACGTCGCCATGTGTAATAAAACTCGCGCTTTATGTATTCCATTACAGCGCTGTGTAGTGATTCACCGCTTGTTCTCCGCCTATGCAATAGTGTGGTGATTGGTTTGGTTTTATTAACGTTGCACTAGAAGCAACACAAGGGCTATTGGCAAAGGACCTCGTAATTTTGAGCCTCATTCAAGTGACGAATAATGTGTGGTTTAGATGTTTTCTATCATACCTTAAATTTTTGGCCATTAGTTTCGAAACACCTCGTACGTGACATATTTAATTTTCTAGTGTTGCTTTTTTCATGCATATACAGCCAAACATTACATAAATTAGCGATTATGACGGGCAAGGAAAACATATCCTGTTTCACTTAACGTTCTTTTGAATCTTTCTTTCATTTGTTGACCTTATTTACATAAATATGTAAAATACATTTTTTTGTATACCTCGTGTTAGATTCATATCGTGCTAGAGGTTATCTTTTTTTGTTGAAATAGATTTTTTTTTAAAAAAAGTTTTAATAGGGAGCAATTATTGGAAGCGAGGCCCCGGAGTCGAGATTTCTGGTGGTAGATGAAAACGTAATGGAACGGTGAGTGACACTCCATCTATCGTTTCTCCAGCAGTAGCAGCAGCCGGATTTCCAATCCAAATGCGTCCGGGCTGTCTGGCCCTGCTGAATCGATAGCGCGCGGCTCCGTGCCAGATTCACGTCTAGGGGTCCCCCGTTGCTAGGACGATGTCCTGCCTCTTAGCCGACCCTACAATCATAAATAAGGACAATGGCGTACAATCATCAAGTCGCATTGCTACAAAGACAGTCACAGTGACCGGTCCGAGGCGGCTGGAAGTGCGTTTCTAAAATTTATACGAGAAGGCTGACGTTTCCGTCGTGTGTTATCCTAAATGAGATAGCGTATCCTACTTCCGATCGTGTGGAACAGAGATAGTGTTTTTGTTGTTATGGAGATATAACAGTTTCTTTTATTTTTAATTGATCATTTTTTTAAATCAATGAAGAGGGCAATGTACTCGATGGGTTTGGTAAAAACTGTGTGTAGGTTGTTTTAGGAATTTATTATTTTATCAACTAAGAAATATTTCATTTTATTGTTTTCAGTATAAATAGAATTATATTTGATATACTTCTCTTTGTACCAAAAGTATTATGTGCACAGCATTGTAAAACTTGTGTAAGTATCGACGGAAAACACGTGTTGGATTTTTATGAAAAGTCCTTAGCTGTTTTACAAATTTGATGCCGTGTATCAGAATGAAATGGAAAGAATAATTAAAGAAATAAGGAAAATGGAAAGCTGCACCAATTTTCAAAGCTACATAGAAACTGTTTGATGCTTTTCTTCTCCTTGAATTCTTTTAAGAAAGAATCTAGGGAAGGAAGAAATAGAATTAATTCTAAAGTTAAGAATCATTTTCGTATTTTAAAAGAAAACATTTCAGAATTTTACGAAATTACTTAACGTGGAATGTCTTCAGCTTTTCCTCAAAGTTATACCGTACACATTTTAAATATTCAATTCATATCTATATCCAAATTATTGGATGCTTTTCTTCTTTTTAACTATGTCAAAATGGGAGTTAACAAACGAATAAAATGTTTCAAATACTTTGAGGACCTCGAGGCAAAAATAAGGGCTTCTCGCTGTTCTAAAGGCCTGTTTAAATAGAGCTTGTTGCCAATGGTTTGAATTTTTTTTTTATTCCTTTGAAAATATAAGTTAATATTATGCATTAAAGAATTTGTTAAAGTACGTCTTGTTTTAATTCATCTATAGTATCTAGATTTACTACTTTAGAAACGAAACTTAAAAAAAAACCTGCACAATGTTACGGGAAGTTGCTGTAGAACATTTTATCGTTTCAGCTCTTCAGGAACTGCCAGAAATCTAACATTTGTCCAAAATAATAACTCTTCCCCCCCCCCGAATTCTTACCAACAGATATATAATTCAATGTTGTTATAACAGATATATGTCAGTTCATAACAAAACTTTTTTTATTAAGACCTTTTACCTGAATGAATAATTGATGTGGTTTACCCTAAAACGATAAATAAAAGTTCAAAGAAAAAGAGGATGTAAGTTTCAAAGAAATTGTGCTGGAATGTAAACATAGGTGAGTTAACGAATAGCTATTTTTTCTAAACATATATGTGAAAAGAAGGAAATGTACTCCAACTCCTTCAATAGTACCGTTGCAAAGAAACTTTCCTTCAGTTTTTTGGTCTCGTGAAAAAAAAATTAAACATTTGCTGCGTAATAATACAATGCAGTTTCGTATTTCTTTCTTTCTTTTTAATAACTGAGAAATAGTAATAATATTATAATATCCAAATGTAACATTTAAAATTTTCTGCATAAAATACGAATTTAAGGCACCCATCTACTGGCAATTTTGATTTCGGGAACATGTTTATTCTATTGAATTTCTCCACTGTTTTCAAATCCTTACTATTGTATATCTTTGAATTGAAAAAAGTGTATCCGAAAGGGCCAAAAATATTGAAGGTTTCTGCGGAATTACTTTTTCCTTCGATATTTAAAAATATTTTTATTTCTTTTTTTAATGATCCGCTTGCGGGTTTTCCGGTCTTTAAAAGACGTTCTAAAATATTTTCAAAAATCTGGGAGAAAATGTAATTTCGCAGAAACTTTCATTATTTTTTTTCTCTTTCGAATGTATTTTTTTTGCCTTCAAATAGATAAAATAGATAGTAGGATTAGCATTATATTCACGAAATCAAAATGGTTGGAAGAGGGAGCCTTGAGGCTTCCGTCTACCCGCCATTTTGATTTCGTGAACGTAATGTGAATCCTATGGAATTTCTGATTTTGCTCTCAAATCTTTATTATTTGATCTATTTGACTGTAATAAAGTGCACCTGAAAGAGCAAAAAATAATGAATGCTTCTGTGAAATTACTTTTTCCCTCAGATTTTTAAAAATATTCAAAAATATTTTTTTAAAGACTGGAAAAACTCTCTCACGAATAATTAAAATTGGAGTAAAAATATTTTTAAAAATTGGAGGAAAAAAGTAATTTCACAGATGCATTCATTGTTTTCTGCTCTTTCAGATGCACTTTATTGCATTCAAATAAATCAAATAATAAAGATGTGAGAATTATCGAAATTCCACAGGATTAACATCACGTCCACGAAATCAAAATGGCGGGTAGACGGGAGCCTTAATTTGTAATGGAGCTTAAACTAAGCTAATTTTATTGCGCAAAGTGACTGAATTTTACTTAGGATTTAGCCAAATAATGATTATAGAATAGAATAATAACAATAATAATATTGAATACACTTAATGTAAGAGATAGCGATACAAGTAGTGCGCTTATCTTAGAGTGAAAGAATTTCCACTACTTCTTTCTTTACTGAATCGCATGAAAATAAAGGATTTTCATAAGCTAAGTTTCAGTATTTGAAAAGTTACATTTGTGATTTTTATATTTTCATTGAATGCGATATTTTAATGCGAGTAAAAAAGTAATAAATGTAATGTACATAAATTTAATGCATGAAATCCAATGCAAAAAACTGAAATTGGCTATGCTAATTTCGTTTTAACATGTGCTAACGGTTTTTTTTTTAATTTTTTTTTTATCAAGATTTATTCAGATTATAAAAGGCCTTCACTTTTGATAACGAGTTCATTCGACGATGAAAGTTTCGAGTCTGCATTGTTTGGTCATCATTTCCCTATCTGTATCACTGGTTCACCAAAATGAATATTAATTAGCTTAAAATAAACATACTTCCAAGTCCCAGACTCTTCAGAAGCAATTACAATTCAAGAAAAGAAAATATCTTCTTCAAATTCCTAATGCATCCTTATTTACACAAGCAAAACTCTCTAGAGTACAAAACCGTTGCCAATGTTAACCACAAAAAAGAATAAAATCAAACTATTCTGCCATAAAAATCAATTATTAAATTAAATATTAAAATAAGAGCAAACGATAAATTATTAAAAAAGTAGACAATAATATTCTGTTCGAGTATTAAAAAAAAGTGCACGATAAAGTATTAAATTAAATATGTCTTAGTGCTGTAAATATAATTTAAACAAACTTTATGTAATTATTATAATGATAAAATGTTATAAAGTCAATCTTTTGAACCTAACAACACATGTATCCTTTATTTTACGCTCACGCATTTTACTCAAAACTACAAGATGTTAGCTAATGTTTGAAAAAACAATTTGCAAAGTATTCGTAGACACAGCCTGTGTGTAAAAAATACACAGGTTTCTTTGGAATCATTCGAACAATTAAAATATCCCCCCCCGCGCTTTGATTGTTTACAATTTACTGTAGAAAAATATAAATAATGAATACATTTTATCATAATAATTAATTATTTAACTAAGCGTGGATTTAAATTGAAATGGGAAGTTTTCGACGGTAGTTAACAAATTTTCGTGGCGTGAATTATATTAACAGTATGATAGAGCGAAAGATTAAAAATTTAAATAGAAATAAATTACAATAACAGAATTTAGTCTTGTTCAATTTCCATTTTAGTAAATGAAGAACTTTGGACGATAATTAGGGTATGATAATTTATCATTTAATAATGGTTCGAGTACAAATCTCATAAACTCGATACAAAATCTTGTGTACTATCGCAAAATAAATCACAATAAGTAATTATTTAATAAGACTAAATAAGTGGTGCTTCAAAATAAGTAATTATTGCTGTTCACCTAACCGAAAATTACTAATCCAAACATTAAATTAATTAACTGATACGGGAGGAAATATTATTACAAACATATGTTATGGAAATTGTTTTGAATAGAATATGAATTTTTGTATTGTAGATTTTAAATCATTAAGTATCCAAGTATAATGGAGAAAAAAAAAACTTTATTGCCTATTTAGAATGGCACATTCTTAACTATTCTGTTATTAGAGAGTCTTGAGTTTTTTTTTAAATTAACAGATTAAAGATCATTTAAAGCTTTCATTATTCCTTGAATTCTTGTAATAAATACAGCCGTCGTGGCAATGATTATAATTATAAGTTGTTGTTTTTGATGGTGCATTTGTAACGATTTTCCTTTCGTATTTTGTATCAGAATGTATTTAATTATGGGTATTATTAATTTAGCTTTATTTCGAGCTAATAACGCTTTTATTCATTTTTTTCCCCAAAATATAAGTGTTAAATATGTATGAGAATTAAATCTTGAAAAACATAATTTGATTTGAACAATATTGTTTTTGATGTGAAATTCTCGGTTTGGGCAAGAAAATATTCATGATTCTTGTCAAAAGACATTTTTATTTCTTTAAAGTTCGTGGGTCGTTCAATAAGTTCTTAGAAATTCCAAAAAAATGTGCTTCTAGACATTGAAAATGGTTTGTTTTTAGTAAGTATCATGACTCACAAAACAGCTGTCTTCATTCAAGTTACTCGTATTCGTGATCACGATGAATTTCGCTGCTCAAAAATTTTTCGTCATAACTTTTCGGCCGATGAGACCATCTTCACCTTTTTTTTTGAAAATATTAATCGAAAACAACCTTTTGATCTGATTTTTGCTTCATTTCTGGTGCATAACATTGAATCCAGGTCACACCGATGGTGACAAATAGACGCGGCAACAATCAAATTTTGTTTGGGCAGCTAATGACTACCAAATCAAAACTAACATATGAATCAATATCCAACTGGTTTCGGCTCCGTTTAATGTATGGCAACATCCAGTGGTAACAGCAGTTTGCCTTAATTATGCCATCTGTCTTCAAATACAAGTACGTTTTGAAGCACCCTCGTATTGTTAATCTTTTTAGATTTTTAATTAAGCCTCCTGGGTATTACTGCATTTATTTGATTATTAAATCGTAAATAAAATACAAACTTCCTCATCTTCTTTTTCTGTGTGGCTATTATAAGCATTTTATAAAATTTTGAAGTTCACTCCACATCAACTAAAATTCTATGAAGTGGCCATTTTAAATATTCAAATTAGAATTTTTTTTAAAAAAAAGTCTATATACATTCTTTTGTTGCATTACATCGTAGTGACCTAGGTTGAAAGTCATTGTTATGAATATCACTGGATTAAAATTATAGGCAGATATTAGTTGAAAGGTGATGGTGTAAATTAAAATAATAGGCAGATGGCAGTTTTAAAAGATGTTTTAATTTCTCATAATGTTTATATATGTATATTTTCAATAGTTTTTGTATTTTTTATGCATTAGATCTTAACCGAAAACATCAGCTGTAGCTTATGTACATCATATTCCTCACAAATAGTGCAGAAAGTTTGAATTTAGGAAGTGATGCGTATAGCTATGGCAGATGGTCTCATCGTAAACGAAAAAAGAAAATTTCCTTTCCTTTAAATTTTTTATTCCTACACTTAAAGTTGAGAGTAGGCTTTTAGACAGCCAAAGGCCAAAACTAAATCTTTTGAGGTTTCGAACTTTTTTCTTCTTTTCTTGATCGTCTTCTTTTCCAAGTTGCATTGCGAGGTATTTTTAGAGTCCACCGCACATTTGTTTTTGCTTTTTCACTTTTAGAGCTGTAAATGACTTCTTATATCTCTTTTTTTTACCTTTTCGATTTACGAGCATTCATTTTTAAGCTGGTGGTAACGGTGAGAGTTTTATGAGAGTTTTTGGAACACTTTTTTCTTCTTCTTCTGGTTATGAATTATATGGCAATATTTCAAACGACTTCTTTTTAATAACGATTCATAATTGCTTGAGGAAGGCTAAGGTTGTCTTATATCCTTTATTTTATCACCGGGTCGGTTTTCTCGAAAAATTGGATATCGCGAAAAAGAGAAATTTTAATTTGATAGCGGAGCAGGAGAAAGAGAGAGAGGTCAGAGTATCTAAATAAACTTAATGTTGAAACTTTTATTTAATTCTTTCGGGTAATTACCGCAAGAGTTTTAGTGACTTTCTGTAAAGGTAAATGTCTTAAGGTTTTTTAATTTAAAAAGGATTATAACTTATTGTATATATATATATATATATATATATATATATATATATATATATATATATATATATATATATATATATATGTGTGTGTGTGTGTGTGTAAGATAAAGCAATGAAATTATTATTAGAACACATAAAAATTAGTGAACAATTAAAATCCAAAATCAACAAAAGAAAACATTTATAGAACTGTATAAAATAGATGAATAAAAATTGAATCAAATTTGAAACTAAAGGATTAATTTGAATACCCAACAAAACAAAACATGCACATTCACACTGGGGACTGAATTGTGGGGTTAAACATGTTCTATGGTACCACCCTTCCCCGATGAATCTTGTTGAGTAAAAATTGGATTATGCCAAAATTCAATTTGTAAACTAAAGAAAAGAAACAAGAAACAAAGAATAAAATGAAAGGCAAGATATCTCAATTACTAGACTTTTTTTTCTAAAACCAATATTTCCCAATCAAATAAAATAATCTTCACCTATAAAAACTTTTCAATCAAAAACCATCCATTAAGTTTTCCATTAAAAATATCCAATTAAAATATTCAAAAATTGCCCTTCAATTAAAACTATTCAATTAAAAATTAAATTTTTTTTTTCAAAATATTAAAACAGTATAATTAAATTTTTTTAGTTGAAGATTTAAAACTTTAAAAGCAGCAACAAACCCGTCCATGTTTTTCAAAAAGAATCAATTCAAATCACAAAGATGCAGAAGCCAAAATGCAAGATCTTGTGACATGTGATCAAGAATTACAGTGTAATAGGTTCAAGGAACCTTTTAAATGAAGATGTCTAATAATATGCACTGTTGCCAAATAAAATTTGAAAATCAATAATACTTAGTTAAGTTGAGTATAAAAAGTTCCAAAATATGGAATATTTAATAAAAATCTCATAATGAATACAATCATGATTAGAAATCATATCCAATGATACACAAATCAGAATTCTAGTTGTTAAAATTATTTGGAATCCATTGAGTAAAATATGTGTCTGTATATGTATATTATATAGAAATGTTTTAATAGATCTTCACAACTTTGTAAACCTTTGTCTTTGTAAACCTAATGTTGTGTGGTGTATTTGTTTTTGAATTGAAAGTTTAAAAACCATGAAAGTCCTGAAAGGAAATAGCCCTTATGTATAAGATCACCTTTTTTAATATGTCACCATTCCATATAATATTAGTATAAACTCTCACTCCAAAGTGTAAATATCAGAAATTCATATAAATCAATTAATAAAATAAAGATCATAGTGAGAAAATTGTCATAATATAATTTTTTTTTTCGAAATTAAATTCATTTTACTTAATGACATTTCAATTCCTCCAGAATCCCCTAAGAAATCCTCATGGGAAATCTTAAAAACATATAAAAATGGATTATCATACAAATTATTGGGAATATATCTTTTTAAAAAATCTAATGGATAATCACATTTCATACATTCTCCTATAAATGTTCTAAAATTATTGAATCCGTCTTTTTCATGAGTAACTAGTAGTTTATTATGATGCAAAAAGTTTAAAGTAATGTTTCTGTATATGGACAAGTGAATATTACTTTCCCAGTAAGGCATTTTAATTACCCTAAACCGAATGCAACTCTTTTTTCAAATAAATTACCATAAATGGTGTAATCCTTTAACTGTATTTCTGTACCTAAATATTCAGCCTTACTTGTATTTGAATTTGTCTGCAATAAAACCAAATAATTTGGATAAAAATCAATGTTCGGCTTAAAATCTCTACATTTACTAAAAAATATTAGGTCGTCTATATATCTATATAAAACATAAAGAGAGTTAGTTGTTCAAGTGGTTCGATTCATAAAAATGTAAGTACAGATTAGCTAGAATGTTGCTAGCTGGTCCTCCTTGAGTCAGGCCCTTTATCTGTCTGTATATTTT
>BMAW01084668.1:645877-655988 GCA_019974015.1 Nephila pilipes | reverse complement strand
TGTCGTTGTTAAGGCAAGTTGGTGTTACATCGTGTGATTCTTTCTATTAAACGACATCAAACTAATTTGACACTGCTTCACAGGTTAGTTTGGAAGCAAAGAAATTTTGAAGTTCCAGACAAAAATCATTAGACATTTCTTCTATATATATACGAGGATCGTTCAATAGGTCCTTAGAAATTGCAAGAGATGACTCTCGAGTAATCGAAAATGGTTTGTTTTTAGTAAGCATCATCTCTAGATAGTCTTAATTACTGGTATTCGTGATCATGATGCCTTCCGTCCACAAAAACTTTTCGTCATAACTTTTCCATCCGTAATAGCTGAGATCATCTTCGCCATTTTTGGAAAAAATTCACCGGAAGCAACCCATTGCTTTGAATTGTGCTTGGTTTCCAGTGCATAACGATGAACCCATTTTTTGATTTGGTAGCAAATGACTACCAAATAAAAACAAACACATGAGTCAATGTCAAACTTTTTTTGGCTCCTTTTAACACATTGCAGCACCCATTGGTAACAACTATGTACCTTACTGATGCCATCTGTCTTCAAATACAAGAACTTTTTGAACCATCCTCATATTTTTGTTAGATTGCTATTAAACAGTTTTAAGTAATTTGTGGTTTCACACGATGTAAATACGTGGATAGTACATGGTTAATGCGCCGCTGCATAGTATTGGATACTTAATACACTAGTTCTTACTCAGTGTACCATGACTTCGTAAATACTTATATTAACATTTATCACTTTGCCTTAGTGAAATTGGGTATAATGAACCAAATTGTTTCGTTAATTTTGCACAGTATATATGCGAGGGTGGTTCAAAAAGAACATGTATTTGACGACAAATGGCATCACTTAGGCAAGTTGGTGTCACCATTATTTGTCGCTGTCAATTAAACGGCGCCAGAATTAATTTGACACATATTCATCGGTTAGTTTTAATTCAGCTGTCAAATCAAAATTTGATTGCTGCCCTTTCAAGTTGTCACCATTGATGAGTCCTGGATCCATCATCATACATTGAAAACTGAGAAGGAATAAAAAAAAAGTGGATTACTTAGGATGAATCTGCTCCCAAGAAGGCGAAAATGGTCTCATCGCATAGAAAAAGTTACGGCAACTAGTTTTCGGGATGTGACAATGTCATACTCATGAACTTTTGGAAAAAAGGAATATTTTGTATATTACCTATTTAATTTTTTTATATTTTAATATATTTTGTGTGTGTGTGTAAGTTAAAAGTATCATTTATTGAATGTTTTTATATATATATATATATATATATATATATATATATATATATATATATATATATATATATATATATATATATATATATATATATATATATATATATATATATATATATATATATATAATAAGAAAAGTATATGTATCTTATTTATACCGTATGAAACAATGTAATATAAAATTATTTGAGTTTATTTAATATGAAAAATTTATGTAACGTAATCTGTATTCTCAAACGTCGCTAGCAGACTAAAAAATAAATGTAATTTTTTTTATAGCGTGCTAAAGTTTCTTCACATTTAATTTAAAAAAAGAAAAGTATCGATAAAAACTCAATGAAGAAAGCTTGATAACGTTGATATAGCGATATTGCCTTTTTGTTAAAGTTTTATCTTGTAATTAAGCGATGAAATTTTTTTTTTATCTTAAGTTATATTTTCTTTTTTATGTCATTAATTAAAGATAAACTCTTATTAACTAGTACTTTTTTTTCTTTTGAAAATGCTTGAATGTACCCGATTTAAAACTTTCTTGCTTACTTTTAGTTTTCAAAGCCACATTGTTGCAAGAATAGTGACTGAGAATAATTCATAAATATTTGTAACATTAAAACTTTCTTAAGCAAATAAATTAAAATAATCGCTCTCAGAAAAATGGCTTACATTTACTTTTAAATTACATTAAATAAAATATAAATGAAATTGAAAAAGAATATTTTAGCATTTTTTAACAAATAAATAAAACGCTTTAAAATGCATGAAACTAGGATTTAATTTAAATCGCTATTAATTAGGAATTGGAAATATTTAGGAAAATTTAAACTTATCTGATTTTGAAAATTAAAAATTTGTCTTTACTTTCATTTTAAATTGTGCATTAATTAGTTAAAATGTAATTTAACAAATATAATAATTAATTAGTTATAATTTACATTTGTTAGGATGTCATAAATAAATAATTAAAATATCTTAAATATTTTATTGAACGAAAATTAAATTCTCCTAAATTTTTCGTGTTTTTATCTTTGTGCTTTTGAATAAAAATATATCTTTTTTTTAGCATTATGCTCTTTTTCACCATTTCATCCCTTATATTTTGAAACTTATAATTGAATATTCGAATCAACATATATTTTAATATGAATAACTGCAGTCTGAAAAAGGAAAATGTATTTTATTTTTTTTGTTCTTTTCTATTATTTAAATGCGTGCAAGACGATCTTACTTTCCTTTTAAAATGGAATTGTCTATTGATAAAAATGTTTGTTTTTCAAAAATGTAAGCTTTTAGCAAAAATTTATCTTTAAGTTCTTTTTCTGAATGGAAGTGTAAAATAATTAATAGGAGACGTATGAAAGAGAAGGTATAAGTCTGATATGCTTAAAATGGCTTATAATGAATGATAAAGGATTTCTCAAAAATGTCTTGCATTTCCTGTGCGTGTTGTGTATCTATAAATAATTTGATTATTTAAGAGAAATTTAAATTTAAATTTGAAGTTATATTTCAATCCGCTGTCATTTCTGCTTCTATATTTGTTTTTCACATTTGTTTTGAAGTGTTTCGAGTTTTTCTTCTTGTGAGATATTTCTTACATCATATTGTTATGAAATTATTAATTACAATTAAAATAGGATCTAACAAAGAGACTGCTGATTGTTGTGTTTACTGACATTTTCGTGAAAATATATTTATTGCAGGAAGACGATTGCATATTTATCTTATATTTCTAATTCATTGAACTTCTTTAGTGAGATTATTCAAGTTCTTTTCAGAAAATAAAATTTTGTCAATTAAACTATTGCTTCTATATTGTTACTATATTTAACACGTAATATAGTTTAGACAGCTACCGTTTGGGAAATGATAATTTATATTTGTAAATTTTACAATATTTTGAAATGATTGTAAACTTCTTTTACTGGAATCAGTGTTGAATTTTCAATATTGACGAAGTAAATTTTCTCTTTTTTTTTTTTTTAAAAAAAAAAGTCAAATTCTCAAGAAATAAACTTATAGTAACCTTCAAAGGAAAGTTATGTAAGAATTCAATGTTGAAAGTAAATACAGAAAGAAAGGTAGTTATAAACATATGGACGGTTTTATATAGTTTTATTATTTTTTTAAAGAGATTTATGAAATTATCACATATATTATTAGTCTGTCCCTTATAAATGCTTCTTTTTCTCTGTTTTTTCATATCTTTTTTACTCGATGGCAATGAAAATGACATTGTAATACATTCTTTTACACTTTTGGCGAATTAATTGACAACGTAAATTACTGGAGAAAATTTTCATCCTTTATCTCTCCCTGTCTGTCAAATATTTTAGCCTTAAGAAACCATTAAGAAAGCTTGTCTTTAATACAAAAATAGTTTTGGATACAGTTAAAAATATTTGCAGATGATAAACATCTACAAAAATAATTGTCCCCTTTATTGATTTATCCTTTTAAATATTTTAAAATTAATAGGAGATACTCATTGTTTAAAATGCATTAAACAATAGCATACTCAAATGAATGTATCATAGTTCACAGTTCTTAATTGAGAAAGCTTATGGATTTTTAAAACAATATATAAAGTCGCAAACACATTGCATAGTCATGTTCGGCAATTACCAAGGTTTGAGACTTGGGTTTGAGTTCGGTTTCAATAAAAAGTGCTATTGTACATTGACTTCAAATGACCCTCTAAGTGGTATGGTTTAGAATTGAAGATAGTGAGTTATCATCTCAGGTATAATTATTCTTTACTTTGTTGTGACTCAGAGTTATGAGGACAACCTTCGCCTATAAAGCCTTTGTGTTGCGCCAAAAATTGGCGTTAATTCAAACCGAACCTTAACACAATCTAAGAAGAATCCTTCTTACAGTAAAATAATTATCTGAAACAACTGGGAGTATTCGGACAACTAATTTTTCGTATGACGATCATTTACGGGAAAAAAATAGTACTAGTATCATAGGAGTAATATGGTACAAAGGAACAGTAATATTAAACACAAAGCTTTATATATTTTGTATCACACGTCTCACTAATAATTCAGATTACCAGCCCAGTTTGACAAGTTTAAAACGGCATTTGAAGTAGATCTACACCTTAGGAAAAGAAGACACAAATGTGCTTTGGCCGAAAGGATCTCTTTCGGTTAACTGATGTTATAGTTGATTGGTATTTGGATAATCGAGGCTCTACTTATATTTTAAACCTTTCTTAATGTAGTTTCTAAAGAAAGCGATATGTACGCCTAAGTGTAATTATTATGAGTTAAATAATTACACGTAGATTGCTTTAAAGTTTATTTACTTTGCTAAACTATATGGTACTTTTCCATTTCGCCGGCGCAAGCGATGAAGTCGCCAAAAATGATACAACCGACTCCAAACGGAATATGTGTTGTCGCCAATAAAGTCTGCTTGGCGAGATTTGCGCCTACGAAATGGAAAAGTACCAAATATATTTGATTTAATATTTTATCGTCTTCTTTTTTTTTTTTAATATTTAATGTAATAATTGAATTTCAGGGCTGAATCATCTGTTTGCTTTCTTTTTTGTTATTAACATCGGCAACGTTTTTGTACTTCAGAATATTTTTCTTGTGAAAATAAAAATGCATTAGGAATTCGAAGAGGGCATTTCCTTTTCTTGTTAGAATTGTTTCTGAAGAGTCTGGAACTCGACAGTACGCTTACTTTACACTAATTAATATTCATTTTGAACAATTATGCTTTTTGGAGATCTTAACAGAAGAATAAAAATAAAAAATTAGCACATGTTAAAAGGAAATTATCAAAATCAATTTCAACTCCCCTTCCCCCCTTTTTTTTGTATTTGTTCTCAAATCTTTTGTTTCCTTGGCTCAATGTACAGACTTCTTGGACCATTCTTCCCCATTTTATAGAGAAGGCTTTCTCAAACCCACTTAAATCGGTCATTTCGAACTCTTTAATATAAGTCTCTCAATCAGCACGAAGATACAATCACCTAATCTGTAGTGAAGCACTCGAAAGCATTCATAAAGCGAGTGACCACAAGTCGAACCTTTCACCCTAATTAAAAGACCCTAACCAGGCGGAATGTCAGGCCACCTCAGGGAGAACCCCCTATCACCATGGTAACAAGGAATTTCCTCCCTTTACATCAAGATTTGACTGCTTCCCTCCCTGTGGGTTCTTTCATCGTGGATAGAGATTGACTGAGGGGTTGAAGGCATCACTTCTTTTTTAGAACTCTTGAAGTTTGTTGTTGGTGTCAGGGATCTTTATTTTTCTTCTTATTTTTACCTTTTTTTTAAGGGAAATGGGGGTGAGATATTTTTTGAAAATGCTTTGTTGAAGGTATAATTTTTTTTGTTGAAGTATTCTTTTTTCTCTGAGAAAATTTTGAATTTTTTATACATTGAAAAAATTTTTGGTATGTTATGAATGCATTATCCGTAGTACTCGTAATTTGAATGACAATTGAAATTTGTTTACTTTGGGAAGGAAAAAAAAAGTTCTAATAAAGCTGAAATTTTTTATTCTCTGATTACTGGTGTAATGTACTTAATCTTATATAATGTTGTTTAACTTTATTATGCAATATTATTTAATGCAGTTAATTATCTAAATGATGAAAATTTAATCTCTGAAGTTAAATATTTATATCATGGATAAACTATGTTTGCAGTCATTCCCTGATTTAGGCTTTTGCATTCAACGTGATTTTCAACGAGATTTTAACATTGTAAGGCCCTTTTTTTTTATTAAAGCAGAGAACATTTTTATTAATTTGGTTTAAAAGATTCAAAAAGAGTTTTTATTTGATGTAATCATTATTACTGAAGAACAGAAAGCAAACTCTGTTTCCTACATAATCAACTTTATATTTATGAATTTCGTGGTTAATTTTAATTATTTTTATATGCCAAAACAGTAATAAAAAAATATCATGTTTTTTTTTTCCCCTCACGCATTCTTATATTTTTCATTCCAATTTTTTTCGCTGTAATCACATTTAACATTTTAAAAATGTGTTTTCCTGATATTTTAAGAGCATTTTTATAGATTTAATAACAATTCAAAGAAAGAAGAAAAGCTATATCAATTATCTTGCGAACTAATACTTATCTTTGCAGTAAAGCTAAGTTCATACCTTTCCGATATAATATCTGAAAATAAATAGATAATTTATTATTTATATGGTTTTATGAATTTTTGTTGGAATTTTTTTTTTTAGATGCATTAATTAATTTTGATCTGATAATTAAAATGGAAGGTTCATAAAACTGAAACGAAAAATATATATTAAGGCAATTGGGTAAACATATATTAAATTTAGACAAATAGTTGGAAATAATTTTTACTTTGTGTGCATTTTTACATTTAATTAACACTGTGTAATTTAACACGGTATTTCTTAATGCAACTGCTTATTAGCCATAAAATCAAAAATTTTTTGTGTGGAAAGTTTATCTCTTAAATTTATCTTATCTTTGATTGTTGTATAATTCGTATTGAGAAAGTTTTTTTTTTAACATTAACGTTCAAATGTTCACGTGTCTTTTTCTACAAATCCAAAAGGTATTTATTTTTGAAGCATTTGAAAGGGAAGGGAGAAAGAAAAAGGTGATTCTAACATTTTGTGTTTTAAGGATGTGTATTATCTAATTACTGATTTAGATTTTTTAGGGGAGATATTTTGATAGTTCATAGATAAACTTCTTTACATTAAAAGAAAATATTAATGAATTCTTGCATTGGAAAAATGAAATTAAATGTCGAAAAATAAATGTTATTTTAAAGTTTCTATTTATCAAATCGCAAAGCTACAGAATTCTGATGCTTTGCATAACACGTCCACACTGCAAGTTTACTTAAATTAACTTAAATATATTCTCATTTTTTAAGCAATTAATTTAATTTGATAGCATTCTGTATGAAAATTCTACTTGTTCGAGGAATTTTTTCAGATTAGAGAGTAAGTAAAATGATTCACAAGAGTTTTAAATTTAATTTTCAAATCGAAAGATGGGGATTATTCTTTCTTACTAACTTTATATTCCTCAGTAAATGGTTTTGCATCCAATGTATATAACGAGTTTAGAATAAATTTATGTGTATTAAATTGAACATAATGATATTAAAATGGATTTTAATGAAACTTATTTTCATAACAAAAAGTATTTTATCTTGAATTAGCAGGAGTACCTATTCTTCGTACAGGTAAATTTTAAAACAAGACCGTGAAGAATAAATTGTCGATAAAAAAGATAGACCTTACTGTGTGTGATGTAATATACATTAGAGTTATATGTAGCGCACCGAAAAAGCTAAAAACACGTTATATATAAATTAAGCATAATTTGAAATTATATCAAATTACCAATTATAACTTCTAAAAACAAATTAATAAAATTTAATTAAAACTTAAAAGCTAAAATACCTCAAAATTAATTGAAAAAATTACTAAATTATCAAAATAAAGAAATTAAATAAATTGAAAACATGATCCTTAGTTAGAAACATAAACGTAAGTATTAAAATGCAAGAAAGCCATAAGTTTACTGAAATAAAATTACACATAATAATTTCAATGCAAAACAAACATAAATCATTAATTAGAAATTACAGTCTAGTTAAATACAAAAATATCCAAAAAATATAGCAAATCCCAAAGAGAAAACAAAATGATTAATAAAAAATAAAAATAATGTAATTTAAATACTGTTCCAAGGGAATGGGATCCTAGAAATTAGTTTATTCGCACTTTTCCACGGGAATAGAAAAAGTCTGTTTAAACTAATTTCATGGATCGAACCAACTCAGCTTCTGTTATTATATTATCATTCATAGTATAGACCAAGAATAATCATATATATATATATATATATATATATATATATATATATATATATATACCTTTAGTTTGTAATTTTTTCATTGAAAAAAATAATTCAATTTCCTAATTTTTCCCAATCTCTCACTTAAAAGTAAAGCGTTCATCTTATTTCCTGACACAATTACTTTTATGCAATCACGAGCTCATAAAAATTTGCTGAACATGCAGTTCTCTCGGTTGAAGACATGTAGGGATAATCCCTATTAGGTTTTGGAGGTCATGCAAATCCCTAAGAATCCCTACACCTATACAATGTGATTTATTATGTCTGAAAGAAAAAATCCCTTCTATAAAACTCAACGAAAGGGAAAATTTCCTCTCTTGTAGCTTTTTCGCTTCGGTTTTGATGGCCGAAACCGCGCTGCTCATCTCATGAAATTGTATACACTGTATCTCTATATATCTGATGGCGTTCATCATCTAGTTGAAAAATTGTCTGTCATCCTTCCAAGAATCAATAGACTTGATAGGTATTACTGTCTGTTTATTAAGGCCATGGCTGTGAATATCCTATTTTTACTTATTCATTAATTATAACACACATACACACACACACACTCGTTATTGGCTATTACTCGCAGAAAGTATTTTATCAGTAATTATTCCAAATTCATCTATGACTTCCCCTACTCTCCACACGCTGAAATGTCTGCCGATGACGCTGCAATTTCACAACAAATATCTCCGAAATCTACCACATCCTGCAAGACTACATCAACGCCTGAAGATACTCTGAGATCACATCACAACGTGGACAACAAACGCCGTCCTCTTCAAAAAGTCGCTTTCCCTCTCTCAATAAACCTCTTTTGACAGTTATAATGGAATGGACTGACAACACCATGTATCTTGCACCTTTGATTTCAAACTTACCTACCAAGCATCATATTAAACTTATCTCTGAAAAGTCTCCAAAAAAAATACCCTATGCCTTCTGCAACCACTTGCAAAACTGCAACCTTTCCAGGCACAGACTTTTTACTACAAAACCCTATATTCTGACCATCACCTAGTGCATGTCACAAATATGGGGTCACCGTAATTCTTTCCAACCGCTTTTAAAATCTGAAGTACAAACTCCTCTTCTTCCTCTACAATTGCACAAGCCCTCAGGTATATGGCAATCTGTTACCTCCACAAAGAATTTCAAATCCTCCATTGCAAAATGATTCAAATTATCTTCAACTTTCACAATACAATCCAAACCATTATATAACTACAATCACTTCAACAAACTACCTCGATCAAACAAAACCACTCAAACACTTTATATACTTGCAGCTCCTTTTAAACAAGCGGATTGAAAACCTACGACTTCATCTCCTGATCCTTTTTTTCGAGTCCTGTTTCCATTGTCATGTCACTTTCAGACGAAGCAAAAGCGGCTAGCTGTTGGATTCTTTCAAATCACGTGGTGACTACCTTAGCGATATGCATATGCACACACTTCTCAAATAGACCTGCGATCTTTTACTGAGTGAGTAGAAAATCAAGTCTCAAAACGGAAATTCCATTACAACAGGAAGTGATGTGTTCCCATTGTACACACGATGAAAATAACCTTCTCTATCGACGAATCTTCCTCTTCATATAACTCATGACGATGAAAGGAGCATGTGGCGGCCTCTTTAAAACAACCACAGTTAAACGCCTCTGGGTAGAAAAAAACACTAACGAAAAATCCCGGTGCAATGCGAGGTACGTTCAGACTTTTTTTTCTGTACGAACACACATCTTCCTCTATTGTTTTCAGGAAATTCTTTTCAATGCCGTTCATGTTTTATAATCGTTTTGTTCCATATTTCTTGACTGTTTTCATGTATTGAAATAAAATGGAGAAAATTGAATGTATGTTAATTCGGGAATCAAGTTAGTCTTTATTTTATGATAGATTTATATTGCAGCATTTTTTGGTATCGACTAAAACAAACCAACACGCAAACCCAAAAGTTGAAAGAACTCATGATTA
>BMAW01084668.1:556807-644287 GCA_019974015.1 Nephila pilipes | reverse complement strand
TAATTTTGTTGCAATGTGAGCTAACATTTGTGTTTATAGGTGTTTTATGTTGTCGAAGCCTTATGTTGAGGCATTAATCTTTGTGTTTGATGGTGCTTTTGAAGAAAGTTTTCTGAAAATATAGACAAAGAAATGGGGGATGCGATTGAAATAGTTGAAATATTTGATGGTTTGTTAAGATGAAGGACTAATGCTGGAATACTCTAGTTATAATTTTAGTTTTAAGCAGCTAGTGTGGAAAATAATTATTTATCTCATAGCGATAATGCATATATAATTTTGTCCAATATTGACATTTCTTCTTAGTTCTTGGAAGGAAAATTTTAGATGTATCATGAAAGAAATTATTACGTATTATAAGGAACAAAGAATATTTATGACTTTAATAAGTGCTGGAAATAATCTGTTAAATTCTAATGATCTGTCTTCGTTATTATTAAAACACATCGTGGTTCAGTTAAAACCAGCCAAATTTCTTTAACAAATTCACATTGAATAAAGTTATATCAAAATAAATAAATAATGGAGATCATTTAACTATTCACATCCTTCACCAAATATTACAAAGAAAAATTACTTATCTTAATAACTCAAAAACAGCTAGGCCGAGTTAAATAGATCCGATTCCAGCAGACTTCTAATGACGGTATACAAATCAGGTATACACCCACAGTACATCGCCTCGTAATTGCTGAAACCGGAATAATGTTCCTATGAGTTTCTCCAATTCCTCCATCTTCACCTATCCTTTTTGTTACACTTTAATCTTACATAGTGGAGCTTATTTACATTATCACGGTCCTTCACGAGGCGAGGGTTTTCATAACAAACGTCGTATTAAGTGGCCCCAGAGATAAGTTATTGAAAATCTGTTACAAAATGCTGTAAAGAATTTGGAAAAAAAGAGATAAAAAGGGCTTAAGTGAGTAAATTATGTTATTTTACGTAAATAATTTGAAAAATTAACAATTATAGGGTTTTAACGAATTATTAATATTTCTCAGAATTTCGAAACATTTAAATGTTTTAAAAAATGTCTGAAATGTGAACGAACGGCAAGAGGAAAAATTGCTTAGTATTTCACTTTGAAAATTCTTAATCGAGAAAAATATTCTTAAACAAAATTCGTAGTTGCTAATATTGGGAAAAAAGCATATTTTTTTTTAAAAAAAGAATATCACGAGAAAAATGCCTTCATAATTAGAAAGATGACTTAAAAATTTAAAAAGGGCAAAAAATAACTACAAAAAGATGACCTTGTTTACATAAACACTCCATTAATCTTCTAACTATATCAAAATTTATGTACAAATAAATATTGTCTGCGAGACATATAAGCAGACGAGTTTTTAAATTCCAGACAGAGATCATTATGCATTTGTTCTATATATATTTTTGTTGGATTGCTTATTAAACAGTTTTTAGTCATTTGTGGTTTTATACGACGTATGTAGATAATATATAATTAATACGTCACTACAAAATATTGGAAATTTAGAATAATAGTTCTTACTCTGTATACCAAGACCTATAAACACTTATATTAATTTATTATATTATATAACACTAAGACGAAGTGAAATATTCGTCTTAGTGTCACCTGGGTCTAATGAGCCAAATTTTTTCGATAATTTGCATAGCGTATGTACGAGAGTGGTTGAAAAATAACCTGTTTTTGACGACAGAGGGCGTTGATAAGACAAGTTGACTTCACCATTGTATGTTACCAATTGTTAAACGGTGCCAAAATAAATTTGACATCGATTCATTGGTTAGTTTAATTTGGCAGCTAACTCAAGATTTGATTGCTGTTGAGTAGTCGCCGCCATTTTTCATCGAGTTGTCTCCATCGATGAGAGCTGGATTCTTCATTATGCTCTTGAAACCAAACCATGAGAAAAACAATGTGTTGCTTGCGGTGAATCCTCTCCAAAGAAGACGAAGACGGTCTGGTTGGCAGGAAAAGTTATGACAATGATTTTTTGGGATGTTATATAAAAACGTCATACTCATCAACATCTTTCAAAAAGGAAAACGATCAATGGACCATTACCCCATTTCTCTTTCCTTATACGGGTAATTTTTTAATAGCCATCTTAAATATATTTAAACGTGAATGAAAAGAGTATTACCTGAATTTTGTTTCATTTTTTTACCTAATTTCATTGGATCCTTGCGATGCGCAAGTTCTTAGTTTGAAATTTAATTTAACTTACTGTTTAGTCAATATTAGAAAAAAGTCTAAAATTTCCTTTCCCCGTTCTATTACTGCTTCGAGTCTCTTAAAACTGATAAAGGTACAAGTGCATGTCCTTTTGTATCTATTCTGAAGGATTAGGTTTTTTCCCCCCAATTCTGTTCCTTAACAGCCTATTTCACTAACTAGCTTGCTAACAATTTAGCCAACGATAGTTTCAGTGTTTCTAACAACCTTTGTTTAGGATTTAATTCTTTTAAGTTTATAGTAAATTTTTAAAATGCTATTAGTTAAGAATTTTTCTTCTTTATCTCCCAGATGTGATCAGTAAGTTAATCAACTAACAAGATAATAGAATTTCATTAAGATTTTTAATGTAGATTTTTATTTTTTTATGTTATAAATAAAAATGTAGTTTCTGATCTTTATTATTAAACTCTACAGACATCTTTAAGTCCAATTAAATAGTCTCAATAAGTTCACAAATCTATTTGAAGAGCCGTCAGAAAAAAAAAACATTACACAGTTTATTAACTATTTGCTCATAATATAACAAAGTTACAAAGTTGCTTTTTCTTGAATCCCTTTTAACTCACTATAATCCTTGTTCATATTTTAACATTAAAATCTTAGCTTACCAATTCACTCACACCGACTGAGATATTTCTTGTTTCTTTCAGATTTGACTTTTATTATTCTAACTAGGAGTCACATCTAAACAATTTTACTACAAAAATTAATTCCAACAATTCACTCCAATTTCAAAACCTATCAACCAGTCGTTATCATCTATTCCCTCATCTTATTCCTTTCAATTCTATTTCTCTTACATCTCGGTATTCGTAATTCAATTTATTACACTTCTATCTTCACCTAATTTACTTAATCACATTTTGTTTGATTCGCAAGGAGTTGGAATTTTAAGCAGTTTAAATTAAGTTTAGTGAAGAGAAAGCTGCGAATCCGCCCATCGTCTCAAATCTAAAAAAATTCTTGTTCTAAAAGTATGAAATAAAGACTTTATGAATAAAATGATAGTCTAAATATTTTAACCCGTGATTAAAAAGTTTAACATTTCCTAATTTTAGGAAACTATGATTGCATTAAGATAATCTAAACAACTTAAAATAGATGTGGCGAAAAGTACGATTGTTTTTGATTTTTTAAATAAGTTTACTTCAGGATCATTACCCACAGTATTAAAAGACATCTGTGATATGTACTAGTTTGTTGGTTAGTCATGGGAATACAGCATTAATTTTTTTGTTAATGATTTTATGAATTTATTCAAGGAAAATAATTAACTCAAGGAGTTTTTTTCCTTAAAAGAGGGGAACTACTGACGTGTTTAGAAAAAAAATGTATTACATTTGCTTTTCTGCCTCACCTACATTAAACAATTGGAAGCTCTTGGCACACATCCACATAGACTAGACGTGAGGCATTTATATGGACTCGTTTAATATATGCTGTATTACAACATAAGAAAAGGATGTGCCGTTTTTTACTGATATCTTTTTTATTTCTGAGATTACTATGGTGCTTGCTGAAGTCTAAAGATTGTCAATTTCATTTCAATTTATGTTCAATTATCTTTCTGAGGTGATGCTTTTTTGCTGTAATATCTATTAGGAAATTCTAAAGAATTCTTCCTATGAAACCTATGTAGTGGCACGTAATTGGTAAGATCAGAAGAGATCCCCCCTCCCTCCTCTGTTTTTATATTTTTCTTCAAATTATTAAAAGGGATAAGATATCTAAAATTTCCCTTTCTATTATTTTTTATCATCAATTTACGATACTCACAAAAGTAATTGTAAATAAATTTTTACGAAAAATCTCGCCTAAGAAAAAAAAAAAGGGGGGGGGGGAAGGGGAAGACAGGAAAATGCAAAAATCAAATTTAACTTCTCTCTGCTCTTTATAATTCTTCTCATGTACTCTGCATAAGTGAAATAACTTTATTAAGACAGTCATTCCCATCTCTCTATTTTATTAGAACCATCTAACCTATTACTGTTCTCTTAAATTAATCATCTAGAAGCGAAAGTGTCGCCAACAGAATCCATTTTATTTGGCGAAGTTTTTTTTTTCGTTCACTCCCTTTTCTAAATTGAAGAATAATTATTTTGCTTCTCTCCGTAATGGGAAAAAGGGGGGCATCCAAATTCCCTGATCAATAAAGAAGCAGTGATGCTTAATGTGCAACGTGTGTTGAGAAAAGAAGTCTCCTTACTTCACACATACCCCTAGGGGAACATCTCATTTGTATTAATAAATCACAAGCATCGACAATGCATTAAGAATTCTTAGTAATTAAATTCTAAGAATCGATGATGACGAAAAAAAAAAGATATATATAAATTCCATTTTTTTTCCATCTTGTAACCTTCTGATGGTAATTTTTGGAGTTTTTGGAGAGTCCTCTTCGGCTTGCGATTGTGTATCCTTTTGTGATTTTCGTTCCAGAGGTGAGGTACAGTTGTGTGTGTCGAAAATTTGCTTCATTTGAAAGAAGTTTTTTAATTAAAAAGCGAGATAATTTTTGATGACCATTACGTGTATCAGAAATATTTTTTTCCGTCTTACTTGTTAAAGCAAAACTTCGGATAAGTATGATTGGATGTTGTAAAGTGAACTCTCTCTTTCATCTAGATGGCCCGAGGAAATGATTAGGTTTTAAAAAATACGTGATCTTCGGCTGTTGATAACGGATATTTTTGTGAATGTTTTTTAGATTGCTTTGGAAAACATAAATTTTCTGTCTATTTTGGTTGTTACATTTTAAAAAGCTTTGTTTTGAAACAAGAATTGAAATTTACTTCGCTGCTTAAAACTATTTGATACTGATTATCCACTTAAATTCTGAGAAAATCTACGTCTGTTTGTTGCTCGGAGAGAGTTTTGTAAAATATTTATTGCATTTTAGCAGTGGTTCCAATGGACATGACTATTTGTTAAAATTTAGGGCGTGAGGATTCTCCTCGTGAAAGAAAAGAAAATACTCAAAATGGTAACCTTTGATTGGGTTGAAATGTTTTTGTGATTCTTAACGTAAGCTCATGTTATGAAGCTCGTCTTTGGATAATTTAAAATATCTGCAGCTAAATAGTTATATATCCCAAAGAAAAACAATTTGTTTTGTTTATTTGATCTTTTGAAGTCACGAGTTAAAATTTAATGTATTAAAGATAGATAATTCTGTTGAATATGTTACTTAAAGAGCCTTAAAATTACAGATGTAACTTAATAATGATAAAATTTTGATAACCTTAACAAATATTATACATAATTTTATGTGGACACCAAAGAATGTCATTTATAAAGAGATTCTCAATTTTAATTTTGTGAAAATGTTTTTCATTTTTGCTATTTTCTTTTACTTATGTAGCAAATTGCAGAAGTAAATTCTTTAGTAGCTAATATTTGAGATGATCCCCTTCCTGATTTATGAATAGTCTTCTATTATGCTTCAGAAACAACGTATAATTAAAACCTTTTCAGGTCGTTGGTTCTCAAGTTATGAGCTAATAATGAAAAATCTCAAATTAACGTAGCAATTACAGACATTCTGAATTGTTTCATAGGCGGTTTCAGACAGCTTTTCTTGTAAATTATCGAGTCAGAGTTAGCATTAAGGTAATACAAGCAAATTCTTTGACATATTTTTACTGTTGATCTTATAGATAGACCTTGTCATATGCCCATTCTTTCACAAACTCTATGCTAGCTTTATAATTTTTCAACACAGCTGGAATTGAAATTTTAACAGGAGGACTATCTCTGAATCTCTCCATTATTATATGTAGATCAGATATCTGATGAATATCGCGAAAATTCGTGTTCTTAAGGCTCCCATCTATCGACTATTTTTATTTCACGAACGTAATTTTAATCCTACGGAATTTCTACTACCGTTCTCAATTTTTTCTGTTTTATCTACTTGAATGCAAAAAAAGTGCACCTGAAAGAGCAAAATATAGTGAAGGTTTCTGCGGCATTAAATTTTTCCTCCGATTTTTAAAAATATTTTTACTTTATTTTAATCATTAGTTTGTGGGTTTCCAGGTCTAAGAAATTCTGAAATGTTTTTCGAAAATTTAGGAGAGGGGGAATGCAATATCGCAGAAACCTTCATTATTTTTTGCTCTTTCGACGCACTTTATTGCATTCAAATAGATAAAATGGTAAAGATTTGAGGACGATATTAGAACTTCCATAGGATTAAGATTACATTAACGAAATCAAAATGGTCGGTAAACGGAAGCCTTAACTGACATGCATTATGAAGAACATTGGAAAGATAATTTCTGAATGAAACTTATTAGGTCCGAAAATATAACATACAATAAGAGATTCGATAATAATTGTTTAGAGAAGAAGTTTCTCTAGAATATTAACACAAAAAAATTGTTTTCTTTGAATTTGTTCGTTCTTCAACTAAATTATAAAACTTGCGAAGAAAATGTGGGTTTGTAAAATATTACCGAAATAATATAATGCTCAAAGAAAGATTTCGAACGTCCATTTTAAGTATTAAATTAATGCATATTTTTTAATGAAAAAAAAAGAGGAATATTTGTGAATTTTGTTTGATTTTGTTTAGTGTGCTTGCTCGATTTAAAATAATTTTAGTAACAGTTGTTGATGAGCTACATGCTAAAAATATGTTTACATATTCGATAAGAATTTGTTTGGTGCTAAAATTACTTTGAGATATTTTAAAGTAAATGTGTTTCTCAAGTTCTACAGATTGATCCATGCTTAATGTTTTGGAAATTACTTAAAATTGCTTATACAATCTAGTAAAATAGATTAGGAATTTGATGCAAAAAATAAGATATGTTATTATAAAAATATAAAGCAATTTAGACATATTTTTCATGACTTGATGTTATGTGATGATTATCGCAAAGATTATAGGAATAAAGTAGCTGTAATATCTTAAAGAAAATATTTATAAAAACTGTTTTATTTAAATTGCCAAACTACGTCAAATTTTTTAAAAGTTGTTATAGAAGATTTAAACTTTTTGCTGTATATTATTTATATGCTTCTAACATTAATTTTGAATTAACGTTACACTGTAGCAACACGAGGAATATTGGCGACGGACCTCTAATTCTGAACTACAGGGAAGCGATGAAGACGACACCTGTTTTGTGTTTCACTCTCTTAGCTTTTACGTCACACTACATTAGGTCTTTCAGGCTCCATTAAATTTAACGTGTTGCAGCTCCGCTTTTTCTGCACAACTGATCTTTAGTGGAATCAAGAATCGAACACACGCCTGGACTTGAACACTGCCGGCCTGATTATTTGATCTGTGCGACACATTTAGGTCTCTTAAAGATTAAACATTTTACAAATTGAGAAAATATCTATCGGATAAATGCAAGGAATTATTGTGCATTTAAAATGAAATAGTACACATATAAATAATATTATATAGTGTACATACAGCTATAATTTCATCATATATATTTCTTACAATGCATCATCTATTTTAAACAACTATCACGAGTTGGTTCATCGGTATTTGTTTAAATTTACATTTCCAGTATAATATCCTTGTCAAATGTAACTATCTCTGTCTTTCTGCAATATTCTGCACTATCCTTTATTTTATTTTTAACTGTGAATTTTAAAAGTTGTCTGTGTAAAAATGAAAACTTCTTTCATTTTCAAAATTTTCATGGCCTGAAGGATTCGTCTGCAAAATGTTTTAATTCTCTGATGCACCGTCTGGCTTTCGAGTCTATAGAAATCGTTAAAGTATCGGATGTGATCCCTGATACTTGTTTTATATGAAATGTATTTCCAAACTTTAATATGCGACGGACTTTATTACTATCCTAATAACTATTTTGCAGTATTATTAAGTCGATAATTTATATTCAGTTTATATTGCAGTAATTTTAAGTAGAAGTTTCATATTTTAAATTACATTGCAGTATTTATAATAAGAAATTATTTTAGCTTTACTTTATAAGTAAATGGCATGAAATTTTCTTTCAAAGTATCATTTGAATAATGGTATTCAGTTTTTCAAATGTTCGTGTATTGTGAGGTTAGGATTGAAAAAAAAATCTGATTTTGAGCCCGGTGTATGAAATAATTTACCAAACTTAAATGAAAATATCCATTAACAAAAAGTAAGGAAATCGTTTGGATCACTAGAACAAAAGTTAAGTTTTGATTATATTTATTAATGTTTTGCAACCTCGATAATTTTTTTTAATATCACTTAGTAAAAATCACAGGGAATTATAATATAGTACAGTCTACATAGTTAAAAAAAACGAGAAAGGTATGAAGTAATGTATTTTTTTTTATTTTTCCGAAATGCAATATTAAAATAAAATTTTTAATTTCTGTAGGTTTTTAAAAATTAAAATTTATAGTTTTTTTTTCATCCAGTGTTAAATCTTTTATCACGTGCTTCGATTTCTCACTTCACATCTTGTTTTTGACGTTTATTTTACCAGCTGTTCTCACTGACAGATGGATTTTCGAAACTGCCATGACGTATTAGAACATCTGTTTTTCACTTTGAAAAAAAAAGTTAAACAATGAAATTAATTTACCTTTGCACGTATTGACACGCATATGCTCTAAAGAAGTAAATTCATTGTTATTTTTTATTGAGTTTTTTTTTTTTGAAGTAATTGTTTCATGATGACACGTATTTGTTTTTAATCAAATTTGGTTCTCAGTTATTCATATATACCTTGAATAAACAATATAATAATTCATAATATACAAAAAAGTTCAGATAATTTTAAATAAGGTACCAAAACACGCCTTTCGTCCGTGTAGAATAAAGTTTTCATCTGTACAAAATAAAATAAATGTTAAGAGATATTTATTTTTCTATATTCATTTTTTGAAAGTCCAATAAAAAAAGGATTACCTAACGATATGGCGATAATATTACTTTTAGTGGGTTTTGTATCTTTTTTGCTAGCACGCTTGAAAACCTTTACTTCATTAAGGCTTGAAAACCTTTACTTCATTAAGGCTGCTGTAATAACTTTCATATTTTATGTAATTGTAATTTTTAAAAGAAGGAAAAGAAACCTGAAATAAATTTATTTTGATGAAGTTTGAAAATTTCTCTTTGGAAACGGAAAAAAATATTAGATATTGCTGTTTACAACTTCGTTACTTAAAAGTAGTCCTTGAAACTGTTTGTTGGTCTTAGCTTACTAAAAAATCGCTCGATAAGTATGAGACGAATCACAGATCTATATTCTCAATCTCGTTTCAATAAGATAATCAGGGTGATAATCTCACATTATAAGATTATCTCAATATATTGATTTCTGACAGAGATATTAATGTATTTGGCTTGTATATAATTAAAATTGTATGCAAATAATTAAATTTTATCAAATGCAATGCAACAAATGTAAATTCACATGCTCTTTACTCCAACTCTGAAATGGGCTATTTCTGTATAAATTAATTAATTAAATTTTCTTTTATCAACGCTAAGTTCTTATTAATTGAAATTTTTCATGAATTTGAACTAAATAAATATGAACTTATTATATACATCTGTGAATGCATAGTTCAAATTTTTTGTTTTGTAGTTGCTTAATTAGATGCATAACTTTTTTTGGAACATTAGTAGCTATTGTTATGTTTATATATATGACAGTTCATGAATAAATTGTATAAATGTTCTCCATTGTATAAAAATTCATGAAACTGAATTTTTCAATCGAAATTTAAAAACATAATTGTTTTATTCAGACAGAAAAATTTAATAAAATTTTGTAAGAAAACACTTCGAAAATTTCGAATACCCCAGTTTTTTTTTCCTGATTTAGTTAATAAGTATAGGTTCGTTGAAAGAAACAAAATCTTGGAATAAAGTACATAGAAAAGTGCGATATTGGATATACTGAATATAATTCTAAACCTTTTTAATGTATTATTGATTTATCAAACGCGTAATTTTAAGAATTTGTGTAGAATTAAATATGCATGAAATAAAATATTTTATTGGTTGTACTAAATACTCTTTATACCTTTGTATTTAGCTAGTTGTGCGATGTGTATTGTTCAAGAACACGTACATTTGAAGAAAAAATTAAAATGCAGGAATTTATGGAATAAAGTTTTATAATCGCTTATGTTATGAATATTATTTGATTGAATATTATATTTATTTTTAATTTTAAAAATGGGTAGTAAATAAACAGAAAATAATAAAATATTTCTGCACAACATATTGTATTTTTTACATAATTTTATAGAAAATTCAATTGAAATTATAAAACTTAGGATGCAAAGTTTTAGAAGAAATTTTTTTTAAAAAATAATGCACCTTTTTTTTTAAAGATTTCTAATTTTACCTATGACCCTCTACTAATGTGACAATTTTTTTTAAAAAAAACCGCTGACTCAAATATCCGATCTTTTTTCTTGGCATTACTTACTTTCTTACCTCACAGTAATGACATTTTATTTTCCGAACTCTTACGCTGTTATGTATGGTAATTGCAGCCCTTACCAAACAATTCGCGTCGTTTATTCCAATTTTCCACTACACCTTCACCATCTCAGCGTTTCTCTCCATTTTGCTATGAATGCATAATCGCCCAAGGCTTGCGACATACCGACAATGAAATATTTTCATTTGTATGAAAATTCAATGAATCTTATTTCAATGGCATCAATTAAGAGCACCTCATGCAGAACTTTAAGATTTCTCTAAGTTAATTTGCTCGGCATTTCTAATTTCTTAAATCAGAGAAACTCTCTCTCCTCTTAATATTTAGATTATTCCCCAGTTCTCGAGTGTTAAATTAATTCTTACAATTGAAGCGTAATTTCAATTACATGCGCTGTGAAGCTTCTTCGAACAATAGACGTGTTTATCGTACAACTACCTCATTACTGCTTGTTATGAATCCTGTGTTGAAATAACCTAGTTTAAAACTTGCATTGGAGGCCGGATTTTGAATTATTTAGTGGTGTAAAAATTTTTGAGCTTGGTGAATATGAGACAGTGTCATATCGTGTATGTGATATGATTCACAGCGAATAATTAGTCACATAATTTGGTCTGGCTCGTCTTTTGTTGTTCATTCATGCATTTGCGATGGGTAAAAGAGTTAGGGTGAAGAAAAAAAGACACTAAAATAGCGTGCTGTTTAAATATTTTAATTTGCTTCGTCGTTTAATTTTTTAAATATTTTTCTTACTTAAAATTAAAATTGTTCTTAGGATTTATGTTTATGATAAATACGAGTAAAAATTGCGCTTGTAGGATAGAGATTTTTGTCAAGCCAGGAGGCCATCACTTTTGTAAACAATTATGCTGCAGAGAAAGACGCTGAGTACTATTTGGAAGGGTTAAAGAGATGGGAGTATCTCTGGGAGAAGTGTGTAGACTTGCAAGGAGACTGTAGAAAAATAAAAATTAACGTAAAGAAAAAATTGTCTTATATCTTTGTTAGGTTGGAAACTTTCCACACCACTCTCGTAATCATAACTTTATATTTTTCTTACGAATATAATTTATTATTATTATTATTTCTAAGAATTTGTCGATTAGAAGTTTTCAATGTTTATTTAAAAATTTTTAAAGATATTCTAAGTATTATATGGAATGAATTTGTTCTTTTTGTGAAATTTGTTGCTGATGCATTTATAAAATATACCAATTATTCTGCTTTAGAATAAATTCGTCAATTAAATCGAAATTTCTAAAAACGCATTTCTACAGTTTTTGAACGTAATTCAATTTATTCTTTCATCAGGAAAATTTTATATCTCCGTTCTCTCTTCATTTCTTTACACAATAACAATAAGAATGATACGAAAGTATTCGATGTATTATTTGTCCTGTTCTTTGAATGAAAGTTTTTTTGTGAAAAATCATGATACATAAAACTTCTTGATAAATAACTTTAATATTATCTGGGCACTTTTTGAATTTAATTCAAATAAAATGTTATCCGAAACTGTTGAAGATGACGGTGATGGATGAATAATATATATATCTCTGTTCTCTATCTTACTACATTTTAAAGCTATTTCGAAGATTGCTTTCCTTCGAATGATATATTAACTGCCTAAAAAGCTTTGGCTTTATTTTTATTCGAAGAGAAATCGTATCAAAATATGAAAATTCCAGTCACTTTAGGCAATCTAATGTTACTTTTGGGAAAACAAAAATTTCAAATAACTGACTGCGCTTCGGAAATGCCTAATTCAAAGTGATTTGATAAATTGCGAATTAAAAATGTTAAGATGAATATATTTAGCTCAGGTTAATTAATGAATATTGTGAGGAATTTCTTATAGATTCAAAACTTTTGGAATTTTATGCATGAGTTATATTTACGTGATAGACGAGAGAATATTTCAGACGGTACTAAACTAGAATTTCATAATTTAAAATGACTTTCTAGTCAAAAGATTTTATAATTTACGATTGAATACATTAACATGAATAGTTATTATATAGAGCTTCCCTGCATATTTAGATTCTGCACATAATAAACATAAGAGAACGCTAAAAAATTATCATCTCGAAGATGATTCTATTTAAAATGAGAGAGTTAAAGAGGAAGATTAGATGTATAAAAAGGGATTTTATTTCTTTTATACGCGCATAAAATTAATCTTATATGACAATTTAAAAGATTAGGATTCCTAAATTTCGCATTATTTTGAGAAATTTATTTCAACTGAGGAAATAGTTATTTTCGAGATAGTATATAGTCTCTATTGTTTTCAATAATGTTTTGATGATATTTTTCATTTTTTGTTTAACTTTTTATATTTTTTAAATGAATCGAGTGTCTGTACTCTTATTTTTAAATCAATAATAAAATTTCTCTCTCTCTCTCTCTCATGGATTATATATATGCAAAAATAAAATAATGAAAAAAATAATCAAATAAATAAATAAATAATAATCTAAATATAGGTTTAGTTTTGAATAGTGGACTTAAATTAGTTTTGCAATATACCAACCTTCCACCTTTGCAGTTTGCTAGACAGCTTCACTAGTTTAAATTCCCATAAATAAAAAAAAATGCTGTTTGAAAAAATAAAAAGTAATTCAATGAAGAATATAAGAAAGTAACATACACCAAAATCCAATGCACTAGTTTATAACAAGAACTGACATTTCAATTTTAACAAGACAAAATACATACATAATTTTAAGAATCATAATACTTTAAAAATTATAATACCTATATCCAAAATGCTGAAAGAAAAACAAAAAAATT
The DNA here is from genome assembly GCA_019974015.1 of Nephila pilipes. NCBI lineage: Eukaryota > Metazoa > Arthropoda > Arachnida > Araneae > Nephilidae > Nephila > Nephila pilipes. The sequence goes on along the minus strand of BMAW01084668.1, from coordinate 630,835 downwards.
CCACTTCGTTGTATATGATTAGTTTATTTAGTTGTAACCCAGATGCTTTCTTACGTGGAAAATATTATCCAAGAAATGTAAGTTGGGATAGTAGTTGTTTTCCTTATTAAATGTATGTACCTTGCAATTTTATTACGAAAATTTGCTTTAGTATCCCTAAGAAATGCATTTGTAACTAAAAGACATTTAGTCAGTTAACAAATTTGGATTACTGTAACTGTGAGTAGAACAATAATTTATTTTCCTTCTATTTCTGTTCAGATATTTGGGCTTTATATAATTAAAAAGAGAAAAAAAGATATTTTAAATTAAAATGACTGAGTATGATATTTGTTGCTGTTAGAGAGAGATCCAGAATGTGATGATTTTACGTCTGCTACTACTTTTTTTTGCATTGGAAATGTTTAAATATAGATGTATACTTTCAAATAATCAGCTGCTAAAAAAGCCGATGATTATCTTTAGAAGTATGTTTTAGTATATGTAACACATTTAGTTAATTTAAATTTTAATTTTAATCGTTATCAACTGGTACCATTAAACCCCTGTCTGGTAGATCACTGAAAGGGAAAAAAAATGAGAATCATTGGAATTTATCATCAAACTTTTTGGTTTTAATTAGAAGTTTTTCTTATTAAAAGATAAAATAACAAAAAATTATGTAACTTACTAAATTAATCATATGTAAAGTATTATTCATATTTCTATACAATTATAAAAATAATATCATTACTCTTAATATACAATGTTTTTGTATTCCACTTAATTTTTTAAGAAATTAATGTTTAAAAAAAGCTTTATTTTTTACATTGTCTTTGGATATTAATCGCATGCATACGTTTATAATGTAATCTCATGAGGTATCATACATAAAATGTTCATATCGATTGGAGTATTTTATGTGTTTCCAGGCATATATTCACAATCCTATTTCAATACGTAGTTCATAATCCAAACTATTATATTTAGGAATTAAAGGCGAACTAATTTCTTAAAAAATAAAGCTACATTAAATTGTTGCATTTCTTGTGATGTATTTCAGAAGCTGTGTATAATGTATATTATTAATAGAAACTGTAGAAAACTTATTCATTCAAAAATGTGAATCAAAAGATTTGCAGAATAACGCATTTTGTTTGAAATATACGATGTATTTCCTAGAAGAAATGCCTGAAATGATTGTAGTTGAAAATTTAGAATACAAAATGGGGAAAGTCTTTTCCTTCGCGTAATGAAATGCATCTCACGTGTATCATCTTAATTTTATTGAGTGAAGCAGTAAAAGAGGGAAGATACTGAAAATTCTAAGCAGATCTGTCCTTCCGAAGAACCAGAGTTGGCTATTTTATCTCTGAACTAAGTGCTACTAAAAGTCCAGTGAGACTGGAGATTGGACTGCGCTTATTATTTTTCGTCTAGAAAAAGTTTATGTACTATTTTCATTCAGTATAATAGAATTATATAAATATATAGATAATTCTTTTTTTTAAAATTCTGTATATCATTCAAAATTCATAAAGATTTGTCTGACTGTTCATAACGATTGTTGGATTATTATTTATATATATATTTTTATGTTTCGCCATTGAAAAATTTAGCTATGCTGCTAAAATTCAGCTTTTTTTTTTGTCTCGCAGAGTCAAAAATAACTTCGAAATAGATTAAATTTTTCTCATGCATATTTTAAGAACGCCCTGTCATTTTTTTTCATTTTCTTTGAATAATGTCGTTTGATTCAATATGATAATTATATTTTCTACAATTCATGTGATTAACATTTTGTTCTTGAATTACTTCATGAATGATTATTACAAAAAAGATTTGTAATTTTTTTATTACATTTTTCAATTTGCAACGAGTATTGGGCATAATTTATTGAAGAGATTTCTTCTATAATTAAATCCTACCCAACCTTTTTAAAAGTTTAGGTATAATATTAATAACTCTAAGTAGAGAATAAAAATTTGCTTATAATAAGAGCCTTTTTAACCGAAGAGACAAGTAATCGAATGATATAAAACGCAGCTACATCACTTCGTAATATAAGCAGATAAAATCAAGTAGCATTAATAAACATATTGTACTCAATCCCAATTTTTTTTTTCACTTTAGTTATGGAAATAAATGTCATCTAAAAACTCTTTTTTTAAGAAGGAAAATACTGCATCTTAGAGGACGTGTGAATCGAAGCAGATAAAAACGATATATATATATTTATATATTTTACATTTAAATAAAAGTTAATAGAAACCTGTTAGATCGGAATATTATATATATATATATATATATATATATATATATATATATATATATATATATATATATATATATATATATATATACAGAGAGAGAGAGAGAGATTGAAGATTTTTAATTCCTTGGCGAAATAAAACTTTTAACCCTTTTTTGTACGCTCTTATTTTGAACTGCTTTTGATCCTGATAATTCTACAGACATATCTAAGTAAAAGTAAACGCCAGGAGAATAAACTATTTTGTGTTCAACTGAGTCCGGGTAAAATCGAATAAAACTAAAGAACTTGCAAAATCCGTTATTCTTTGTCTACAAGAACGCTGTTTACTATCCTTTTAAAATTTTATGGATGATGTTGGTAGTTCGTAGCGAAGAGTTGTCTACCTGAAGAACATAAACTATTTTGACTATTTAAATAAGCGAAAGTAAAAGGCGAATAAAACTTGAGAAAAAGCGACTACGAATATGTTATTCCATGCCGAAAGGAGAACTCTGTACCATTTTTATTCACTTTTCCCTCTAGAATTTTATGGATCTCTCACAAATCTAGAAAATGTTCCCCGCGCATATGCTCACACGAGAAAGAAGAACCGGAAAGGATAATCTCACAATAAAAACATTCCAGATTTTTCACGTGTCGCCAAATCGGCGGGACGTTATGTATAATTCAGATCGCATTTTCTCTATCCTTTCCGCCAAAAGACTGCTCAATGTATCACAGCATCTATCTTCTTCCCACTTTTATTCAAATAAAAAAGGAATAACGGCCAGCAAAGGCCTTCCAAACTGGCAATCCGTTTTGTCTGAATCGATTGGACGATAGGTGTGGTTGTAAATTTGTCATGTTTGTCGCATGAGGTCGTCGGGTTTTCGAACATGCAGTTTGTCGCGATTGTACCGCAGTTAATTTCCCTAGTGTTTGATTCCTGGAATAAAAATATATACTTGTACTTTTAGTTTGCAAATGGTAACGGTTTGTTTTGGCGTAAAGAATGTAGTTTACTGTAGTTTGGTTCTTGAAAACAATGTTAGTAATGGAACAATATAATGTTTTATCTTGGTAATTTCGTAAATTGTTTGTAAATAAATTTTTTGAATGATTGTTCTAAAATTCGTGAGTTATAGTTATGCATTGAAACAAGTGTTTTAAAAAGTTGACTATAATCCAAATTTGTTTAGAAATGATAATGAGTTTTGTTGTCTGGTAATTTATTTTGCGATTGTTTGATTTTCAGAAGTGTTACTGAGCATTTTAAGATGCTACTTAATTTAATGATTTCGTAACCAAATTTTTTTGTGAGGTGAATGTGACTTTAAATTCGAAAGTTAAAATTATGTATTTATGTAGTTATTGACTTAAATGAATATGCGAAACATAAGGATTAAAATTAATAGTTTTAATTATTAATAAAATCAGAAAATTTAGTTTTTATGAGTAATTAAATAGCTCTATATTTAGATTGTGTACTAAAAATGTGTTGTTAAAATTTGTAAAACTTTTTTTTTAAAAATTGTCTTTTTTCCAAGTAAGTTTTGAAACATTGGTTGTTGGCTTATATAATTTTTTCCAGCTGAAATAATTTTATTTCAGCTTTCGTCATAATATTAATTTATCTAAGGATTAATTAATCTATGAATAATTATTAATTATTAAGCAAGATTCAAAAATAATCCAAGATTGTGGATTGAAAATAAGATATTGAAATGAAGAAAAAAAATTTCCTAGAGAGAGAGAATAACTCATTTCTTAACACATACTATTTTCGTTTATAAAATATGTATCCATTCTAAGCTTACATAATACTTCGTTTTAACAAATATAGATGTAACTTCAACATTCCTGGTTTCGGCTCCTTATATTATAAACAATAGAAAATACAAAGATAACAATTTAAAAAAGAACTTATTTTCTGATTAGTCCTTATTTACATAATCATTTTGATATTTCCGATTGAAAGTATTTTTATGCTTTTGTAAAAAGTCACTCTTTTATGTATGCATCTCAAATTCTATTGTTTCCAAACCAAGAATTCATTTTTAATCATTATGCTATCATTCATTATTTGCTCGTTTCATTGTATAACAATCCTGCTTTAGTTTCATAGAATAGAATTATTTATTGCCAAGACACAAACTCGTTTAGCATTGTCTTTGAATTCTTCTCCATTCGCAATGATGTATCAATTTGGATAGGTGATTTCGCATTAACACAGAATACAGAAATTCACTCATTTCTGCGTTTCACTTTGGAGGCTTCCAATTCACATTCGGTTAATGAAATTTTGACCACAAATTTAATTTATTCCGATAATGGATTGGTAAGTTTGTTGAGGTAATTATGGTTTCTGTTTGTCAGGGTACCTAAAGGACGGAGACCACTTTCAATGCTGAATATATATATTGTCACAAACTATCCATTTCCAATTAGAGATTGCTTGTCGAAGTAGAAAACAATGAAGTATTGTAAACATGGCCATTATTTTCCATTCCTTTGATGTAGATAAATCCAGTAGAGTTACTACAAATCTTGGAGCACACAACAAATTGTAATAATTCATAACAATAAATTGGAGAGAATATGATGAGACAATATAATTTTATTCTAAGTTATATCTTATTTTTCCTGATCAACATTTTTGATAACTCTCCAAAAAATAAACGCGAATTAATTTTAAAAAAATTCGTGGACATTTGCATAATGAATGGCTTGTCTTATAATTATTAAGAATTAATGGTATTGTACTAAATAAAAAAATTTGTTTATTTCAATGATAAATATATTCCATATAAATTTTAATAATTTAAGTGAGTATAATGTTTCATAGGCATTTCATAAATATGTTTCATTATACATGAATTTCGGTCAGTCTGACTTTATACAAATTCATTAATTTTAAATGAAGTTTTTGAAATTTGGAAGGATTTATGTACTAGCTTTTGAGAATCTAAGATTTAAAGTTTTTGAGTACGGTTGGTTTACTTTTAGTTAAAGACGTAATTTTGATTTTTTTTGTTAAGTTTCACTGCAAATGAAAAAAATTCTTAGGTGCGAAGCGCTTTTGAGTTAATAATAAATGAGTTATTCAATCCCGCCTATGTCATCTATTGAGATTAAGACCGCAAGTAATTTTTGTTTATCTTCCTGGCATAAAATTCCAGAATTAATCTTTCTCTAATAAGAGTCAAACTTTATTCAAGGCTTGAATAAATTTTCTGTCTATTCGAGATAACTTTTTTTTAATTCTACTTTCCAAAAGTGTAGAGTCGTCTAAACTATTTGTAAATAAAACAATGCAACATTAAATTAATATTTCTTTAGAATTAATCTGTTACATTCCCACTTACGTTGAAAGTAATATTATTAACAAATAATATTATTTTCAAGGATTGTGTTATAAATGAGTTTTTAAAAATTATTCAATGTAAAGTGCATTATCGGGGCGTATTGACTTGTGAAAACTTCATCTAATTATTTAAAAAATGCATATTCAAATATATTTTCAAAAAACGATTCTGTACTGCTTAATCATTTTTATCATTTCCTGTTCCATTCAAAATACATTTGATGTTTTGGCTGTTATTTGCTCGTAAAAATCTAAATAATTACTCTCTCGTGTTTTAAAAATTTGTGTTTCAAGAAAAAAAAAACATCTGTAAGCATGAATTTAATTATATATTTTTATTATATAGGTGTGACAATTTTGTTGGTAAAACAGTTTCGTTGATTTAATTAATTGTTGTGATATTCCTTTCATTTCAGACAATTGATTGTTTACAATGTTCACTGTTTCATAATAACTGAAAGTAATTAACCTTATCATAATAAATTTTAAATGCGGATTGCATTTAACATTGAATGAAGTTATATTAACATTTTAATATAGAATGTGTTTATATAAATCATAATATTGTTTACGTAGAGATAGAGAAAGTGTTTAAATAGATCACAATATTATTGACGTTGGCTGTGTTTAGGTTATATGATGTTTATTATTTAAATTTTTTAAAAAAATTAGGGGAAAATATATTGGCAACATTCATTAATAAGCTTTATTATTTAAACATTTGAAGCTGAATAAAATAAATAAAAAAATATAACTATCAACACTACAAAGTTTTGTTTTATAAGAATGTTGGATAACAACCTATGAGAGAAAAGATGGAATGGTTTTTTTTTACATGAAATAAACGTAAAAATTGTTTTGGTGTTTTGTGTATATTAATGTTGGAAAATGTGTGTCGAAAATAAATGTGGTGTCCAGAATAAAACATCATCTTTCTTCATATGATGTCTATAATATAGTACGATAGATCATACTATTAACGTAGAATGTGTTTAGATGGATCATAATGCTATAAATGTAGAACGTGTTCAGGTAGATCATAAAGTAATTAGTATAAAATATGTTTAGATACTCGTAGATCATGGGTCAAGTAGTTAAAAATGAGTTGCCAAAACCAAGAAATAAAAATCCCAAAACAATTTATTCATTAAAAATGCCAATAAATGTATGAAAAAGTAGAAATTTATTACAAAGTAATTGAAATTATTTTAAATGACCATGCTGCTTTCCATCTCAATGGCTGTGTTGCCATGATAACACAGCCTAAAACGCGATAACTATGTTCTGTATAAAGTTTTATTTAAATACTTCTCCGTTCCGTGTTGTTTTACTGATTATAAGTTCTATAATCGAATAATTTCTCGATCACAGAAAATTGAATGGCTCAGTCTAATTGGGAAAACACAGTTTTATTTGACACTTTAATTTAGTCTTGGAGAAATATTTTGATTGGACTGCAGCATAAACACTATTTTATCTAGACATCTTTTTTTCCTTCTCATTTAAATAACTCTCTAAGCGTTTCGCATTTCGATGAAACACTTGGCAGTGCCTCCTGTCGTGACGACCGAACAATCTCGTGTAAAGGAGACTTACTTAAGGTAATTTTTTAATTTATAATTGAAACAGTTTCTTATAAAGAGATTAAATTAAAAGTATAAAATTGTAATCCATACTTGTTTTCTGTAATGGATCTCGTAAATTTGATTTGTTTGAGAGATTTTTTTTTAGTTATGATTTCCCAATGTTTCAGTAACAAAAGGTTAATACTTTGTTGAAAATGTATATATTTTTGTTTGGAAAATTCCTACAAAAGATACTAAATCATCGAAACAAATCTTAATGAAATGTGACTAAAAAAAAAAAAAAAAAAGCCGTAACTATATGTTGAGAAATTGCAATTCGCCTACAACATCTTCTTACTCAACAAGAAAAATAAGGCTTAACAAACATATATAGATATATCATCCTGCAAAGTATAGGTTGAAATAAAATTAGAAAAGTGCATCTCGTAGCTTCAGGCGATCAAGCACAATACATTCTGCGCCTCTTTCTTTTTTTTCGTTTTTACTTTTCTCCTCTACTTTTTATTACCTCACATTTTAGTGTGAAAGTAGAAATTGGAATTTCCGCCTGAGTGAGTTTCGGAATTCTTTTTATTTTCCATTAGGACATTTTTTTTTCTTCTACCTCTCTTCTCTATTTTACTTCAACTTGGGGAAAAACTCGTGAAACGGCTATGATCAACCCTTAGGCTGAGTTTTCATTTCGTGGTTATTGAGTTGAAATATCTGTTTCGTTACTCTACTTGTATAAGTGTTACTTTGCTTTAGAAATCTGATGAGTAAAATGCAAAACAAATATTTGATACCTTAATTGTTTTCTATTCTTGAATTATGTTACGGACAATAGAGGTGTAAAAGAATTGAAATGGACGGATTCACACTCTGCACAGTTTTTTTAAGAATTATTTTCTCGTTATTGTGTATTTTTCTGTTTTTGTAATGGATGAGACTTCTACTTATTGGCGCTTTTTTCGACAAATTTATAGTACCTTTAACAGTATTTTATTGTATTTTCATTTAAACAGTATTTGCATGTTATCCGTGACAGAGTACTGGAGAAAAACATTTAGTTAGCAATTTTTATGAATTAACGCTACACAGGGGCTATTGGCGATCTATTTTGTAATTTTGAACTATGGCCAAGAGACAAGAAGGGCAACCTGGCTGGTTACTCCATCTCTTAACCCCATATTCCACCATGGAAGGGTGTTGGGGTTCATTTTCTAATTACACTTTAATAAGTGAAATGCATTCTTTACAATGTTTTGCTTAAGAATATCATATTCTTTATCGTAACTCGATTCAAGTAAAGCCGAAGTAGCCGAATGGTTATTGTCACGAGTTTCCTAGTCGGTGATAATCAAGTTCAGTTGTGAGAGTTCGATATCTTCTTCCTTCAAAACCTGTTTTTTGGAATAAGGGAGGCTTTTGTACGCTAAGTGGAACTGAGCCTCAAAGTCCTTTCGTGGTGTGACTTGACTGTTAGTAAGGAGATACAATTTGAGATGATGTCCTCGCCACTTGACTGCATTTTAAAATCACGAGGTCTTCCTCCAAAACCTTTTTTGGCTCTAGAACAAAATGAATTCTGAACTTTCTGTTCAATGTCTTCTGTCACCAGACAACGAACAATTTCAATGTTTTTGACTGTTCTAGCTATTGAAGAATTTCTGGGGTATCAGTTTTCATATATTTTCTCTCTTAATTTTTATATCTTTTCTTAGCTAAAAAACTGTCTATACACATTGGTGCCGGTAACAGCGCTACCGAAAGATTTATTAATATTTCCAATTGTTTTAAAAACTTTTCATAAACTAATTTTTTTTCCTTCAGAGAAACTTCTGGTACTCTCAAATAGGGTCTGCTTTCATGAAGAAGTTGAAGGATCTTGCAAACATGTGTAAACTGATCATATAACGATGTTCATACAAACAAGCGAACTAATATTTTATGTTCACATAAATAATAATCTGTGTTTTGTTTTATTTGAATTGAAACTTTAAACTCTCGCATTTATTTTTCATGGTACCGTTTTTAAGTTATATATATATATATATATATATATATATATATATATATATATATATATATATATGTTTTTGTTGAAAACATCAGCCAAAATACGATACATGTTTGTTATGTTTCAGACGTTTCTTAAAAAACTTTTTTTAATATCGAGTATTAAAAAGCGAGTCTATTCATCAATTTATAAGCGGGTAGCTATATAGTGTTAGCAAAAAATACGAGAAACAAATTCTCCCTTGGCCAATTCGCTTGATTATGAAAATTTCCATCAAGGAAGTTAATTCTAAGTTTCCCACTCGTCATTTGGGTCACTGTGGCTGAAGAGGTCATGGTGGTTGATGCTTAAGTCCATCCGTGGTTTTGATTCCATCAAATACTTGTCGCGAAGAGTAATGGGGTCTGCACTTTAACTTGCCGTAGGCCCCACTTTGCATGATAAGGAAATGAATGGAAGTACGAACTTAAATGTGATGTGATTACCATCGATTGATTGTGGTTCAGATTTATGATTTCTACAAATAGCTTTAACGTAGGTCTAGAATGATGATAATGTACACCATCCGATCAAATTCTTCATTTAGAAAGCAAATTTGTAAATTTTGATGTTGTTTACTGAATTTTTTTACTTCTCCTGGCTTTGGTGGGGAATCCGCGGGAAGGTCGCTGAACTCGTGCCCTTCTCTTCTCATAATTTCATTCACAGACAAAATAGCATACCTGACCAAGAAATCCCAGCCAAATTCAAAAGTATTTAATTTTTTGTTTTACTTCAAAGTTACTTGTGGTGTTTAAATCATAGTACCGACCTATTTGTCGCTCTACAAGTTTTTAGTTCTCAATTTGAATTTGATTTCTGAGTTAATATTTAATTTTATTTTTAGATCAAAGACTAAATAAGTATGGATAATAACGAAATGTTCTATCGCAGTTAAGTCTTATGAATTTTTTCCACCATGGATTCAGGTGTCGTCTTCGTCACTTGACCGAGGTTCAAACTTACGAGGTCCGACGCCAATAGCCCTCGAGTTGTTTGTAGTGCGACGCTAATAAAAACTAAACTAAAAAAATCCACCATGGATCAAGAGAACTGAATGGTCTGGGTATGCTAATGTAAGTAGATCTTGAAGAAGCTCTAGAGATATTTACAGTAACGCACTCTCTAAAATTACAATCATAATAAAAAAAAAACAGGACTTAATTCAGGATCCGCCGCTGCTTTGCATAAAACTATATGGATCCTTACCAGTAACCAACTTTGCATCTCTAATGCAACGTTGATTAAATGAAGCCAAATTTTACCTTGGCGAGTGAAACTACACTAAACAATCTCAAGACCAAGGAAAGTGTCGAATAAAAAAGGAACGATCAGTATGGCCAATCGTTAGAAGCATGGTATACTTTTCGTCGTTTCTCATCACTGTGCAATGATCAAGCAGCCGTTCGTGTCAACTAAGTGGTCCCATAAACAACGTGCCGAACTGTGCAATTGTGTCTTTGGTACATGGAAGGCGTGTGCAGGTGGGCATGAAATGGTCTCTGTTTTAGTCTATGCTCCAAACGACCTCTATAAGGAGCCTAGCTATTTATTCCAGGGGTGACTCTCACTCTCTTGCAGAAGAACAAAAATTCATTTCTCTCTTTTCTTTCTTTTTTATACTCTTCAGAAAAAGAAAGAGAGAAAGAGAGAGTGGGGAGAGATGATATCAAAAGAAAATGACTTTCGCGAGGAAAATAAATTTGCAATTTATGCACCGGCTTGGATTTTGAGTGAGTTAGTGTATGATTCTCTAACAAAAGTTTTTTGTTTTGTTTTTATGACCTTGTTTTTTTTTTTTTTTTTTTTTATCGAAGTGAACAATAAAGGCGTTGGCCTAAATATTAAGTCCGAAGAGAAGGAGAAAAAGAGAGAGCAAAATCTGGTTGGGTTAAGTGGGCGGGTTTTAGAGAGGAAAAAGGAAGCGAGTAGTTTGAGGGAAAATTTTGTGTACATTTTTCTTTAATCATCTATACACTACGTTTTTCTGTAACTATCTGATATTATATAAAATTATGATTTTATAAACTGATGATTTTGATATGCTATCATCTATTTTTATCTTGACTGACGTGGACTGACTGTTATTCGCAATGTTGAAGCTTAGGTAAGCTATTCGTGAAATTGTGTCTAGATATATTACAAGTTGTGTAAACAACATCCTGATATGTTAGTTATTGGAAAAATATAACCATTATTTACTTTTTGTGTCTTTTATCTTATTTTATAATCGAGGAAAATATTCTTAAAAAGATTAAAAATTCTCATAAATGTTTGATAATCAGAAATACACAGCAAATTTAAATAATGGATTTAATATTATCGATTCGTAAAAATTATTCCGACTTCCCTTATAAACTAACATTTATTTAAGTACAAGTACACCAATAGCAATCGCTTTTTTTTGTTAACTTCTTTTCTTCCAAAAATATGCACGCATGAAATTTTATTGCATTCAGTCCTGGAAAATGTAAAATGTTATATTAATTTCCAACTTTGGGGGAGATGTTTAAGTATTAATTATTCTATAAAGTATAACTATTTCTTTTGAAATACATCTTAATAATAGATGCTAATTCAGTGACAGTTTTATTTTAAATGCTTTTATTCCTCACTTTTTTTTTGTAAATTTTATGGTGTTTCGGCAAAAAAAACCTGTGACGTTTTTGAGAAAATGTTAAAGCTACTTTGTATTTAAAGAAATGTTTTTTTTCTTAAAAATTGCTGATAGAAAAGCAAAGTGCAAAAAAAAAAAAAAAAAAAAAAAAAAAAAAAAAAAAAAAAAATCTCATACAAACAAACAACAAAATTATTTAAAAAATTATAAAATATTTTACATTACTATTTACATATCAATTTTATAAATTAATTCAATAATGTTGAAAAAAATTACTTTTTCTAAAAATCAAACAATTTTTTTTTTTTTTTGCTAAAATAAATTTTAAACTTGAAAATTAAATATACATATATAGCGTAAAAAGGAAAACCTGCCCATATCATAGCCTATATTATTTGTTAATATCAAAAGATATTATATTATATTATATAGTATACTTGTTTATCTTCGTCTGAATTATATTCAATGATATTTTTCAGTCTGCTTCCATTTTTAGTGTTTTAAATTTCTCCTCTCTCATAAAAAAAAAAAGTTTTCACTTATTGTATTTAAAAATTTATGCAATGTACTTAACGCATTCATTTTCTTTGTATATTTTACACTTAATTACAGTTCGTCTGAAATATTTTAAGAAGAGTTTTTGTAAATAAATTACAGTTACATGTACTTAAATATATTACATAATTGCCTGAATGTAACAAACAAATAAAATTCGAGATATATAATGATTATTTTTAAATTGTATGAAAATGGTTTTTTCGTTGATGTTTGTTGAACCAAATATAAATTTGGTGAAATCTATGAAACTTTTTAGCGCTTAGCGACAGCCTTTCGTATTTTTTCATTCGATTTTCTATTTGAGAATATAAAAATTGCAGTTAAAAATTATGGAACAATTCTCTTTTAAAAAATACGTGTACCAGTATGCGTGCTACTGCTCTGTTTGGATAAGTTAACGTTTCTTTAAAAATATTATATATTGTATATGGCTTATAAAATTTTGAATATAATATCTTTAAGCAACTGTTGTGGCCACGGTAGCTTAGTGCTCATTGCCGTAGACTCGTAGCCTGCGGTTTTTGTCGAATCATGAGTTCGAGCCTTAATGCCACTGAGGACCTGCCGTACAGCCGGGCTGATGCAATCTGTCGATGCTCAAAGTCCTCTCGAAAGTGTGGTGTGGAAGTTTGGAGAGGGAGGTTCCATCTCAGGTATCGTCTTTTTCACTTGACCTTGGTTCAAAATTACGAGGTCCTTCGCTGATAGCCCTCGTGTTGCTTCTTGTGCGTCGTCAATAAAATCAATTAATCAATTAAACAACTGATTTAGAAGTTGAAGTAGACACAGGAGTATATTCCTTCAAAATGCATTTTTTATATTTCCGTAATACATATAAATTTAAAGCAGCTGTTATATTATTATAGGTTTGTGTTATCTTCTAAAAGAATTTTCCATGATGTCTAGTTTTATCATCTATGTATTTCAAGCACGTTTTAGGTAAGATTAGACCTGCTATAAACTAAGACCTGTGGAAAATCAAATACCTTGGACTGATGTAGGCTCCTACAGAAGCATTATCTTGCTGAAATATTCTGTTTGGATCACCTAAATTGCATTGGAGGTCTTCATAGGTCTTTCAAAGATCATCCATATTTGATGCCCAATCGAAAATTCGATAAGATTTTTACCATTTGTAACCAATGGTTATCCAAATCGTTTCCGAGCCAACTTTTATACCGGTGAAAAATAGATAGCGAAAATATAATACGGTATTAACCATTTATAACCAATGGTTATCCAAACAATTCCGTGTCTGTTTATTTTTTTTTTACATCGCTAAAACGTTTTTGGATACTTTTGTGTATTTCATAGCAACCGTCTGGGTTATTCTCTATTTTTTTTTACCATGCCATCGGTTAACAACACACTAAGCTATTTATCACGAAACTTTCAATTCCACTTTGATTTTTCTAAATTTTCTTCTTGGCGACACTTTTAGAGAATAAATTTCCGAGAAATACTATTATGAATAGTTTGTGAGCCGTTTCCTTTTATCTGCTGTGAACTGTGTATTTTGATATATTTATTCGCAAAGCATTGGTTATTTAACAAATGGACATTTTCTGCATAAAAGTCATTATGTGAATGACCCTATCCACTTGCTGTTGTAGATAACTGTAGGCTATGCGTTGTTGAGTTGAATCTTTGATAAATATTGTATACCAAGGTTTCAGAGTGAGATTTAGAATGTTCTACGGTCTTTCCTATTTTTGATCGTTATGTTCGCATCATCAATCTTTTACTTAGTAGTTTTCAATATTTATTGTATCCGCAGAAAGCCAACTTCTTATAATGTAAGTTCAGTTTCCGAGGTATTATTTTCTATCATTGTACAATAAAAGTTATTTGATATGTTTTGTTCAAATAGACTTTGACTATTTTTTTGTTTCGCTTTCAACAAACGTTTTATAAGGAAATGTTTACTACTATGTGTATTTTCAATAATTGTTTTGTTTTTCGTTCACCTGTGTTTATTCTCTAATATTTTCGTTCGAGCTGTGATAAAGAAGTGTAAATATCTGCCAGATTTTCCATTTGCTAAAATGTTTTATGAATGACTTGTTTGTGATGAAAAGAAATTTTGGTAAATTAGTTCGATGGAGGCTCAATTCAATAAAGTTTAAATTTTAATTTTAAATTATGGTTATAGTTTAAAAAATAAAATACGTACTATATTAAGTCTTTGAAGTTAATTAAATTTATTCTATTAGTTAAATTATATATGCTATTAAACCTTAAACATTTTTCTAAGGAACACGTAAAGCTGTTTGCCTATTAATAAATGATACTTGAAAGTTTTGAGATGGTATAGTAGTAGATAGTATTAATTGAAAGAAAAAAAATCACGGCTTTATTAACTCGTGCAATTGTTCTTATTTTTTGAAGGAAAAAAAAATCAAATAAAAGATAGTTTCAAAAGTATTACCATATTAATTTAACCACACATATACACAAAATTCTTTACAGATGTTATATGCACATTTTATACCTTCAATTTAATAAAAAAAATATGGCAAAAAATTAAACAGAAAAAAAAAGTTGTAAAAAATTCTGCTCTTGTTGCATGGAAATTTCAAAATGTTTTTTTTTTTCCAAAAAATGGGTATCTTATTATGTCATTTTTTTTATTTATTAATTTAACGCATATATTAGGTTTCTTAGCTGGGAAAAAAGAGGGCACAAGTATACTCTTACAAAACCTCTAAATGATGAACGGTCTTTTTCCGAGAATAATGAAAAACTTGGAATAATAGATGAGTAGTTTCTTATTTTTGTGTGTTTTTATGTGCATACTCTAACTTTTTTACTAAACCCATTCCAACTATCTGGGTTATAATCTACTTCATTAAATAAATGTCCTCTTCGAATCAAAAATGAAAAGTTTTCAACACAAATGCGAGTTTCGGTCTCCAATTCAATTAGATCTTTTCGCTCACCTTGACCCACTGCTCCAGTGTATTTCTCACAACCTGTCAGGGAAAGTGTTGGTGGAAATGGATCCATACAGTTTGTTTTGCGGACTCGGGTGCTTTTTTCCCTCTAGCGTCCTTGTCTTGGTACTTTGTGAAGCGATTAAATGAATTTGACGTCTGACACACTTCTGCAGGTAGCAGCGACTTTTTCCTTTTCATTCTGTCACACACACACGAGACAAAATCGTGCACTTGTTTCTCTTACGAATAAGGAAGTGATGTCCTTTGGTAGGTGTGCTGCTATCATTGAAGAGGTTGGTTCTGTTTCTTTTTCAAATGTCTTGGCAACTAATTTGAATTTGAATCAGCGGGGCTTCTTTTGAGGGATGTTGCATGGCTTAGATGAATATCGCAACAAGACAAAAGATGTCTTCGTTTTAATTAAGATTGATATAACACATACACTTATTGATTTATGTAGCAACTGGTTGGATTTAGCAGCTTTTCGATTCTGAGGCGAATATCATTCAAACGAAATTAATTTTTGATTACAGAATTTTAAAAAATGCAATTTCCAGTTATTTGCTCGGAAATCTTTTTTATGTTATTAGGTGCATGATTTGCATTTTACTGTGGGAAAGAACCTTTTGTAAATTATATTGTGTCAGGGTTATGGCCTAGATTTACTCGTTACTTCAGTTCCTTATCTTGGTTTCGGTTTTATGTATTCTTCAAACTAACGATTAGCTTGAAATAAGTTTCTTCAAGTTCATTACGTATTGCACTTCCTCCTTTATATAAACTGATTTCATAATATATTTCTGGTATATTGTAAAAAAAAGTGTAAAAGGTTTTCTGAAGAAATAATGTAAGAATGAAATAAAAATCGATTTTAATTAAAGTATCTAAATAGTATTCTCAAATCCGCTGACTTCGCAATATTATGCTTTGATGTCACAGTGGGAATTCGGAATCTTCCGATAATCATTGCAAAATTCTGTAACCGCTTTGATTGTGAATTTTTTAAAAGTTGTTGTGTTCAGTTTATTTTTTTAAATTGCTTTGAATATTCTGGCATCTGAAAAAGAATATTGCACACTTATTTGCTTGAAAAAGAATATTGCACACTCATTTGCTTTGAAAATATTTTTAGTGATTTTGAGCTCTGTTTTGGAAATAAAAAAAACTTAACTTGAAAACAATTTTATTTGATATATAAATATCTATAATAATTATAAGGCATCCAGTTTCACATCGTTATCAGTAACTTGGTATGTAATTTTAGTGCAACTTTTATAATACATAGGTATCACATTTTATTTAAAATTGTATTAAAAGAATTGTAAACTCTAATTAGAATGGAAAGTATGGAATAGAAAATTATTTTGCATTTTTTATTTTAAAGAATACTACTTGTATTGGAAAACCTTTAATTTATAGTCATGTTCTTTTAAAATTATTTTCAGAGTTATGTTATTGTGTTATTCGTATTCATTTCTTTTAATTTAGAATTAATTTATATATTTATAATACCATAAAAGTACTCTTAAATAGAATTTTCATTTTTCTATTTTCACTTCAATATTTTTCATTGTAACTTTAAAGAATGCAGATTATAAATAATAAATACAACACAACTTCCGTTACTTTGAAATCGACATATAAAATATGGCATAAATTTAATGTAATTTGTTTAAATTTAAAAAATATCATGAAATTGTGTTAAAATTTGATAGGTAGTGTTAGAGAACAAATCATTATGATAGTAATGCATCTATGCTTCAAAGGAACTAAGAATGTTAAATATAACCTTTTTTTTTTTAAATTACTTAATTATGTAAATCTAAACCTAAACGAAATTTGTAAATTTTTCTTTGATTCGAAGTTTAAATGACAATCGTAGAACATATGAAGCTATAAATTTTTCGATTATTTGGGAATCGATTTTTAAATTGTAATTTGTTTCAATGAATCTGTATTAAATACGATAAGAATGAGTCGATTTATTGCATTAATATTTCAGCATGGTAATAATCGATGTGTTAATTGATAATTTACAGTTTAGTACAACAATCGGAATGTACTAATTGAATTTACAAGTTAGATAAAAATTAATAGTTTATATTAATCGGTTCAATACGATAAATATTAATAAACCTTGATTTGTTTAATATATTTATAACATTATTTAATAATTGTCAAATTTTAAATTATAACTGTAGTTTCATGTATTTCTGCATGGTTGAATTTTAATAAATTATTCATTTTTGTATTCCGTGGCAACTGTAGTGACAAAGACGTGGCATGGTAACCGGATAATCAAGTAATTGTAACCGGAGAATCTGAGGTTCGAAAATAAAGCTTTCAAATGGCTTAGCATTCCAATTAAATTTGAATAAGGGATTAGCTTAAGTTCAATATTCGCCACATGATTCGCGCGTGGAAGTCTGAAGTCATAGTTTTAGGTTTAAGTTCCGATTCCTTTGAAAAGCATTGAATGAAATATTGTATCTTATTTGAATGCGAGGGTTGTCCAGAAAGTAAGAGTGCTCAATATCTTAAAAATCGAAAAGGTGATACATTTTTGAAAAAGTTACGAATTCATAATGTACATTAAACACAGTTTCTCATTGTAGTCTCGTTCCTTCATAATGTACTTTTTTAGCCGAGTGATCATCTTTCTTAATTTTTGTCAAAAAAATCTCCCGCTCCCTGTTTGGTTCATCGTTTGACAGTATTTTGTACTTTATTAGTGGTTAAAATCTTTTTTTTCCCACCTAAAAGCAGCTTTAACGAGGTAAAAAGACAAAAATGAGATAGTGCCCGATCAGGGTTGTGAGAGAGTTGGTTGATGTCCCAAATGAACGAGTCCAAGGAATACCTTGAGGCGTTTGATGTGTGGGGACGTGCATTGCCATGGATCATGCACATGTTCTTCTTTCATATATCCCTTTTGTCCTTTATCGTTCTCCGTAGTTTACGGTTCTAAAAGACAGAGGTCATGATTTTTCAGTCCAAAACAAGGACTTTGAATTTTTTCTGCCGCTTTAAACTCACAACACCATTTGTACACATCAAAACGATTCATAGCATTAATCCGTAAATAGTTTTTATATCATTAAAAATCTGAAATAGCGCGTTTCCTTTCGCAGGAAGAAACCGGATTACGCTCCGCAACTCGTAGTTGGTGCGATTCGGAATCGTTACACTTTTTTCAGCTCGGCATTCTGCAACAAGAATTTTCCACCAACTGATACAAACAGGCACGCATTCTACTCTTTAAAATTTGATCTTGAATGCACTGCAGCCAAATTTGTTTACAAAAAAATTCTCTTTGAGCGTCAGAGACTCAGTACTCTTCCTTTATGGACACCCTTCGAGTATTAATTCTAAATGTATTTTAAAATATTATATAATACGAATAAGATCGAATGTGCTCCTTTTCATTCGACTTTTGATGTGAATTATGAGATTCGTTGCCAGTAATCTGTTTTATTATAATGCAATATTTGCGTCATCGAGATTTTATTTTATTTAATTTTGATTGGAGTGAATAGAAAAAAAAAAGTGCACTCCTTCTGTATGTGATTTCTTTCGGGGTGCATCAAATTTTATAAAGTAATAAAGCTTGTTTTAATCTGTATTTTCATTATAATAATTTTACGGTAACGAATCATTCTAATTAGTTTTTCTTCTTTAATTAAGGTATACTTGATGGATATCTGAACGATGTATTGATTAGTACAGATTACGCTCCGTTCCAACCGAAATCATAAAAAGGTATTTATTTTTATTTTTATCTTTGTAATTCATTATAGATATATGATTAGTTTTGAAAGTTCTGTGTTCATGACTTAAAAGCTTCATATTACTCGTTTAATAGGTTTTTAACAAAATCGGTGAATGTTGCATCTGTATTGGTATATTGTAATATCTATTACTATTCTTATATAAAAAAAGAATCATAAATAAAGGGGGGGATTGTAAAAGCATTTTATATAGAATGAATTTTTAACGCTATTTAGTAATATTAGTAATTTACTAATATTATTTCAGTTGTATATGATCAAGAATATTGTTAGGATACGGTCTTTTAATATTGTGAGGATTTCATTATTATCCGTCTGCTATTAGAAATTTATTAAAATGACATTAAATTCTCATTTTTGTTTGAACTGTCACCAGTTCACATTTATGTATTAATGACTTCAGAAATTTGTGCTGATTCAGATGACGATGTCATGAATATGGTATCTCCTTTGCAAATTTCCACTGACAATTTGGTTTTGACAGCACAATCTATAACAATAATCTATACGACTGGGGAATCAGGACTCGAATATATGACTCCTTCGCTACAAAATTTCGGAATGCAGCACCAAGATTACCATGATACCCGAATTTGAAAAAAAAAAAAAAAAGAAGAATCAGGAAGGTTGATTGTTTATTAACGTTGTACTCAGAAGCAACATGAGGGTTATTGGCGACAGGCATTCCGATTTTAAATCGCGGTCAAGTAATGAGGATGACACCTGAGCTGCCATTCCCCTCCACACCATACAACGGAAGGACTTGGAACTTTGGCAAATTTGACCCCGCTACACGACGGTTCTTTAGTGGCATCAGGACTTGAACCGTGGATCGGTGGGAATACCCTTGGGGTCGATATGTTATTATCGCTGCCATGAGCTCAAGAGAATGACCATTCGACCACAAAGGCCAAAGATTAAAAAGAAGTTGGTCAAATGTTTTAGTTTGGTTTTATTAACGTCGCACTAGAAGCAATACGAGAGCTATTGGAGACGGACCTCGTAATTTTGAGCCTCGGTCAAGTGACGAGTTGATCAAATGAAAAGTTAAAGGAAGAATATGCATACTTGATAATATGGAGTATTCTGACTTGTATAATTGATTAGGTGAGGTTAGGGCTGAGCGCTGTCGGAGCAATTACAGCAGGTACTCGCATCATATTCCGATAAGCATTCTTTTTGATAGATTATAAAATTTATTAGATCTCGCGGGTAAAGAAAATAAACTGTTTGAGAGTACCTCCTCCCCCATTAGAGCATTTAATAAACATATATAGGGGGAGGCAAAAAGATGTTAACATTAGATGGGTGTTTAATCACTTTAAATTATAACGCAATTAAGATATGAATTTGGTTACAAGGTTTTGGTTTGGCTTCCATGTCTCTTGATACACTTATGCAGTCTGTCCATTGTTGTTTGTAAAGCCTTTTCGGCCGTTTTGGGCAGGAATTCCAGCGATGACGGACGTAAATTAGTCTCACAAACAGTGTTAATATATTTTTACCTCACCCTGTATTCTGTATAGATTAGGGCTGAACGCTGTCGGAGCAATTACAGCAGGTACTCGCATCATATATATATTTATTTTATTTGCTTGAACTTTAATTGAAATTTAGATCTTATAATTAGAATAACATTTAAGGTGACAGACGAGATAGGTAGCGGAATGCCGTCATAAATATACTGCTGTTTGTAGAAAATGCAACACCATGAAAGAATCATCAGAATCAAATGAAATTTAATGCAGAAACGACTTGTACTGATACAAATAAATGATGAAATTTTCAAAACAAAAGAAACAAATTAAGCGTCCGAAATCAGTATTTGGTGCAGCCACCATGCGCTGCAATAAGTGCTGCTATACGACGTGGCATGGAGTCAAACAGATGTTGAATATCTGCTTGAGGAAGAGAATTCCATATCGCTTGTATGCGCAACCAAAGTTCGTCTTTGGAAACTGCAGGACGCGGATCACGAGCGAGACGCCGACCAACCATATCCCACACGTGCTCAATAGGCGACATATCCAGTGAATAAGCAGGCCAAGGAAGAAGTTGCATGCGTTGTGCTGAACAGAAGTCTCGAACAGTCCGCGCAACATGTGGGCGTGCATTATCCTGCTGAAAGATAGCTCCAGGGATGCCTTGAAGGAAAGGAACGACTTCGGGCTGTAGCACTTCACGGACGTACCTGTTGCTATTGAGATTACCCTCAATTCGTATCAAATTGGATCGTCCATGATACGAAATCGCACCCCAGACCATAACTCCGGGTGTTCGACCACTATGTCGTTCAATAATACACTCAGGAAGGCAGCGTTGACCGGCATAACGTCTAACACGAACACGGCCATCATGGGTCCACAAATTGAAGCGTGATTCATCTGAAAAGACAACTTGGTGCCAATCAGCTCGCCTGTCTCTGTGCTCAAGAGCCCACTGCCGACGCAGCCGTCGATGATTCGCCGTGAGGGGAATCCTGTATAAAGGCACCCTTGCACGCAATCCACGGCGCAGCAGACGACGGCGAATTGACGAAGCCGACAATTGTACACCTGTAGCAGTAGACCAACGTGCTGCCAGCTGCCTGGAGGAAGCTGTGCGATCATTCACCGCCATGCGGAGCAGGTGTCGATCATCGCGCTCTGACGTCACCTTCTGTCGTCCAGTGCCTGTTTTTCGAGTTGTTCGGTGCTCGTCGGTCCACTGCTTCCAAACTCGCATCACTGTGGAACTGTTCCGCTGCATACGAGCTGCTATTGCGCGATAGGAAAATCCTCCTTCTCGAAGGCCGATTATCCTCCCTCGTTCAAACTCCGTAAGTTGCTTGAATTTCTTATTCTTCCGTCGTGGAGGCATACTCAGGTCTCACTAAACGTTTGCCACTAACAAATAATCATAGACTTTTTTCAACGTCCCGCTACAGCACTTTATTTATACGCTTTCAGCATCAATTCAGAGGGCGCTGCGCGCGCCGCGCACGCGCGATGGCTCTGAAACTTTATTAATTTGCATAATATCCTATAATTGACATTTGCTGCGAATTTCATTTGATTCTGATGATTCCTTCATGGTGTTGCATTTTCTACAAACAGCAGTTTAGTTTTACATATGATTTGAATTTATTGTTATAAATATCTGAATTTGTTAAATTTATTTCATACTTCTTTGAACTATTTTGTTGTCTTTGAATTCAAGCCTGTAAACCGTTTAAACTCCTTCAGCTTTATTTTATTACATAATTTATTTTTAGTTAACTTAATTTATTAAATAATTTATAATCTCCTAAATTGTAATCAAACACACTTCATTAGTATGTGTAAAGATATTTATCTTCACATTAAGTTATGTTAAATATTCTGAATAGCATTTACTTACATCTGCAATATTTTAAACAAGCTGTCTTTTTAAAAAAATAATAATTTAGTTTCGGAATGGCTAAATGCTGTCGATATATCATTAAAGATAGTCAGTATTAAGTACGTTATTATGTACTTTAATTTCATAACATTATTAATGGCTAATTTGCGTAACTACAATAACTAAGCAAGTTTAAACTGAAAATAACAAAATTATTTCCGTAATTTTTAAACAAATTTATTCAATTCGCAGACAAAAGCATTTTCCCTCTTTTTTTAATTACTCAATTCCAACCATCGTACCTAAACAAATTACATGCTAGTTCAAACACACGGTGCTTTCAACTTCAGAAGGATCTTCAGAATTTTTAACTTTGAAAAATATTAAAAATAATTTTTTTTTCCTTTCATATTCCTCTTTACCATTTTTATGTTTTATTTTTCAATTCGGAGCGTGCTACGGAGCGAAATTTTTCCACGACATGGTAAAAATTTATTTAAAAGAGTGAAAAAAACCTTAAAAAAATCTTCATCGGAAGGTGGAAAATAAATTAATAAAAATATCAAGAAAGGGCCGAGTTGTGTTGATAGAAGCTCAAAAAAGTAGATAAAGAAGAACAGTTTTGAAAGCAGTAATAAACGCACGCAACATTGTATTTTCTTTTAAAACTTGTTCCTTCGTGCATATGCTTTTAATGCACGCGAAAAATGCCCATTTTAAAGAAAAGAGTGCATAAAACAGGAAGTGTAGAAGGGGGGATTTCGTTTTGAAAATGAAACGCAAATTCATTCTGCAAATATTCTCTGTATTTTGTTTCGGAATTAATTCTTAATATTTTCTTGATGATAAGTTTAATTGATTACTCTTCTTCCCGTTTCATTTCCGTTTGGATATCTCTCGAATTATTTGTAAATGTTTTGTTTCTTGATTAATGTAAATCTTTTTTTTTATTCTTCTTTAGCTGAAGTAAAATTAATTTATAATTGGTTAGAGAAACATTATCGTTTTGTGTTGAATAATAAGGTTTTTTTAAAGTATGAGATATGATAATCTTTTAATTAAATAGTAAAAATGAGTTATAATAGTGAAAACAGCAGACACACATAGGGTTTTTTACTATACTTTATACTTTATAAATGTGTAGTTTGAGTGTTTAAATATTTTATTAAAGCAGTTTAATGTATTTTATGCTAATACATTTACTTAACTCCTTTTACAATAATAGTATTTACTTTCACTTTACTTTTGTTGTATTTATTTTTTCATTAATTTTATAATATTTACTTTTACTCTGTGTTATTTTCTTCCTATTATATGTAATATAAAATATTTCTTAAACTAACTTTAAATATATCCATATAAGCGCAGAATTGATTTAATTTACAATTATTTACTTTTTAATCTCGTTCTGGAAACTTTTGAATGGAATCCGTAGTCATAATAAATGAATATAATGCATTAAATGCTGTCACAGAAGAATGATAGATGTTTGAAAAAGAACTTCTGTTAAACCAGACGATTACATTTTCCTTTTTGTTCATGGTGATATACTGTTTTTCTTTTCTTCTATAACATTTAACTTTTCTCTATTTTATTTTATATGAATAAATTAAATGAGAATGAATCAATCTATTATTCGAATTGAAACATTTCCTTTATTCTTATGTACTTAAATTTGATCCTTGGTTGCCGAGGTAGTTTCCCCGAGTATATCAGTCTATTTATTATTTTTTTTTGACGAATTTAAAAAAGTTTTCTATAAACATTTGCCCCATTTTTAGTTGAAAAGGATTACGAATTAAACATTTAGTCAAAAAATAGGCCGACATACTCCTTACGTGCCGCGTTGGCAAAACAGAATTGTAAAATAAGAACTAATCTGAAATGAAAGCCAAACAATTTCAAAGCATAGAATATAATTTGAAAAATTCAACATGTGTTAAAAAATACAAAATGAAGTTTAAAAAGGAAACAGAAATACATCTACATCTAAAATAGGTATTACACCCAAGAAACGTTTGCATAAATATTCTCTTGCATCATTTTCATTGGTACATGTCCCGCAGAGATAGATCGTTTTCCCTAAATGACTTTTGCACATTGTGCGCAGCTAATCGTGGTGTAGTTGTTCTTAGCTCGGCCGCATAAAGTGCAGCATCCTTTTTTCTTTTTCGGGGGCTGTTGTAATTCCTGTTCCTCGTTCATTACCTCCCAAGGAAGCAATCTACGAATAAAAGCTTTTAAATGTACTAGCAGACTTAGCATTTTTGCACTTTGGGAAAGGTACCGCTTTATAAAAGATGTTGCTAGGCTTTTCAAGAACCTTCTTGTCAACTTGGGAGATGCATTGGGTTCAATGAAATTCAAAAGAATTTGTGCATTTATGTCAGCTACGTTTTTAAGTGCAAAAAAAGGTTTCCATTGTCCATGTGTTTGTTTTTCTGTCTGCGGTGTAGTTACCACAAAACTAGTCTACCGTATCTATCTCCCTCCTTTTGAAATTAATAATAATATTAACATTTTTTTTTCTCTGTATCAGTTTTGTCATCATCGTGTGCAGTGCTATGAAGAATGATGCATTTATTATTTTTTGTTGTGGAGGAAACCTTGATGATATATTAGATCATGGTTCGTCAATATCAGAATAATCATACACTTAATGTTTTCCCTCCTCTTCCTCAAGTCCATGTTACACACGTTTACAATAATCTGGATGAACAATTTCGTTTCGAGACTTAATTGGTGGAATGGCGTTCAGGATTACGTTAGATCGAACAACGCGGGAAAGATAAATCAACTATTGTCTATGGAAACCAAAATGAGAGTTGTCAGATGGATTTTTGCATTCGCTAAGAGTAGCAAGGAGGATATAGGCGAGGACAAGACTTTCACATTTAATTGGTGGATTCTCATTCACATTAAAAACAGTGTCACTGGCATACTTTAAACGCCCACTCAGCAATTTAGGGTTAATTATACGTGGGAAACAATAAAAATATTTAAAGCAAAGATAAATTTGGGAATATTTGACCCGTTGAACTGTAATATATTCAAACTAAGGAATATATTTTAAATCCTTTATAATTAATTAACTGATACCAGTTAAATGTTGATTAAGATATAAATCCAATTATTTATGTTTTGTATTAATATTTATAAATAATTATAAAAATTAAATTTTTAAAGCAATGAGAAATGTAGACTGCATTAAAAAAGAATTTTCCGCGTTTAATAAGCAGTTTAAATAAATTATTTAACTGAACATAATATCACACATTCACTCAGAATATTGTAAAATATTTTTTCGGATTTTGAAGGAAGGGTCTTATGCCATTTTTTTCTGTTTTTCTAATGTTTAATGTTATAAAAAGATTTGATATGCAATAAAGAGAATATTTAAAGAAATACAAAGTAATGACAGTTCTTTGTAATATTTAAGTCTTTTGGTCTCAAAATATGGCAATAAAAAAAAACGCTTCAAGTTTTTGAGACAAATTGGCAACTTCGTAATGCTCTTGAAATTCCGAATAATGTAGCCATTGTTTTAGTCATATTTCTTGGATTCCTGATTACATATAAGTTGAGATCAATCGATGGATAAAAAATATTTATTAGATTTAAGTGATTTGTATTTCAATCTACTTGGAACTTTTAGAGAATTTATTTCATTATTACAATATTTTTTTGAAAACTACGTTTCTTACTGTTAATAGCAAGCATAAAGGATCATACAAACTTTTTCTTTACATATTAGATTTTCATAATATATAACTTGACTACTGCTTGTTAATAGTAAAATATTTAGGTTAGTGGAAAGGAAAAACAGAATTTAGAAAAAGAAGACAAAAATATGTGTGTTGCGTAACATTTATTCAATTAATAGTATGTTGACCTATATAGTTTATTGAAAGTAATTATTTGCAAGTCATTGTCTAGTATAATATTTCACTTCGTGACATGTGTCATCATTTACAAAATAAATGATTAGCTAACGTCCTTTTTATTACAATTTATATTTCTTCGGGAGAATATTTGATGTCAGAAATATTATGTATTATGAGGATTTGTTTGAATGAAAATGTTTGTAACTCAACTAATAAAGTATTTATAATGTAAAAAAATCTATATCAGTAACCTCGTATAAAATATATTTAGATTAGGATTTATTGTCATTGAAATTATCTATTTCACCTTCAGTGATTGGTATAGATGCTGTCCTTCATAATTACGAAGACCACATATAGGTTTTCGATAATATGAATGGAATTTATGTTATCATATATTTATAGTGATATAAACCCAATTATTATAAATATAAACTCTAAACGATTGTAATGATTTTGCTGTTGTTGATGATGACCGTGTGAAGTGGGAATTGTAAAATTAGTGAAGTAATAGTAATAGTGTGAAACTTCTCAAATTGTATTTTTACTCAAACATTGAAATCGCTTGGAATGAAAATATGATGATTGATAAATCATCTCATAGTTTCTACATCATGACTTAGACACAGTTCAAACTTATAGACTCCCCCTCCCTCTCCGATATCATTGGACATTCTCGTCTTACTCACAACTATCGATTATTCGGAGAGAGTGCTCCTAAATTTTGTTCCTGTTATGTCCCATACATCATACAGATGAATTTATCGTTCGGTGTTTAATCTTCATCGTTACACTTTTTTTTATTCATGTGTATGACTGAAATCTCCATCTCAAGTTATTTGCGTTTTTTATTTAAAATTGCCATTTTATATTATATTTAAGATTTTATCCCTGACATTTTACATAGTATTTTATCTGTCATTCTAAAAGTAGTTTTAAAAATTGGGTCATATATTAAACAATTGTTTGGTGCAATGTATTCAGATATTGCTCCTTCGTCATAAAACCTAACAATCGGGGGGCGCCGGGGGGGCAAGCAAATATAGTATAGTCATTATTAATAGTAATTCAAAACCAAAAAATCTAACTATTTTGTGTTCATTGTATTTTAATGTTTGCATCATTAATTGAATAATTTTAGGCCAAAATCTTTCGTGTGTTGGAATAAAATTGTAATGGAGTTTAGCACTAATTCTTAACAAATGTGATATTTACCTTTTTTTTAAAGTTTAATACATTAACCCATTGTTAAGCGCAGTATGATAAAAGTAGTTTCGGACTATTAAATGTCAATTACTTAATAGTAAAACGTACTTTAATTGAAAATACTCGTTCAAATTATCATCATTAAATCTCTAGTTCCCTTTTTTGACTTCAGGATGAAAATATTTCTCAAATGTTGCGTGTTTTGATGAAGCTGCAATGCCAGGAAGTATAAAAAATTGTTGAGGTAAAATTGTTCTAATTTCAAAAGGTAATTTAAAATTGTTTATGAAGACTTTGACTTTTTTTGATTGTTAGTATGAATACTCGGAAAAGAAAAATAGGAATTGAGGTTCTCCTATGAAAAATAATTTTTTTTGACGAATAAAATGTCATATATACTCGTATGATAGCAATTTGGAGATAAGATGACTTGTATGAAATATATCTGGACTTTCTTATTCTTTTTTTGGTGTGCAGAAACATTGTTAATTATTCATTAATATACTTTCCTCGTGTTATTGTTAATGTGGTATATTCTGTTATTATTATGTTTTTGATGTTAAGTTTCTTATGAATTTTTTTATAAGAGAGGGAAGATTTTCTTAAAATTGGTCTAACTCCAATTAATTTTGTGAAAAGAAAAGTTGGTTCGAACAAATATTTTTAAAAAATTATTTAATTTGTTTATGTAAAGTATTTGCACTAAATTGAGGGATAAAAAAATAACCGAATACTCTGTTAGTAAACAAAAATATTTTTTTTGATGCATTTCGCCATTGTAGCTATTGCTTATCATCTTCAGCGCCTTTGTCAAATCGTCACTTGGCCAATATTCAAAATCACGAGGTCCGTCGCCAATAGCCCTTGTGTTGCTTCTACTCGACGTTAATAAAACCAAACCAAGCGCATTTGTCAAAAACACTGTTTCCTTAGTAATAGTTGAAATTTGGATGGAGGCTGTGAATATAAAGACTATAAAATTTCTTAGTTGCAATTCCTTCGGCTTAACTCTTTAAAGAACCATTTTTCTTGTAGTGATGGTACATTTAAAAATTTTTAGGATTGAGAATAATTTTTTTTAAAAAAGGAATTCATTTAATTTGTCAGATAAAATTGGATTTTTAAGACCCTGTTTTGGTGGGAAGTATGTTTACTCCAATCTCTGCGTGATATTTAATACACTTTATGCTTTTTTATTTCTTTTTAATGTTGCACTACATAAAAAGAAGAAGAAAAACTTATAA
Organism: Nephila pilipes; assembly: GCA_019974015.1. Classification (NCBI taxonomy): domain Eukaryota; kingdom Metazoa; phylum Arthropoda; class Arachnida; order Araneae; family Nephilidae; genus Nephila; species Nephila pilipes. The sequence goes on along the minus strand of BMAW01084668.1, from coordinate 602,021 downwards.
AATAACGTCTTCATAAAGATTTATAAAATAACATCACCTTCATCCCTCGCTAATTATTATTGTTTAAAAGTTGAAGACTTTGGTGGTAAGTATGTTTCTCTCGCCCTTAGAAAGGGTTAATGAACAAGAAAACTAAATTTCGTGCTGTCCGACCACTGTTTAGAGCAATTTTGCCAATAAGCCGTGGGGTAAGTTTCCTGATTAGCTTGGTTTGATTCCTGTGCCATAATGAGTAATAAGAAACAAGCTCTTAAGTGAATGGGTTTTTTTTTCTTCAAAAATTTTATCAAATTGCACTCGCAAATTATCAGTTTCTCTAGCTTATTGAACATATGTTCCTGTATCAGAGTATCAGGAGAAAAGCCATTGCGTCATAGAGAAGAAGCGACTCGTGAATGTATTTCTAAGTGCAGATCAAAGTCTTCAAATGAATCCAAAACTGATCAATTTACTTTATCAAATGATTGTTCAGATACCTGATCACATGTTCAGATAAACTGAGGGGGAAAGAGGTACTGGAAGAAGATAGTTAGTTCATTGGACTGACACTTATATGTATTATCCATCTTGCAGTCTCAGCAAGTTAATATACGGTAAAGTTGTTTGGAAGTTGAAAGGTGTGGAAGTTCTTTCTGGGATGAATTCTATAATAATATTTTTCGAATGTTTTTTTAATTAGAATTAGGTGGCGGTGGGACTATATTTTGAATAAATATATTACAAAACTGTTTAAAATCGGAGCAGATTTTCTTTTTTCTTGTTGCTTAAGAAGAGTGACATATATATTTCAGTGCTAAAAGTAACTTTGATGTATTTTTTTTTTAATTAAACTGACTCGTGGTTTTGGTTTCATTTTGCAGTGTTGTTTTTAAATCTTTCAATACGTATCAGTACTGGAGACATTTTTATGTGATACTTTTAAGTTATGTATTAAGTAATATGAAGTGTCATCCTCCATAAAAGAATGAAAACTCAAAAAATTTAAAAAGTAACCCGTAATAAATATCAGAAGTTTTATTTCTAGGACAATATTTTGGAAGTTTTTCTTCTCTTCAGCAGTATGAGACGTTTTCAGTTGGAGAGAATTTATCAAGTATTCCTTTTTTTTTTAAGTTCTCATTGATTTAACATGGATGTTCATTGAATTTTTGGGATTCCTTTGCCTAGTTCAAAAAAAGTTTTTTTTATTGTTTAGGATATTTCTACTTTCTTTTAGTGACTGGAATCTCAATTCTTATTCATTATAAGAACTTCATATAGTGAATGAAATGCTATGTTTTTAGTTCCTAACTAAATTCACGTTTTTTGTATGTGGAGAATGTGAAAAAATTCAACCGAACGCTAAAGATTAAGTTTACAATAATGAAATGTTGTACTTGTAGGAATTTGTATACAATCTGAGAAAGATGGCACAAATATGTTGGGCTCTTGTTTTTCAGAAATAAAAATTATCAAATAACATTTCTTGCAGTTTGCCTTTCTCTTGCCATTGGCCAGCAATTCATAATTTTCACGTGGAATAGTGCCATCTCGTAAAAGAACTTTTCGAAACCCGCTTATCGTTGTACCAATTCGAAAATTATCACTTCAGGACACTAGAAGGTTAAAAATTTCCATCTACATCTATAATGTAGATGGAAAAAAAATCAGTGGCATACTTCCATAAGCCTTGCCTTCATTCTCCAAATAGAAAATTACCTCGTTGGCCACTCGGTGCATGCAAATGTGAAAATCCTTTTCGCCGGCACATCATAATGGATATCATTGAGTCACCGGCTCGTTAGAACACATGGCATTGAAGCGATTACGTTCCACGCACGCATGCGCAGTCGGACACCGTTATTAAAGTCTGCGAAATCTTGTCACGTTTTCACTCTTCGCTGGAGCATATCCAGTTTTCAAGCCAGAAGGCCAGTTGCGTTGTTGACGTAATGCAAATTGAGTTTTCGCTAAAATCCAGGAGAGTGGGATGAAAGGGTTTCCACTGGGGAAGGGATTCTGTATTAGTTTTTAGTTGGGCGCCTCCCTCCTCCTTTTAAGTATTCTCCAACGAATTTTGGATTGTTTTCTTGCAATTAGTATTCAAATAGCGAGTCTTGGCTTTGGCTGCACTCATTATGAGCACAAATTGGGTAAACAATCAGCTTATCTGGGAGTGTCACGCTAGTCTCTAAACTAATAACAGGAGAAGTCGATTTTGGCATTCTAAGTCCGAGAAATTCGCTGTTTGGTTTTACTCACTGGACGTTATTGTGTTCTAGCATTTTAAAATTTGAAATACGTTGTGTGTGGCTCTATAGTAATTTTATTTTGCATGAGATTCTGTATTTCTCTGGGATCATTAGCTTCCAATCTACAAATGCCCTCTCCTAGAAAGGGTCTTCTATACGCTATCCTTTAAAAGAATATTTACTGTTCACTGTCCTCTACACCCTCTGTTTCTCAGTCTTTTTGAAATCTAGGAACTGTGTGACATTTTTCTTGAGTGGTGCAATAAGGGTTGGATAGCCATTTTGAAATCAGGTGCTCAGTAATAAATAAATAAAATAATATAAACCTTAGTCATCCCTGCTTTAAAATGTTGCTTTTATAAAATAACGGACCGATATTGATTGATGCAAGCGCTCTCTTACACACGTAGACTGATTTATATATAAATGATTTAAAATTACAATATTTCTTAAAAAAAATTCTCTGATAAAATACGATACATGATTTTTGAAGATTTTAGTGATTTTGCGATGAATAAAGGACAAAGCCTTTCACACCGCCACTTCTAAATTACTCAGACTCTCGCGTTTTTTAAAATTTTTTGGTGGAGTATTAAACATCGTTGAAAATTCTGCCTCGCACAAATTTATAATGTGGAAAACAATTATATAATATTCAGAGATTTTTATAGTAGGGTATTCATTTTTTTAACAGAGATCCAGAATGTAGAATGGACCCTTCCCCAAACGATCATTGTGACGCAATTAGCTTGATTTTTTATACCACTCGTCAGGGGTGGTAATTAGGCTCTTAACAATTAGGTATGTACATGTTATTTTTCACATATGTAACTAAATAGTCTATTTGTCTTTCGCAGTAATTTTTGATTGTGTATTAGATTTTTTAGCCTAGCACTTCAGTGGCTTCAAGGAGCACCAGTATTCCGCCGACCACATATTAAGGAATATGATTCTATACACGTACGATGTATGGTTATTAAATAACGAGTCCAAAGAAGAGTCCAAATTTCGGATTTTCTGAAGGCAGATGTTTCAAGTAATGCAAAGGTGTTGCTTCTCATTAGATTTTTAAATCCTTGTATTGTATGGAGATTTTGATATTGGGTTAGCAAACTCAGAATTGTTTTTGCCATCCAACTGTGGCATTAAATTGTTAGATACATCTAGTCGCTGTTTGTGCAGTTCTAATGAAGCGTTAATAAAACAAAATGAATTTGACTGGAGTTAAAAATTATAAGGTAATTGTCAATACTTCATCACGTAATTCTGTAACAGTATCGTGTCAATTCAAGATATTTAAAATAATTTCAAGTAATAATCAATCGATTGATGTTTATTAAGGTCACTTTATAGCGACACATGAGCCTACTGTGATGGAATTTGTAATTTAGAACCTCTGCCAGATGACAAGCGTGACACTTGAATTTGTACCTCATTTTCTAGCTTTCACGCTACACCAAGAGAGGAATGGTAATTTAATTTAATGTGCAGTCATTTCCATATTCTGCAGGACGGGTTCTGATGGACTGGAACTCGGACATTCCCTCCTTCCGATTAGTGGTATCTTTACTAAAGAAATTAGCTTTTTAGTAGGTAAAAAAAAATAATAAAATTTTATTATTGTTTTTTTTTTCTCAACTAGCAATATTTTACTCTTAGAGTTCGAAAAGGTCATCTATGGAAACATGTATTAGTGCTAAAGAAATCGGAAGGTTGATATGTCTGTTACCTTTTATATATAGATATAAATGAATAATTTTGTATAACATAATATAATTATGTTCGTAACTTACGGCCCTCGCTATGAAACCCCAATGAATATTGCAAATTGTCACCAAACGGTCTTTTGGGAGTTGGAGGTTTGTGCGATTATTCTGTACAAAGATAAATGTTTTTTTTTAAAAAAAAAAAAAAAAAAAACCACGTGAAACACCCTTAAATCATTCTAAATTCTTTTAAAGTAATATGTTATCAAATTAAGAGGATCTGTTCGAATTAAAAGGAAACCACTGTCAACGTAGTAAGCTCGTTTAAAAAAGAAAAAAATGACTTGACGGAACCTTACACATTTTGCATTAAAAAAATATCTAGTATTTTCTAACGAACAAATCATTGGAAGACACAAACAAGCATCAACATATTGTTCAACATGTCTTGAAACTCTTCATTTAACTTATGGATCTATTTTAAAAGATTATAAAAAATCTATTTGGTTATAAAGGATTATAACTTCAATTTTCATGTTTCCTCTTTAATTTTCAAACCTTTAATCCAGGATCTCTCGTATTCTTTGTTTTATTTTTATGCACGTTCTGTAATGATTTAACCACACTCTCTCGATCTATTGGTATACATTATTACAATCAACATCGATAGTTAAGAGTTTATAATAGCTTAAATTAGATTTAACTGAATGGATTCACTAGAATTTTGCAAACCGCACTGAAACAAACTCAAGGTTTTCACATTAATTTCTATGTCACGAAAGAAAGTTCCGATTGGCTAACACTGTACTTTTCTTTCTGCGTGTGAATCAAACCTTATATTTACTTTATCAATCTTTTCCTCTCGTTTCGCTTGTATGGTATACATGGGATTTTTTTTTATTTTCCTATGTGTTACACAGGGGGGTATGTTTACGAAAAAATATGTGAACTTCAATTGGGTTTCAGTGTTGTGATGCGGAAGTCGGAAGAGTGAGGCATTAACTCAGTTCTTATCCTCGTCACTTGAGCGTGGTTAGGAAGTACGAGGTCCATCAACAATATTTCTAAAATTGCTCTAATTCAAAAACAAAAGCAACGATATAATTCAAAACTAAGAACCTGTTTTTTTTTTTTTATCTGCGACTTTTTTTTCTCTGTTTTTGGTATTAGCCGAAAAACGAAACTCAAATGCGACGTTAATTAAATAAAACAGATCCTTTAGAAAGACATCGCTCGGAAGAAAAAAAAGCAAATATTGCTTAACTATTTTTCAGCATCTAAACATTAAAACTGTGAAGCATGCAAGCTTCGAGCAGTTGACAGTTTTGGACATTTTCCAGGTTTAAAGGCGAGAGCATTAATCCTAATTTCTTTTGAAAGCGCATTCACCATTCTTTCTGCCTTCCCCAAGTTCATTTATGTATGAACGTGTTTTGACACATTAGAAGGTAACCGAAAAATTCGTAAAGGATTTTAAACTTTCTGTGGGCAGCTTAAAAACAAGTCGGTGGCCTGTACTTCATTCATTAGATGTCTCTTTATAAAAATGAAACACATGCTTCAATGCGTGTTTAAAATATTTTTGAAGCTTCTCTTCCTAAAACCATATATTACCTCTTGTCCTTATTGGAGCTTAAAGAGTGACTGTGTGTGCGCCTACGAAGAGTTTTGAGACCTTTTCATGATTTGTTTTTGATACTGAAAGTGCTGAGTTAAGAAAACGGAAATGCCTTTAGGTTATGGGACAAAAGAATCCCAAGAATTTCAGCAGTAATCGAAAAAACATGTTTATAAATTTATATATAATTTTTTTCTTTTTAAAATTATTTATTATTACAAAATTTTGAAAAAATTTGAATTTTAGACGCCATTAACGCAGTTAGTTATTTAGAAAATGTCTTTTTTCCCCTCTATTTTGTGGAGCATCAGAACGAAAACGCATTTGTAAAAATTAAGTTTAAATATTTAATGAATTTTTACTAAGCACTTATTAATTCCCATTGATATATAAAAAAAATTCATGTGGGAGATTATTAATGTAATTTAAAAAAAAATTGAATAATTCATTAAAAAGAAGTAGGTTTGAGAATTTTCTTAAAATCATCGTATTTTTAAAATGTTTTTAATGATAAAAGTATAGTATAAAATGTGGCACAATCTTCTTCATTACAAATATTAACCGTTATATATTTAAAAATATTTATTCTTGGAAAGAAAAATTCACCTATAAATAATCGCTGAGAGTAAAAGAAAAAAAATTAAAGAGTTAAAAGAATAATTGTTTAGATTCTGAATTTTGTTTTTCATTATATTTTTTAAAATGTTTTGAGTTGGGGGAATAAATTAAGCTTTTTTGTTGCTTTGGTACTATTATTGAAAATCCATCAATCTATCTTTTCATAGAGAATATTTGAAAAAATTGTTCAACATTCCTTTTTTCGATATTTTTTGTCTCTTTTTCATAAACGAACAACATTATTTAAATATTTTAAAAACAGTTATGTATATTTATATACGGCTAACTTTATGTATGTCTAAAGTAGCTAAAATGATTAATTGCATAGAACTCTACGAGCAATCATGATGTTTTTATCATTAGACTGCATCCAATCAGATTTTTATCAAGTTATTGTTTAATCAGAAAAATTCATTAGTATTTAAAGAGGATACCTCTTTTTATGAAACCAAGAAAAGGGGAAGCCTTTTCGTACTGGTTTACACTGAATTTAATATTCAGTTCTTAAAAATTATATTTTATTATAATATAAAAAAGTATAACATTATGAATCCTTCGGCAATATCCCTTCATCTTCCTTTTAGTTTAATTTGCTAAAAACATTTTTTTTCCATATTTGACGTACTCAATTCATGATCACTTTTGATTATTTATTTCATTCAAATCTTCTGTTGTTATTAGGTATGTTTTTTTCCCAAAACATGTAAATATCATTAGTAAGTTTTATTTTTAAAATGTTTTATTTATTTATTTAATAGAAATGATTTTTTTTCAAAAGCAGATTGGATGAAAGTATCGATTGCAATTGTCTATTAAATTTATAATAATTTCATGATTGTATTGTAAGAGTTTCCAAAAAGAAATTTGCCTTAAACTCCAGAACTCATAACAGATAATTAAAGCATCCCTTTTAATATATAAGGGTTTTTATATTATCCACTGCTTTCTAGGATACAAATTTCAGTTATAAATCTTTTTTGAATTTAAAAGTTTTCAATTAGTATAAAAAAAAGTGAGTTCCTACTATATGTGCCCCCTCCCCCGAATAATTGAGTGCATTATTTTATACTCCAATATATAACGATTAGATTCGTTAAAGAGACACTATTTTCAAATATTGCATAAGAATCTTCAAAAGCTTTTCTTTCTATATGAGAATATTTAACAATACCACATTAATTATACACTTTTAATAATATTAAATATAAAAACGCCCTCATATTTATTCTTTATTTTGTTTTTGTAATCTATGTTCAAGTTTTGGCAATATGTCACATGGTGGCTTAGAAAATTGTGTTGAAATATTCTGAAGATGTAGTATTTTTAATTAGTTGTTTCTTGACCATATTTTTATGTACATGAATTTGAAAAGAAGTTGCGAGTAGAAATTCTATTCATGAAATGATTCAAATGAAAATTTCCGTCTCAAATATGCTCTGAAAGGATTATTGGTTTATAAATTTTTTTGCTAAAGGTAACGGTAACAATATATTCTTTGGATCATTTGTGGAAAAAAAAGTTTGGTAACTTTTATTTAAGCTTGATGAGAATTTTTCTTTTCTTTTCTGTGTCTATATTATTTGTTTTATTTCATAACTCAGAAATTATCATTTTTAATCATCTATTTGCTTAAAATAATCAAATAGGGAATGCTGTGAATATGTAATTACAGAGGAGAATTTTGCTCAGGACTTGTCTGGCAATGGATTATTAAATTGGTGTAAAATCGGCACAAAAATATTTAAAAATTCTTCATCGAAGTCTTTTTAGACAATGTTCCATTTTCTAACTTCTCAGGGGCCCACCTTCTTTGAGTAAGTTCGGGAATAATATGGTAATATGTCCTTTTCTTTACCATGTGGAAGACACTGTCTTTAGTAAATAAATGAGGGTGACGCTCCCCTGGGATACTTCAGTGATCCTTCTTTATTTATGACTCTCTTTCTTGTGAATCGTTTTTTTTCCTCTCTCTTTTTCTTCCGCTTGAAGACGCATTTACAAATGGTTTGGCGTAGCATAGCGATATTCGGCTCTTGCACCATATGTCCCTCTACTTTCACTCACTTAGTCACCCATTAACGAAAAAAAATCAGTTTTTAAATCTTGTTTAACACAGAGCATGTGGGTTTGCGAAAGTCTTCCAAGTAGAAATTAAAACTTCTTATTTTTATACAAAATTTATCACATTCTAGCTTGTGAGATTAAACATTTTCCATAGAAATTTAAAATGTTTCATCTTATTCTAGAAGAGAAATTCTTCGAATTACTGTTTTTATTATTAGTTTACAATCTTGTGGGAAGTGAAATTATATTTAAATCATATTTTATGCTATTTTTTTAAAAAAATCTATTATTTTTTTTGTCAGAAGTATCTATAGTTCTATAGTATCTATAGTAAATGAGTTCGTTTCAGAAGTCTAAACAATTTTATTAATTATTTAATATCTTAAAACTGTGCATATCTTTTTAATATCGTGTAAGCTTTTTTTTTTAAAAAATATATGTTCGAGTAATATTTAATAAGTAAGATATTCGATATATAATATTATATATATGTAGTTCCTAAGTTATTCGGTACACAATATGCACCTCAATTAACCAATGCATCGTGACAAATGCATCGTTCCTAATCAAAATGATAAATTTCTCCCCGATAAAAAGAAGTCATATCATTAGTGATCTTATAGAATTTGGAGAGTTAGAAATGAATAATGATTTTCGGAAACCCCAGATTTATCTTTATAACCTTGTCTAATGTCTGTGAAGAAATTCCTTGATTAGGACTTAAATATATAGCCACCTTTCGCGGCTGTCTTCCATTATTATCTGAATCGCAAAATTGCCAAAATGACTTCTCATGTCTCCACATTAATTCACGGTGTTTACATGTGCACTAAATCCACCCCGCTATTGCACCCTTCAAAACACTTATTAACTCCTATCTCGCAACCCGAAACGCTTATGGAATAATGTGTCTGTTATCAAGAAGTTGGCTACCGAAAACCCATTCCTCGCCACGTGATAACATTTCACTCGTATTTCTTTCAAATACCTATTCCCATATATCAAGCCTTCTTCCACGCCATTTGCGCCAAACGTGCGTTCGCCAAACGCATGTTGCTTTTGTACATATAATATAGCAGAGAGACATAAAGAACAGCAATCTGATATGCCAACGGTTTAATCCTCTCAACAAATATAACTGTTTGAGTGCTGCAAGACGAACGTACCTGAGCTCCAGCGCTACTTTTTTTTTTTTTTTATTTCTGCCTCTGTATGCGTGATAACGATAAAGAGGCGGAAAAAAAAACGAAAAAAATTTACCACTGCGCCGGTGTTGTAGAAGGCAAAGGTAGATGAGAGAAAAAAAAATGAATAAATAAAATGGTATATTAAAAAAAAATCTAGAGGGGGAAGGGAAACGTGTAATAGATTCACGTGATCCAAGGCCTTCTCATATCAAGGTCAGCATGTGTGGTGACGTCAGGAGCTGCTAATGATGAGACCGTACGAGGGTCGAGCGGGAAATGGAGATGAAGGAAAATTTTTGTGAGATTTTACGTTTTAATTTGTGGGTCAGAAATTAGTTAGGTAAGGCATTTTGTTTTGTATTTTAGTAAGAGAAAAATATACGCTCTCTGAATTGGTTCAGTTATAAAGAGTTTCAAACATGAGTTTGTTAAGGAAATCAAATATTTGATGGTCAGTCTACATGGAGAGAAGTCCGAACCGTTATGTCATTCATTGAGTGAAAACTGAGAATGTTTTAAGTGTGAAACAGCCGTTCTTAGTCTGTATAAGCCGTTCTACGTCAGTCAAGATTTATTTTATTAAGTATTCTGTAAATTAATTATGGATGTTACCTTCTCACATAGGATGACAGATATTATTTTATGCGATAGCATGTAATACATTGTATACTTCTGATTACATATACTGATGCTAAGAAGTGTTAAGTTATGTGTGTCTCTTTTTCTGACATTTAACGAATTTCTATGTAAAAGCAAAGGAATGTATCTCAGTGCGTCCTGATTGATTCGCTTTTGTATTGGTTAAATTTCAGCTAAAAGTAAAACCATTGACTTGTAACATCAAATGCAGCTTGTGATTGGTCAGAGCATCAATAAAAATACTCATGCGTTTCTGGATATTCAGATGAAAATTTTATATGTACAAGTAATTTTGAATTGGAATTGGATTAAATAATTATCATAGACTTGTAGAAATCTAATGCTATCTATTTTAAATTTGAGTAATACAGAGTGGGACTTCGAAATTAATTTTACAAGGTTTGTAATATATTGGAGTTAAAAAAATGTAATATTTGTTTAAAATTACTAAGAAAATTAAACTACGAATATCTGATTGTTATGTAGCGTATTTCTAACGAAATTAAGACCGAAAATATGATATAAGAAACCCAAGCTAGGCTGAGAATGGTTATTTAAGGAATTTTTAAAAAAATTCTTTACTTGTTGCATTTAAAATGAAAATTTATGCATGTTTTATAGCCTTTGTGTGTATATGCTTGCATCACAGTTTCAAACATAACTGTTCATTCAACTCTGATGAAATGAAGCTATTTCAAATTAAATTTAGAACAATTTTATAACACGCAATTCATTGATTTTTAATGCTTCAAATCAGTATCAGTTATTTACATGACAATTAAAAAAAAAATATTGTGATTTTTAGTTCGTATGACTTTCTGGAAACCAATTTCAATTTTTTTTATTCAACTGTTGCATCTTGCTGTTGTCAGCCTTAATTAAAAACTAATACAACAACGTGATTGTGAAATAAATTTTTCTTTCCTTTTGCCTTTCGTTTTATTATCTTATTTCAGTTTCATTGTAAAATTTTCTGAAGTGCTAGCTTTGAGATATATTTTTAGCTCATATATATATATATATATAGTATGCATATCTTTTTTAATATTATCTTCAGTTCTTTTTTTATCTTACTCTTAAATTAATTCAAGTTACATTTTTAATTTTGATAAAACCTGATAACCACGTTAATTCTGATGAGAAAGTAATGTTTTAAAATAATTTAAGAACCTCGCAATTATAGTCATTGTCCTCATGGGACCTACTCACATAGATAAAATAGCCACATGGTGACATACAAGTTTGCAAGTTCATACCTTTGTTTGGCTGAGTTCTATTTCAAATGACTTGAGATTGTGAATTGATAAATATTATACCTGGGAATATCTTTTGTTCTATAGAACTAACTATAACCATTCTATAAATACCAAAAATGGCTCATGTTGTGTTTACTGATATTTATTGAATTACCTTTTCGCTTTGAAAACTAGCTTTGAAATACTTAAATATTTTAGGAAGTCACTACATCGATCAGTTAACAAGTTTCATCAATCAAATAATTAAATGATTTTTCTAAAAAAACTGATTTTTATACTGAAATTTGTTTTCGGTATTTTAGTCTCGTTAACAGTAGGCATCTGCGTTTTTGCTTTAGAAATATTTCCTGTCGGACTAAAAATGTAAGCATCGCTAATTAAATCTGTAATTTTTGTAGATTTTCCGAAACAATATAAATAACAAATTCCATGTAATTGGGCTTTCGAATCTAAATGAGTAAAGTGAGTATATTATGTTATCTACCGTAACCGTAATTATATAATCCATTACAAGGGAGAAAACTGCTAAAAATCAGTGCTATCGAAATAGTTTTTTTTTAAAAAATAATGCTATAAAACGTAAACCGCAGAAAATACGAAAGAAAGCTTATAATCGGATTTTGTGGAAATTGTATGTTCTTTTTAAAATGTACTTACGCTTTTCTTTTTTCCTCTCAGTCTTATCGATTAGTGTAACTTAATTCTAATTATTACAATAAAGTGTAATGTGGTTGTTTTAATCATGAAAATATTGCTTTTTATGGAAATTTATAGATGATTTAAACAAAATAATAATGCAATCATATAATACTTTATTCATTTATGTTTGCTTTGCCGTTTGTGTTTAAATATGATTCATTTTAATTAGATCTAACCTTAGCTTTAACTGTATTTGTTATTTGTGGAAAATTATTTAAATTGTTGTTTTGAATATTTTCGCGCCAGTTAAAAATTTTTTTTAAGGGAAACAATTATTGAATTTTATCTCGTTTTTTTTTGTTACAATCCTTTCTAAAAAATTTTAAAAAGTTTTACTGATGCAAAAATTAGCATTAAATTTTATAAGTGTTTGAATTTTGTACAAAATCAATGCTGTGGATTATTAATGAAAGGGCCTTTTTCGTTTTATGCCAAGTAAAATAAATGTCAGAACAACTAAAAAATCCTCATTTGTGTGAATTTAAATCTAAATTTTCAATGAATTTTCTTTTAACTTCTGATTAATTCCTGTATAGATAAAAAGTTATGCGTAAAGTGATTAAAGCTTTAAAAAATTGAATTTTCATTAAAAAGAAATAGCTTATAATTTTTTTTTAATGATTGCCTCTTCTTTAACTTGATTTTAATGTTAAAACCATGGTAAAAGTGTGGAGTAATCTTTTTCATTATAAACTTTAACTATTGCATATTTTCAAAATATTCGTGGTAAAAATAGGATTTTCAGCTATAAGTAATCGTTGAGTTTAAAAGGAAAATAACTTGAAAGAGTTAAATTGTCTACATTCTCGAATTACTTTTTTCATGATTTTTTTAAATAAATGTTTTGAGTTCAGTGAATAAATACGGTTTTCTTGTTGTTTGAGTATTATTATTGAAAATCTATAAATTTATTATTCTCCTAAAATTATTTGAAAAGATGATGGATTACACCTTTTTCAATGCTTTTGTCTCCTCTTCATAAACGAACAACATTATTTATTTAAAAAAACTTTTATGTATATTAATTCGATTAACATTGTAAGTACCGTTGAAGTAACTAAAATGACTAATTGTTCGGAATTTTGCAGGGAATCTGTCGGTTTTTCCATTATTAAATTGTAACCTATCAGATATTTCTCAGGTTTATTTAAAGTAAGAAAATTTCATTTGCTTTTGTATGGAATATCTTTTTCCATTCCAATTTGCCGAAGAGCTGCTCTTGTTCCGTATTAAAGCCTTTCGTCAAAGTCTGGAAAATTTTATTTGCTGAATAAATTTGATATTAAATTTATTGAAATATTTTATATTACTTTGTTAAAAACATCCCATTCTTGTGTACAACGCAGTCAAGTCATAAAAATAAGCATTTTTCAAAGTTTTTCTTTAAGTTGTAATAATCTTTTCAATTTAAAACAGAATGATCAGGGGAGTTTTTAAAAATAACTTCCAGTTTTATGAATTAATGTTACATCTTCATAAAATTTTCAGTTTAAAGTTTAAAAGAATACCCCCCCCCCCCATTCCTACTAAATCGTTTAGTTCGCCAGTGTCAGTGGCCGCGGTAACCTAGTGGTCATGGCATCGGATTCGTGGCCTTCGATTTTCGTTCAATCGCGGGTTCGATCCTTGGCCGCTAAAGACCCGCCATGTAGCCGGGGCCCAAAGTCCTTTGGTTGGCATGGTGTGGAGGTTAGGAGAGGGGGTGCCTGCTCATGTGTCGTCCTCGTCACTTGACCGAGGTTTAAAATTATGAGTTCCGTCGCCAATAGCCCTTGTGTTGTTTCCAGTGCGACGTTAATAAAACTATGAAATCGTTAGTGTTGCTAATCTAGTCGTTAGTCCGCTTACTGTTATTATTCTTTTGTAATATATATATTGATTTTTTTTTTAAAACATATACCTGAATTTCTAAAATAAAACTGATTTATTTTGTGGACTGCTTTGCTTATACTTGCATTTATTTCGACCTTGTTAGCCTATGAGTTTGACATGTCTGTTCTAACCAAAGCATTCTAGCATACTTGTGCAGGTGAGAGCCTTATAGATTATATAGTCTAGACGAGGATATTGTCTAGGTGATTATATTATCTCGTCTGTGAAGCATTTGTAAACGAGGTATATAAACAGCCGAATTGCATCTTATGTTAAAGACAACACCGCGAAACTGGCTGAATTGTAAATAATCAATATTTTGGAATACGTCTGGATCAACTTACACAATGGCGCAATGGCTGTAAGTTTAGCATAAGACGCATTCTTATGCGAGGAATTTCACTTCGCCATTAAAAATTTTTTGAAATTTTTAATACCTGTAATTTTCCAAAAATGACTTCGGTGTTTTGTTTGGCATGATTTTGAAAATATCTTTTAATTCGTTGAAATTCGTATTCTTATGAAGCGATATTTACATCCATAGTACACAAGTAACGTATTTGGGATTGCTCGTGAAATTTGTAGCCCAATATTAGGCAATTACGAACCTGCCATGAACGAGAAGCTCTGGAAATTGTCTGCTGATCGAATATTGCTTGATATCATATTTTAAAGGGCCGACTTGTTAGACCTATTATATGAGGGATTATTATATAGATGAAGGTAAAGTCAACAGTACAGCTTTCGGAGACCACTTTTTGGAATTTTTTAAGAAAATTTTGTTAGGTAATATTTTTTACTGTCAAGAGCGCAATTTATATGAAAAATAATTATATTGACATATTTTAAGCTAAATAATGATGTAGACAGTTATTTTCAATAGGGAATAGACTATTATTTTGGGAACATTCCTCTGAACTAAGATTTTATTATAGTGTGAATGGTGAAAACCTGAAAATTTCGTTAAAAATCATTCATAATTTCAAATTTATAACGGTACGAAATAAATTTTAATTATTCTAAGATTTCAAACATAGTCTATTTTCGGTATAAATATTTTAAAGACTTATATGTAAAATTTTAGGTTAACTGAGACATCAAATTTTGAGATATTATGTTTTGCACCACGACGAAAAAAAAAAAAAAAGTCAAGAGCTTGAGAAAATGTTAAAAAGGACATTTAACGATACTTTCTACAGGAAAAACACTTAGACTTTTACTAATATGCTTCAGATTTATAAAGTTCACCTTCCTTGCCTTCTAAAATACTGTTTTTGTTTCTTTCTGGGAACTCGTAGAATTTTTCTGTTTCTTTGACTTTGTGTTTGCATGTCATGTTGATTCATGAATTCGGCAATTGTCTGAATGTTTATACCCTTTCAAAATAAAAAAAAACTTTAAGATTACTAATATTCATCTTAAAATCATTTAAACAATTTAGAAATGCACCATTTAACTGAATAACGATGTCATAGAATCCAGATTTGGTAATTTTGGAGTAAATCAAAATAACTTTTGGCATTCTTTGTCTGAAAGAAACTAAACGAAAGATATATAACAAAAAATATGTTGCCAGATACAATTATCCGTATTTTTAAAGTTTATTTTAATTTATATGCATTTATTTGCTTATAAAATATAATTTGTATATGAATTATGTGAAGCATCAGCTCATTTCCGTTTTGCAGAAGAAAACTTCTTATTGCAAAATTTCATGATGAAGTAATATTACAACCTTTCTAAATAATACAGGAACAAAACCTTGTAATAAATAATACAGGACAGGAAACAGTACCTTGGTTTCTAAATAATACAGGAACAACATTTAAGCAGATTTTTAAAGTCTAAAAGGTAAAACCATAAGAAGAAAATCGATATTTTGAAGAAGTTTAGTTAGTTTGTTATACATTACATTATGTACTTTATTAAATGATACTAACATGATCAATAGGTTCCTTGAAAAATTTGTAGGCACTGTAACTGGTGTTGGATTAACTGGACAAATATACTCTACATTGAACAAAATATTATTTAGTGTACAGTTTGTCAAACTAAGACAGGAGTTACGCTGCCCTTTTATATTCAGAGTTTTGTTAACGGCCCCCCCTCTAAAAAAATGTGATTTAAAATAACTATGTTAAAATGTATCATGAAATAGAGTTGATTAAAAAACGCATTCAAAGCTGCTCTTCAGATTCTGCAAACTGTGAGTATATTTATTTGCTCTTTTAAGCATTTTTAAGTAAAGCGTTTCATTCTGTATATCTGTTCCATTACTATAGTAGTTTGTGTTTTCTGTTCCATTCCCATTGGTGTGGTGTGGAAGTTAGGAGAGGGAGGTACCAGTTCAGGTGTCTTCTTCGTCACTTGACCGAGGTTCAAAATTACGAGGTCCGTCGCCAATAGACCTCGTGTTGCTTTTAGTGTGACGTTAATAAAAACTAAACTAAAATTCCTGTTCCGTTGTTAAAATATTCTGACTAGCTCGGTTGTTCCCGACTTTTGATCCATGCAGAATATGTATCTGTTCCATTGCAAATATGTATCTGCATGCATCTGTTCCATTACTATATTAGTTTATATTTTTTTGTTCCATTATTAAAATATCGTTCTGATTAGCTAGGTTGTCTACTTTTAAATGAAAGCATTTTCATTTATCTGGACATTTTTATTTATCTGCATAAGTTCAGTTCCATTTAATTTGACACCCGCTGTTTTTTTTTTTTTTTTGTAATTTTTTTAAAAATTTTTTTTGCTATAGATTTTTTTTTGGTAATTTTTGTATAATACCCCTGTTGAGTATCACTATGGATTTCGGCAAGTATCTTCTTGTGGAATTTTAAAATACCATACATTTTCGTGTATATAGCCAAGAATTTTTTCTAATTTTTTCCAAGCTAAATTATGTTGATTGGCTTATATAAGGATCTGCTAGTTTACAAAAGCGTTGGTACTTTTCCGTTAGCTCCGAGAAAGTGATAAATCACCAAATGTAGCACGTTCTTATCTCTTTAGTTTGTATTTTATTTTGTAATTTTACGAGGACAATAATTTAAATGAAACTATCATTATTTTTGTGAAAGTGAGTTGATTTATTTTGGAAAGTGTTTATGTTACTGGTTTGTTGAATCGTAGCCGAAACGAAAAATGAGATGTTGGCGAAATTTGCACTTGGCTACCAAACGTACTCTACAAATAACATTAGAATACCGTAGATATAATACACATATAAAAATAACAATAAAAGATGAATATTACTTTAGTCTTCTTGCATTTTAGGCGTTTTGGATGTAACCTTTATTGTACTACTTACTCTATGTAAGACAACAACTGAATAGTAACTATGTGCCAGTTTCAGATAAGATTTACGTACCTATATTTTCGTTCGAGTTTGGAGTTTTACTTTATAGTGATTTAATTGGAAAACTTTCCACCTATTTAATTACTTGACAACATTTTCTCCCTTCTGGTAACATGTTCGAACGTTACAGGAATCTTTTTACAGTTCGGTTTATGTTCGAGATTTTAGTTTTTGAATAGATTTTTTTTGGAGGGGGGAGGGGGGAGCATTCTCAGCTGATACACGGTTCGATTAGTTTAAAAAAAATATTCGGTATATTCTAGCTCAAAAAGTTCGAAAGCTCTTTTAGTTATATTCATTTAATGATCGAGAGATAAAAAAAATGAATTATTTCCATGTATTTAATTAGTCCTTTTCCTTTTTGCTAAATTGCATTTAATCTTTTACTATACTCCTCTTTATATTTATCGAATGTTTAAACAATTAACTATCGACCAGGTACTCCTGGATTCTTAAATTGTACATTGAAATTTTAATTTATTTTGAATTTCATGAATATAATGTTTCCAAAAAATATGTTCCGTGCTCATCATTTTATTATAAAGACTAAATTTGATCGCTTTAATATTTTTTTAAATTGGTGTAAAGTATTTTGATTTGGAAGATTTTTTTATTTCGTTTAGTTGTCTTTATCGAGATCATTTTAAATTACAGTGCGCAATTAAAGTTGATTTAAATGACCTTCAAATCAATTTTCATTAAAAGTGAATCATTTAGTTTAGTTTATAAAAGTCTAGGGAGGAGAATGCTGCAAAAGGTTATTTTTAAAACCCTGTCTCCGAATTAGAGGGGAAATCATCTGGAAGTATTAAGTTAAAGCTAGAAGAACATAAATTTGTCTACAGTACCTTTAAATCAGTCTTGGACGAAAGCTTTAATCTATAGCCATAAAACTTTGTAAAAATAGAAATTTCTACTCCAGTTGATTTGGAGTTTGGAAACTGAAGTTATAAAGTTCTATATTTGGCTAAATGTGAAATTAAGTCAAAATTAAGAGTCCATAAATTCAGATATTTAATATCGGAATTATAATATCACTTATAATAACAATATGCCTTAGACTGCAAAGGAAAAGTCTTGATTGTAAGCCATCGAAAACTTAGCAATGATCTTTTGATACTATGGAAAAAAAATTTAAAAAAAAAAAAAAAAAATTATTAATTTATATTTTTTTAAATTTTTTTTTTTTTTTTTTTTTTTATGTAAAGTAAAAATAATTAAAGAGAAGTAAACTGTTAAAAATGCTTGGAATAAATTATGGTGAATTTTATCAGTAAGAAACCGTATTTATGTTGCATTGTAAGTGTCAAATTTTTTCAAAACTTTTTTTTTTAAAACCTTCTTTAAAAACATTATACATCTAACTACACTATTTTAAAATTGCTATAAGAAAATTTATTTTCTTTCTGAAAGTTCAGACATTGAACTAATATTCTGTTTCGATTTTCTCTCTTTCTTTCTTGCATGTCGGTGAGATGAAAACGTGTAGCAAATACATACATTAGATGATAAAAGTTGCAGTTTCAACTGTTTGTTGAAAAGTTTAACTTATAAAAAATAATTGATTACAATAGTTGACAGTTTCATCCGTTTTCTGAGAAATAGAACCAATGAAAGTAATTTGTTTAATTCATACATTTCTAATAATACTTATTGTCTGTCTCGATTATCAAGGTTTTGATTTGCGACAAAATCTTACTTTATAAAAAATATCCATATTCTTTGGTATGATATAGATCTTTAAAAAAACAAATAATGACTGAAATTTCGAGTTTGAAGGGTAAAACTATATAACTTTATATTTTTATTTTAAATTTCATTTAATATATATCTGTATTTCTTAATTTAATAAGCACTAATTATTATGATTGCTGAAATTTATCGTTCGATGATTTAAGAGAAATACGAAGAGGTTTCGTAAAGTTTTAATTATTACTGAGAAGCAATACCTGGATAAAATTTATTCTGCTTATTAACAGATCTTGTATATACTGTTGTGAATCACATCTATATTAAGGTTGATCTGTCTGGTTTCAAGAAACTGTAGATTGAAGTAATTGGCCGTATCGGAATTGTTACTATGTTTTAATTATATCTAAAAATAATAGAGTTGGAAACTTAACTTTTATTTATTATTCTTTTATTTATTATTATGCACATAGTTACCATCCAGAGTTATACATTTCTCCCGGCATTTCTTGACCTTTTGATGGCCATCATTGTAGAACTTAGCAGATTGAATTATCTTTTCCATGCTGCGGGTTACTTCAATCTACGGGTTCCTGATACCAAATAAATCAACATTAATAATTGTAATTTACAACGTTATGTACGTGAGGATCATTAAATATTCAGAATAAATTTTATCCAGATATCTTGGCCATTTCTTAGAAATAATAAAAACATTACGATACCACCTCTAATATTTTTATAGTTGATTAATTAACTGCTTGAGAGAGAAATTCATTGAATTAGCGATTAATTTATTAAATAAGTCCACAAAAATTGGCAAAGTTTCAGGCAAAGTAAGTGTATACATACGAATTTTGATGGGAATTTCTTAATCTTTTTATCTTTCGTTTTTTCACCCAAAATAAAGTTAAAATTTTCGAATGTTGAACAAAATTTTATTCTGAATAGGTCAATAAAACTTTATTTAAAATAATTTATGAATTATAACGTTATTTTTGCTATTAAAATTATATTCATATCTTATATAATACTGAAAATTGTTTAAAATAAATTTAAATTCTTCTATCTTATTTATTATATTTCTAAATAAAAGATACATATTATTTATAGTTCATATGATTTATCTTTTTAAAGTTTACGTATTATCACTCTAACATAATCAATTCATCAGTGACTGTGTACAGCTGGTCACTAATTCGTGAGCATATGCAATGTACAGGGGTGAAATCTCCCCTTGTCATTTGTGCGTTTCTATTAATTAGCTACGATTTTAGTACTACCTTTAGAACTTCAAATGAAAATACCAAGTGTTTATCTTCTAGAAACATTGAATTCTGGAGCCCTTTCCCTATCTACTGATATCTCCTAAATATCCCCTACAATTGGAGAGAACCCTTAAGAAAGCAGAGCTCATCGCTTATTCATAGAACTCACACTGAACGTCACTTGAATTTCAACTGAATTAACATGTCTTGGTATCTAAAGAGCCAGAGAAATATTTAAAAACGACATCTAAATTATCTCTGAACCAAATTTAAGTCATTTCTATTTGCTCTCCAAATACTGGCGCCTCTTATCATTCTTTAAATATTTACGTATCATTAGATTCCAACCGTCTTCACGCCGTTCTCTTGGGAATTAAGTAAATTTGACGACAGTGAAATTGGAAGGTCCTCCAGACTGCTTCCGTTATAGGGAAGGAGTGTAGAGTGAAGACAAATATTCTGTTTGTCAGGATTAGTGACTTGTGTTTTAAAAACTGAGTTAAAGGAAGTTACTTTCTGTGAAGTAATTCATAGGCGAATGAATTTTTAATATTTGTGTGCGAAGTAATAAAAAATGGAGGTGAATGTCCGTAGAAAGAATGAAATCTAACTATCTCCTCAGTTTTCATTTATCAAATAATGCTTTCTTCTGTTTAATTATTAAATATGGATTGTTTCCACTGGTTGTTTAGATAGTGTTATCTGTGTATATATTCCATATGATTTCGATTACATTAAAACCGAACAATTCATAGAACTGAAGAAGGTAACAGTAAGGTGCAGTGTTACATCATTAGAAGTTGATATTGGATTAAGTATTAGTGAAATTCGACAAAAGTACAACACACCTCCACTGTCTTGTTCTTTTGGGTATAGAAATAAATTTCCTTCTTAACATGTAGATGAATGTAATACAGAATGCATTGTTTCGTGAAATATGCATTTAGAAAATTTGATTTAATGAAAAGAACTAGATTTAAATTCACTTTTATTGAAAAATATTCATATGTGTATAGAGGGAGGTTAAAAATGTTCCAGCTTTAAGAAATTAGAAAATGGATGTTAGAAGGGAAGTATGAGAATAGAGTAATTATGGTAGTATTGTCGAGCTATCGTTTTCCCTTTTTCTAGAAGTCCATGAGTATGAACACTTTGCATCCAGAAAAATCATTGCCATAACTTTTCGAACCAATCCATCTTCGTCTTTTTAGGCCAAATTACTCAAGCAGCATTTCGTTGATTTGTGTCTTGGATTCGGTACACATTGATGAATCCAAGTCCCATCGACGGCAACAATAAAACGACACGGGTATTCAGATTTTGAAATACAAATTTCTGAAAATCAAAACCAATATAAATCTGCGTCGTTATTTCGGCGTTGTTTAACCGACTGGTAGCACTGACTTGCCTTAGTAACACCATCTATCGTAAAACAGGTACTTTTGAATCTCCCAATATAATTAGTTCTGATTGTTTCCTTTGCAAATATTTTCTAGCTTATTATAATGTAATTGTACTATATATATATCGTAAAACAGGTACTTTTTGAATCTCCCCCAATATCATAATTAGTTTGATTGTTTCCTGCAAATATTTTCTTATTATAATGTAATGTAATTTATATATATATCGTAAACAGGTACTTTTGAATCTCCCCAATATCATAATTAGTTTTGATTGTTTTTGCAAATATTTTCTAGCTTATTATAATATAATGAACTCATATATATATATATATAAAGATATATATATATAAAAAAATATATATATATACATATATATATATATTATATATATATATATATATAATATATATATATGTTATATATATATTATATATATATATATATATATTATATATAATATATATATATAATACCGTGGGTTAAAAGTCACATTACAGTTTTAAATAAAAGTAAAGTTTTTCTATTTTTAACCGAATACATTTATTTAAATAAATGGTATTAAAAACTTTCTTGAAAAATTTTTTGAACTAGTTGTGGAAAACAATGTATCTTAGACGAGCACCATTGTCCAATTCACAAATACGTGTTCTTTCCACTAAATTTTTCTCAACAGCTTGCAGTACCCTTGCTGTATCTCTTAAATTTCTTGACGTATATTGGTCTAGAGCTCAACAATGTTTGAGAATTATTTGAGAAAATACGACCCTTGAGGTATCCGCAGATAAAAAAGAACTTGTGCAGTGAGAATAGAGAAACGGGGGTACTGATTCCAAGTTCTTGAGCAAGGCATCGAATCGATGTTCCCTGATTATTTTTAGCAATGCTTTCTTTCCTCAACATGTTCAAGATTGGCCTCGTTGCGAGTCGAGCTGGGTCTTCCAGCTCTTGGAGTATTTGCTAGAGACTCTTGTATCTCGAAACGCTTAACGACGGACGATATCATAGGTCTAGAAGAAGCTTTCTTAAATGAAAAAGATGCATATCTCTCTGTGCAAGAACAAAGGAATCTTTATTTGCACAGTTGCAATGTATAATTTTCATATGCAGCTATGTATGAGTTGTGTATTATTCCATAAATAAAATCCTTATCCCTTATTTTTATTATATTTTGATAACTAACAAACAAAAATTAATTTTCCCACAAGTTATTCAATCTTAAATTGTAAAGTGACTTTCGACCCATCCCGTACAACATAAGTGTTCAAGTCCCTGACCAATTTTGCTGCGTCTCCATCTAACTAGTAATCTAGTATCCCCTAGATTATCCTTTAATATTACCCACCAGTGTAAGTACACCTGATGTAATCGAGTCTGTGCGATAACTAAGGTTAAAGCTCTAATGAATTCCTAGAAAGTTTCAGCGGCCGATACAAACATTAATCACATTATTAATCATGCCTGGCGGTACACGGAAGAGCTCCTAGCAGACTTGACACGGCCCTCTAGATCCATTGATGAATCCATTTGCATAAGTAGATCTTGCCTCTGCATCCGATCTTCGATAGGATGTGATAACAGGCTCAACACGTGCAGGTCTGTACTTTCCCGCGGCTATGGCCGGTTCTCCGTTTCCACTAGTTAGTGCAGAAGGAAACGGAATGTTAACCTCAGTGGTTGTGTGGTTTGGTACTCAGACTGGGCACTGGTTTTAGAGAAAAGTGTGTACACTTTTAAATTACCTTAAAGTGTAGCGATGTTTGCTTATACCATGGAATTTCAATAAAGGTAAGTGAAAAGAATTTAATCTTTTTAAAGGGATACTAAGCACAAGAAAATTGGCAAATTTACGAAAAAAAAATTTGTTGTTCTTTTGCTTGAAAAAACATCCCCAGTTATTTGTGATTATCAATAGAAAATATTAAAGTAAGGTTATTTTTGTAATTTAATATTTTTTTTGTGTATATAAAGGTATTTTACTTATCAATGATTGCTTTGATTACTTTAATTTTTTTTCTCAAACTGATTTTAGTAGAATTCGAACTGCTCCTTGAGATTAAATTTTTGCTAGAAAAAGACTATAATTTAAAATTGTAGTTCTTATGGAATAATAAAAAGAATTAAATAGGTTTTTTTAGAATTATTTAGTTTTTTTTTTATCGTTTTGATAATTTATTTCAACTTTGCTCGACTGAAGTATTTGGGGTCGGGTTTTTTTTCCTCCCAAAAATGCATTGGAGAATTGAAATTTTTCATTTTTCTCAATTAATGATTCAACATAAAAATGCCGTGCTAAATTCTATATATTTTTTTTATTAATTCCATATTTTTTTTTAATTAAATATTTTGCTCTGATGTATGCTACTGAAATTTTATGTCATAAGCTTACGTTTTAAATCGCAAGAAGTAATGTAA
Organism: Nephila pilipes; assembly: GCA_019974015.1. Classification (NCBI taxonomy): domain Eukaryota; kingdom Metazoa; phylum Arthropoda; class Arachnida; order Araneae; family Nephilidae; genus Nephila; species Nephila pilipes. Next base: position 577,995 of record BMAW01084668.1, on the reverse strand, counting down.
ATTTGTATGAAAAAAGGTGATAAATCTTATCTAAAAAATTATATTTAAAAACATTTTGTATTTGATATAAACACATATTAAAAACTATCCCTACTGAATCTTACGAAGATAGAAAAGAAAGATTAGAAATTTTTGCATTTTGCATAAACTGAAATTTTGCAAAAATCGAGAACTGTGTCTCGGGATGAATGTAATTATGCATCAAACAGTTTTTATTCCTCTTTATGGAACTATTTATGCATGTGAATCTTTACGAAATGAATTATTTGATCGATTCTTAATACATACCTAATTTTGTACAATAAATGAAAATAGCTTTCTGTTACTAAATTGCTAATTCGAAGGAGAAAGATGACGAAAGTATTTTAATTCATTTATTGAAAATGCTATTACTTAAATATTTTGCTCTGATGTATGCTAATGAAACTAAACACGAACCTCTTAAATATTTCCTTCTAATGCTACTTTAATGAAACCAAATAAAACTTTTAAATATTCCTAGTTATCAGTTGAAACTTCTTGACATATTCAATATTTTGTTAATTGAGTAATTCTGACAGTTGTTCAAACCATTAGGATCAGTAAATTAATGTATGAATGTACACTATTACTTTTAAATCAAGTTTATTTAGTTAGTTTCTTAAGTATATAGAGAACATCGAGGTTAATTAATATTTCATCTCGTAATCAAAATCCTTATTCAAATGATTTTTCTAGGGTTCAAAGTTGAAAAGGAGCTGTCGTCATTTATTTCATTAAAAGCACTGTACATTTTCATTTTTTAAAACAGATTATTTCGAAAATAAAAATTTTAACTATCCTTTCTGGACGGATGTCGGGTTATATTAATGTCGCCGTATTAATTTAATTTTCCTCTCATTCTGGCTAACTACCAAAGTCAGAAACGTCTCGTCTGGAAAAGGTTAAAAATCTAGACTAAGACTTTCCCTGTTAACGAAATAGAGGGAGAAATATTGTGCTTTTATTGAAGTTTGATAAATCGCAATGATGAAGTTAAATGAATACTGCGTCAAAACTTCTTTTCATCTGTATGATTAACTGCAAAGATTTATAAAAGTTATTCCTCAGTAATAAATCACAATACAGGAAAGATTTATATAAAGCCAACTTTTATTTAACTTCGGTGTGCTTAAAGCCGTATATGTCTACACTATGAGTCATATTAAAAATTTACTAGAATAGCTATCAATTGGGAAAGCAATTTTTGTGAATATGGTAAAGCTCCCTGTTTTATCTCAAATACAAAAATTTTGCTTCCATTAGTCATGTTTAAGCAATTAAATAATTTTTATAAAAATATTTATTTAATTCCTGTCGTATTTAATTATACAATAATGCACAATTATTTCCTAACAAGTTTAATAATTATTTGTTTTGGAAGTGTTTAATACTGAAATTGAAATAAAACGAATTAAGTACTTTTTAATCAGAACAGTGATGTATTATTTTAATGTACAATTTAACTGTAAACTAGAAATGGTTACTTTTCACTACTTCATTATTATTTTTTATTTCATTTCGAGATCTGCATAGAACTGTTAGAAAATATTTCTTACTAAGCTTTTCTTTCAAACCCCGAATTTTATTTTATCACTTTAAGAGTAATTTTTTTGCGCTTGTTTGCTTTGGATGTTGTTACAGGAAATTTAAAGGTTGTTCCTTTGAAAGGATCCACGATTTATATTATGTAAAACCAACAAAATTAATGAAAGTTTATGCCATAAATGTAATCTTTTGGTTTTTAATTTGTTCTTCCGAATCAATTCCACTCCTAGTTTCTAGCGTCATGCATCAGTCCCCTTAAAAACCGTTAGTATGTCCTTGCTTTTGGTCTGTTCTGTTGAACTTCAGAACATTTTTGTAAGCCAAAGATCCAGCGTGTAATTATCCATGAAGTTAATCGTTTCTTATTTTATTTCTCTCGTATCTATTCGGGGGGAATAAAGGTCGACAGCTAAGCCTGAGGGAAAATATTTTTGTGGGTGTCTATTGGATTAATGCAAACATTAACTTTATGCGAAGGTTTAGATAAAAAAAAATTAATCTTTCGGTTGATGTCATAATCTTTCATGAAAGGGCTCTTTTAGCTTCTGAAAAAATGTAAAAATTTAAGCCAGGAGAGTTTGTTTAAATTAAAAAAAAAGTAAAGTTAAAGCAAGTAAATTTGTATTATAAAAGATATTGAAGGTAGTTCTTTAAATGAAGTGGATTAGCTTGTTCCTGAATTAGAGTTCTTTTATCAATTTTTGTATTGCTAAGTACGCCATGTGCTACAACAGGTCGAAATTGACTTTAAAATCATTCTCATGTAAACATAATTCATTTAGCACTGTAATCCTTTATCAAGATTCTTTATACATGAGATATTGTTATAAAAGGCAACTTTTTTAGAGAAATTCTTAATTTAGATTTTTTTTTCATAAAAAAGAGTAAAAACATGTTACCTCGACACTTAAGGTATGCCTTAAATAAAAAAAAAAATCCTTCTTTTAAATATGTTCAAAATATTCGAATGTTATGGAAGATAACAATTTTTAAATTGTCGTGTTAATGTTTTATTTCGAAGTATAGGCGAGCTACAACACGAAGTTAGTTTTTATACATTAATTTAGCTACCATGTCTTGATTTTCCCTGGAATATTGCATAGGAATTTTTTTTTAATCTTTTAAATTCTGTCATTTTCATTATTTTATGTATTCAACACACATTTTAGTGTTTTGTAGAAATGCAATTTAGTAGTATGTAAACTGAAACTTTTATATTTATTAGAAAGACGGATAATCATATTGCTGATATATTGGCACATTTATGTTTCTTATGGATGGTTAGAACTGAATATATCTTTCCACGGATCAATCAGCGCATAAAAGCTTTGAGATCTGAACAGAGATCATTTTCAGTCATATGCAGGACAATGAAACAATAAAAATTACAAGACAAAATTAAAATTTAATACTTAATGAAAATGAAGAACAAATCTATCAAGTATCAATCATATGTTTATTTGCATACAGACTTATTCTGCTATTTACTTTAATCATTGCTTAAATATTAAAATCAAATTTTTATATATTTCTTTTGTTGTTCTGTAAAAATTTACGATTTATTAACTGATCTCTATTTTGGAATTAAAAATAGTGAATTGAGCTGTGTACACATACTTGTAATTATTGTGTAAATACTTGCTTAATTAATTGTATTCTATATCATTCACTACTAGGAACTGAATTGTCGAATTTTCGTTAAATATGAACTTAAATTTTGTGCAAATTTAACTGAGATTTATATTATAGAAAATAAACTAAAAGTGATTAAACTTTTAGTTGTAATTAAAAATGTATTTTATTACTAATTACCTATACAAAAATTTAAATGTTTTTATTATTGTAAAATATTTAAACTATATAATAATAATACATTAAATAATAATCCAACTAATAGTTTAAAAAATACTTTTAACGTCTATTGAATGAATAATAATAATGCCTTAATTATTCCAGCTCCCACAGAAGATTAAGAACTGATAATTGTTTATAAAATACATATGAAATAAATACTGCCTAATTTCTAACGAATTTATAAAGTAAAACAATTTCCATAATAATTTAATGGACATATTGATTTACGAATTCAGTCTGATGCATTTTGTTACAAAATTTCAGTAAATCAGATTAGTTATTACCGGAAATATTATTTTCCATAAATTTAAGGCATATTGTACAAAAATTTGCAGAGTACTTTGTTTCTGTTTTTCGCTTTTACATTAATAAACTTCATTAAGATTACATAAATAATTACTTGAGATTTTGTAATTATATTAGTATAACTTAAGAATGTTATTAACAGAAATTAATGATAAGACTGAAAGTGTTGAAGATAGTGAAAAAAAAAATAAATAAAATAAAACGACCCATACAAGGTCAGTCTAATAGAGAAAACGATAAGAAACAGTAAAGCAGGAAAATATCCCCTCATTAATTACATAAAAAGAGGAAAAATAAACGAGAATTCTAATTTTTTTTTCTATTTTTTCCAAGCAAGGCCTTGAATACTTTCCCGATTAGATGGTCTCAGACTTTTGAAGGTTTCTCTAAAGTTACACAAAGAACGCTATGGAGAGCTTTCGATGAATTATTTGGGCGAAATCCAATTTCAATTTTTACTAATAAATGTTCTGGTGTATGTGAAACAAGTAATAATCGAATTAAAATCTTATAATTGTATTCAATTTTCCACTATCAGTATAAATTTGTAAACAAATTGTAACTTTACACGAGGGTCGTTCAATAAGTCCTTAGAAATTTCTAGAGGTGTTGCTCGTAGCATCGAAAATGGCTTGTTTTTAGTAGACATCATTACTGAAGGGACAACTGTCAAAGTTTCAGTTACTCGTATTCGCGATAATGACACCTTATACACTTCAAAACTTCTTTTTTTTATAACTTTTCCGGCCTATGAAACCATGTTCGCTTTTCTTGGAAAAGATTCACCGGAACCAACCCAACTTTTTCATTTTTTTTCTTGATTTCCGGTGCATAATGATGAATCCATGTCTCATCGACGGTGACAACTCGACGTGGCACCAACCATATTTTATTTTGGTAGCAAATGACTACCAAATCAAAACTAACTTATGAATTAATGTCAAATTTGTTTCGACTCCGTTCAACAGATTGCAGCATCCAATGGTAACAAAAATTTTCCTTAATGATGCCTCTGTCTTCAAATACAAGTACTTTTTGAACCATCTTCGTATGTCTTAAAAATTTTTAAATGTACATTTGTGCATTGCAATGTATTGTGATTTGCTGAATTAATATTTAGGAACAGCCACGGTAGCCGAATGGTCATGGTTGTGAGCTGATGGGCGATGTAGCTTCCGTCGAGTATTGGGTATGAGTCTTGAGGCCTCTAAAGTCCAGTCGTTTAGCGAGAGTGACGGATGTTAATTCTGTGAAAGTAAAAAATCCTCCTAAAGTGTGGCGTGGAAATTTGGAAAGAGGGAAACTTCGCTTTGGTGTTCTTTTATTGACTGAGAATCAAAATTATGAGATTCTTACCAACGGCCCTCGTGTTGATTAGAAGTACGATTTTCATAAGCAATTAAAATAATATTTGTGAATAACAATCGGATTCAAGTTAAATCTTTTTTTTCAAATTAATATTAATTAATTTTATTTTAGCAATCAAACATTTTAATTTCAAAATATATATTGGTTGTGATAGGTGCGTAAAAATTAAAAGTAAATAATTAGAAAGAAAATTCTATGCAAAGAACAGATTAAGCCACCTTAGGTGCGTTTTCTTCTTCTTCTTCTTCGTATTAAATTACTCAATTAAATATAAGAATTAAAATAAGCGATGGAATATCGAGAAATTTACAATAGTAAACTTTTCCGATATTAAAATTAAAGTAAACGATAAATTATTAAATTGAACATATTTAATCTAATTGTAATTAAAATTAAAACAAACAATAAATTATTGAATTGACTATTATATCAGTTAAATGTAATTAAAATTAAAGCAAATGATAAGTTATTAAATTGAATATATTTAAGCTAAATGTAATTAAAATTGAAGCAAAGGATAAAAATTGAAAAGTGATCTAGTACGTCAAAAGTAATTCAATTAAAACAACAGCCCTTTGGGTGGCTAATTAAATTTTATTTGTTTTTAAATATATACTATTCTTTTAAAAATGCCTAGAGTTTGCTAAGATATTGGATATCTTGCGAATGGCTTATCTTAATTTGAATAAATATCTGAATGCATTAAAATAACTTTTTAAAACGTAGCACTGTTTTACATGTGAGATTAATTCTGAATTTTTTTAAAAATCAATGCAAATAAGTGCTTTTGTTTTTTTTTTAATTATCTAACTGTAAATAATGTAGATTATAACTAAAAAATAAACTTCATGTAGTAAACACATTACAAAACATTTGGAATTATGAGTATCAGTATCACACTGATGTTTTATTCACTGTCTAATATTGTTTTACAAAACATTTGCAATAATTGGTATGAATATCACACTGATGTTTTATTCACTGTCTAATATTGCTTTACAAAACAATTGGAATAATTGAAATCAGTATCTCACTGATGTTTTATTCTCTGTCTAATATTGTTTTGCCTGAATATTTTACGAGTCTGAAACTTAGATATAATTTTGTAATACTGTTAAATTTTATTTATAGATTTTTAAAAAAATAAATGGTAAAATATGAAGAAAAAAATTTAACTTTTTAAATTTTGCACAGATGCATCAAAACTAATAAATGTAGCTTCTTACGATGATTTTAGCACTCTATTAAAAAAGTTTTTTGAGAAGCCATGGAAAAATTTCTTATTCGCTTTAAGTAAAGGAATACACGAGAACAACATTTATTTATTACTGCATTCGCGATTAAATTCTTCTTGTAGTGCCTGTAGGCATTCTAATTATCCGAAAATAAAAGCAAAAGATTTAAAATAAACACAAAACTTCAAAATATTTTGTCGAACTTTCACCACGACCTCCTGTCTCTTGCAGAAGCAATTTCTGATCTCTTAATATTTAAATTTCGTCCCTGGGGATTAAACAGCTAATTAATCCAGCTCCGTTAGCTTTATTTGGAAAGCCATTACCGGAGGCAACGTTCTGCCTTTCAATGTGCCACAGTTAAAGCAACGTTCTTGGTAGATTACATGCTACCTCGCTCATAAGTTTGCTGATATTTTCTTTTCAAAGACTTGACGTATAATCACCGTTTTCAGACAGAAAATATAAATGAAAATGATGTTTAACTATTTCTTCTCAGTTCTCACTAAAACTTTTCGTCGTCTTTTTAACAGTTTGTTTTGTCTACAGACTTACTTCAACACATTTAAAACATACACGTTTCGCACACATTATTTGTACACTCTTGCATATTCTATGAAAGAACAAGATAGGTAATAGCCGTCTCAAAAGCATTGTGGTTAGTGAGAATTTTACGAAACCAGAATAAAAGGATTTAAAAATAATCATCCAATCTTTTGATTCGGTTACTGATGCTGAAATCCAATACGAAAAATATTTTAAATTGCCATATTGATGCAATTATAGCACATTTAAATCCTCAAATCAGGAGGAAACAGTAACTTTAAAATATCTGAATTAGTGAATTTCGTCTATGTAATAATTCCAATTCATAAAAGAATATTATTTTTGACCTTGATTGGATTTACAAATTGCTCCAGTTCCGTAAATCTTACAATGAAGGCTGGCTTTGGTTGTTTATGAAGTCAATTTTCATTTATAATGTTACAAATTTTATATTTATATAATTCATAAAAAAAAAATTCTAAAACTGCTAAATTTGGTTTTTTATAATTCAAAATTTTATAAATTCTCTTACTAAAATCTAATTTGTAGTAAAAGTAATTTTTTATTATAATCTAAGTTATATTTTAATCTTTCGCATCTAAAATATCTGTTTCTCTCTTCAGAATATTTTCTCACTTATTTAAAAAAAAATCTTCATATGTAATACTGTCCAACATTGTATCCAGCCTCATAAATAAAGTTCCTGCTCAAAAATTCTATTTCATATTAAATGTTTTATTTAGAAATTATTTTGAATATATATATATTTGTTCAGGATTGAAAATAATATTAGTCATTTTCATGATAATATATATATTTATATATATTTGTTCAGGATTGAAAATAATACTTGTCATTTTCATGATAATATATTATATATTAGAAAATATATGATACAATACTATATTTTCTAAGTATTGTGAAAAGTGTGTAAAATCTATGTTCTGATAGTATAGGAAAATCGTTTGGTTAGTATTATTAAACTACTGCCATGTTTTTGAACTATCACAAAATGACATCATGAATCGAAAAAAAAGTACTAAAATTGAAAATTATTTAAAAACTTTTTTTCATAATTTGAATAAATTTTGATGGTCGTGCTCGTAAAAGGTGCATGATTTTGAAGATGAAATTTATGAGAACTGCTGCATTTTTTTTTTTTTTTTACTTTTGTGATACAATCCGTTCATTTCGTAATTTAAATTGCTGAAATAAATTTTTATAAACATATTTATTCCAATGAAGTTATCGCCACAAAAATATTGTGTGAACAAAATGAAACGAAAAAGTAATTTATAAAAATTAGTTACAGTCTTCGAACATTTGCGTCAATAGAAAGCAATGTATTCTTAACTCTAGAATAAGAGGTGAAAATTATTGGAAACGAAAACTATGAATCTTTGAAAAATGTATATTATACGCACACATATGTATGTAATATTTACTCTCATAATTTATGGTTAATTGTGCTATTATTTGTCATGTTTTCAGTACTGAATTTTTTTGTTTTGCTTTTATTAACAACACAGAAGATCGATTTACTGATACATAATCCTAAATAATAGCGCCTGACTAGAATTTTTCAAAACTGCATAACTCTAACAGCGATCAACTATCCCATTTTCTCTTTCCTAGTTAACTTTATATAGATCATGAAAATGAGTAAAATTGATTGAAAAGTGTCCATAGAAACATCGATTGGTGAATTGGTATTTATATGATATTTGTTTCCTTCTGCATTTAAAACTTAAACATAGAATTATCTTGCACGTATGTGTATTTATGCTAACTTATTTCAACAGTTCTGGATTCATTCAGATTTTGATTTTATCGTCATGGAAGTTTAACTATAACACAATACATTGCTTAAAAATTTCGTTTTCTAAAATGCATTATATTAACAGAAGTAAACGATTTAATTTATTTGTATTTTGGGACAGCTTTAACATTTCGTCTCTTATATTTATTATTATGTATTGAAGTTTTAGCTGCAGTTTAATTTTCTTATTGGTTAAATGACATTCTAGTTTTTTGGATTAAAAACTGGAATGTTCAGATTTTTTTTTTATATGAAACAAATATGTAAGTTTAGGGTTCAAATAATAGTGGCTTCCAAAAGTTAAGGTGGCAATATAAATTTTCAATTTTCGGAAGCATATCTGAATTTGAGAGTCTTAAAATCATTGCAAATGTAGATAACATTATGCAAATATTGTATGTTACAGCCAATCACGATTGACTTCCCGGACATAATGCAAATTCGGCAGTCGTTGAAGACGACAGCTTTTTGAAGAGTTTGAGTAAGTGCATTCAAATGAATGCTTATGATTTTTTTGGATTATTTTTGATTACATCCATATTTTTACTGAAAAAGGCGAATTACAGATCTGGTGTTCAAAATTAAGAGAATTTTTCGATTTGCTCGATTATCTCCAGAAGTACTGGACAGATTTTAATGAAATTTAGTTTTTACATAGAGTTGATAAAATACAAAAAAAATAACCAATCAACAGTTATGAAACACACTTATGATCTTGCGTAACACTCGTTGGAGTCACAAGGTATGAAACAGAAATTGCAAGATAGAACCAAAAAAATGGGTTAATAGGGGGTATGATCCCCTCTTGCAGATATGCACTCTTCGCAACATGATTTTATGCTGGAAATAAGAGAGTTTATGAGTTCCTGTGGCAATTGGTCCCACTCGTTCAGCAATGCTGTTTTCAGGTCTTGGATGGATCTCGAAGGGGGTTGCGAATTTCAATTGTTCTCCCCAGAGTGTCTCAGGCATTCTCTATAGGATTAAGGTCTGGAGATCTGGCTGGCCAATCCATCCGGCGAATATCCTCTCCAGAAATTCGTCGACAAGATTAGCTCTATGGGGCCTCAAGTTGTCTTCCATGAAAAGGAAATCAGGACCAGCTGCAACCCTGAAAAGGCGAGCTTAGAGCTTCTAGACCTGATCTCTATACCTCTCAGCAGGCACAGTGTCGCTTTCAAAGACATGGAGGTATGTGAGGTCATCCAACTTGATGCATGCCCGGATAATCAAGCTTCCTCTGCTGTAAGGGTCGATTTTTAGGACATTGGAGGGCAGGTAGTGGGTCCCTGAATCTCCATATGAAAGCACGGCGAGAATCACTGTCTAGACTGAATCGGGACTCATCAGTGAAGAGAACGGTCATTCATTCATTTATGCTATAATTTCTATGATTTCTGCCCTATTTTAAGCGGACTCTCCTGTTCGCAGAACTGAGCGAGACGTAAATAACAGGTCATTTTGGAAACAGCCCTCTCTCATTAAGTCTTCTGACAGTCACTCTTGAAACTCAGGTTCCTGTGACCGCATACAACTCATAAGAGACCTGAGAAGCTGTAACATCCTGTCCTGTTACTCCTCGCTATAAAGGACAAATGGCGATTTTCTCTGGCCGTCGTGGCTCTTGAACGATCTTGCCTAGGCTTTCTCTCGATGATTCCGGTGTCTTGAAACCATTTCCATTAGTTGGATATGACGCTGGCGTTAAATCGAATGCTCTGCAAATATGGATTTGAGACTGGCCTGCTTCTAGTCTACCTACAATTTACCACCTCATTCCATAATCTAAACGTTGTTGGTTGTTCAGTTTTACTGTTTGAATTTTAATTTGAGCGATTGCTGCAAAAAAAAAAAACCGCTAAGAAATTCAGCGAGATGTGCTAGCGAACGAAATACGGATTTTGGCACGCTTGCTTATAAATCCTGTTTTTCAACTAGTTCTGCACATACACATGTAAACGCTTGCGTATTTGACGTACAATATATGCACATTTGTTTCGAAGCAGTATTTTTACATTTTGTTCGATTTTTTTTCTTAAAATTCATGCAAATTCACTAAATTTTGAACACCAATGTATGCTTTAACATGTCGTCAGACGCATTCAACAGAACAATCAAAATTGTTGTAGCTCCTTTCTTTGATATTGATTTATTTCTAGATTACTGAAACAATTTTAAACAAGTCAAAAAATTGTCTCGATACCTGATCTTGGTCAATCGAGGGTTATAAATGCCTCTGGTCATCGTTATATTACTATAGTAACCATGTAGAATTGACGAGCGACTTCTACTACTATACATCCATATGGTATTGGCGACATCCATAGTTTGCAGCATCACTTAGTAAGACAATATTTGTCGGTTCTATGCACAGAAATTTCCATATGAAGGAACTGTACGTCTGAGTACCAAGTTCTTATGTTCCACTAGAAATGTAGTCCATAGGATCAAAGTTAAAGGTGTCGTGAATTGGATTATAACAGATTGGTGTACGGTCCTATTCAAGGACGAATCCAGACTTCCTCTGAAATCAAATGATAAGCGTATAAAGAACTGGAGAGAATAAGACACATACAATCAGGTTTAGAAGACCGCACATTGAGAAGTGCAACATTATGGTATGGACTGAAATTTCAATGGGATATTGCATCGATATGAGCATCTGAAGGGGTGGTTCTGTGACAGCTACTTGGCGTCAGTATGGAGTCTTAGACCTTATTGTGAGACTTCACCTGCAGTAGTTGGTCCAGATTTTTTCCTTCTAGATGATAATGTCTGTCTACATTGAAGCCATCATCGTTAACGAGTACCTTGGGATTGAAGATAATTTCTTATGGAGTGACCGGCTTATTTCCCAGATCTTAATTCCATTGAAAAATGTTTGGAATGCCCTCAGGTGGGCTGTCTGTGCGCGTTGTTTACTTCCTCCAGCCAGTCTTAGAACACTGGAAACTGGCCTAATAGAGAAAGGAATGGTGGCTATTGATCCATCTGTGATGGCTCATCACCTCATTGGTAGCTTGTGCAATCGCTGTAATGTTTGTGCGAAGCTCCCGCGAATGGTCATATATCTTATTATAAACAACATTATTATTATTATTATTATTATTTGTGAACATTATTTTATTAATGACCCAAATGTGATTTCATCAAATAAGCTATGAAAAGGAAACCTTTTTTCATCTTTCTACATACAACTGTTTTGTTTTCTTTAATTCATAAACATATTTGTTACATTAATGTGCAATTTTGTGTCAATAAATGCTTTACTTTTCAATTTTTTTTTTGATTTTACTATCCCTTGCTCAACTTTTGGAAGCCATTGTAAAACAATTCGTGGTAAAGATATTTTAAGAAATAAAACAAACGACCAATTTATTTAATATATATATATATATATGCATTTTCCTTTGGTATTTATGTATTAATGTTATATTCCTTTGCAGTGCAAATATATATACTGATTCATGCTAATGCATGAATTTTTCTTAATTTACTCTAATTTTCATTTACGTTCAGCTATATTAATACTTTTATTGAGTTTAAATTTTATTCATAATTTTTATGATAAACTAAAACTGTCTTTATATGTAAAAAATTCAAATGGTAAATATATATGTTGTTAATTATATTAATGGCATTTAGTGAAATATATTGATTGCAACTATCGAAAACAAGGCTCAAAATTTTGCTAGGTCACATTTTGTACATTAAAATGAAAATTTTCTCTTTCAATTGTGTTCAGTGTTAAAATTTTGTTTGTAAATGTTATAATTCAATTTTTTACTTTTACGGTTTCCAGTTTTCTTATTATTAAATACAGAAAATGCGTTTCTTTTTCTTGGTCTATAACCATCCTTGGTTTATAAAACTTCGTTTATAACCAAAGTTTTTTATAACCATCACTATTATTATGAGCGAAAAATAAAAACTATTATATTTTTATGACAAAATTTTCAAATACACCTCGCTTATTAAAAGAATAATGATATTTGTAAACTTTCCAATAAATAAATCTTAGTGCTTATTCCACTTATGCTCAAATTTTTACGAATTCAATAATTTCTTAATAACTGTCGGTGTTAAAAAACTGATTAAATTACTTAAGAGTTAAATAATTTGTCTTTGATATTAAATTATGAAAGAAATCTTTTCTGTAATAACTGGGTATAGAATGATCTTTAATACGTTTTAGATATGCTAAAGAAAAAGTAAATCTTAGTAAATTTCGTGGTGCAAATGTCTATAAAATATGTTCTTGTATACGTCATCACTACTGTTCTGATACCACTCAGTTATAGTTCGTAACTTCTCCTTTCAGTGATCGTAAAGAGGTACTGTCTGGATCTTTTACATTTACAACGTCTAGTCTACATTTGTTTTTAGATTTCCAAGAACTGTAACGATTTCTACATTATTACTGGAAACTGTATGCTAATAACCAGAGTGAAATCTTTTGGAGTTCAGTAATTGGTACTTAGGTTGTTTATAGAAATTGTAAGCAAGCAAATCAATAATTGTTTCTAATGTAATGCACCTCCAGCATTGAATTGACTGTTAGTTTGGTACATTAAAAGGGTTGTTTATTAACATTTTATGAAAGTATATTGTAATATTTAAGATTGATATTCTTGAGAATTGATAGACAAATTTTGTGACTGATGTGTTTAAAATTTTTTATGGTATATTACAGTAAATGGAATTAAAAAAATAAATAAGAATTTTATGAAACACCAATCTCTTTAATTATTACTGAGAAATCAATTTGTAGAGCAATTTTCATAATTCTTAATAAATGTTCGCAAATACTATTAATGTTTTACATAACTATAATATGCTTGAATATTTTAAATCATACGTATAATGGGAGTAAATATAACGTACATATAATTCTAGTTTCAAATTACTACTTATTGTGTTCTCAAATATTTGATATTATAAAAATTAAATGGCTAGACGAGATTATGAATGAAAAAAAATTGTTTGGAAAATTTTATACTAATAGAGTTTGAAAATTAATATTTTATTGCGCTAAATATTTATAAAAAGGTATTTACGTTTGTAGTTATATATTTAAATAATCTCATTGTTTTAAGTACGAGAACGTATAATCACACATGAAATTTTTTGACTTTTTACCTAATTTACAAAAGTAATTTAAGCGTATATTTATTCCACTAATATTTGATTAAATTAATGTAGTGGAAAAATATATAATAACTTCATGGAGTTTTAAAAGTTAGAGATATGTGCTTTAAAATTTATTTCATTTGTTAGCTATTCAAACTTTTCTCATTAAGTTTTAAAATTAGTACCATTAAATTAATGGTAAAGATGCTGCTAAAGGGGCTTAAATGTTTAATTACAATAAATGCCAAGGATTTAAAGTGAAAGGTTATAAGTTATATTTTAAGTTCATGTACAACTGTGATATATCTATCATTTATTAAATTCTCCTGATAAATAGTTACAATGTTTATCCTAAGAGTGCTGATTATGTATTAATATTAAAATACAATAAAAAGTATATAATATTTATATGCTTTAATGTACTTATTACAATCTAAGTATTAGAGTGCTTAGAAGAAAATAATTAACTATAACTGAAAGCTATTTTCACTGGCTCAATATTCTGGAGTCAATATTCGTTCCAAAGTCAGTTTTACGAAATTAGTTATATTGATTATTTGTTAATATTTATTATCTTTTTCGTAATAATTCATTAGCAGATGAGATAATTGCGATGTTTTTTGTTGCAAATCGATACAATTTGGAAAGAACCTAAGGTTAATTAAATTTTTATTAGTCTGTTATTATTTGTTTCCGCAAGCAATGATAAATTCTGACATCGTTCGATGCGCTGTTTAAATGTTAACTAACATTAATGCAATTTTAATAATACAACTTCAAATGACAGATAATCTTTTTTTAGACTGTTAACATTTTGTTTTTTAATTAAGCAATACGTAGAATAATAGTACGTTTCGATGCACTCATTTCATCATGCTGAAGATTGTTAATAAATTTTTACTGTCGTAACGAAAAAGAAATGCTTTTATTGATATCGATTTGTCATTCCTTACTTTCGCTTGGGTGTGTAGAAGAATCCTTGATCTTACAAATGGGAATTTTGGTTGAAGTAAAGAACAAGGTGCAGGTTAGTGATTTAGGCGATTTAAAAAAAATGTCAGCTAATCATTGGACGCATTAACTAGAAAAAAAACTCTTATCCTGAGAAAAATCGTAATCGAACGAAAAAAAATCGTCAAATTTGACCCTATATTTCATTTTAACCATAGTTGTTTCAAAAGAATTTATACATACATTTAAATAATTTTTCAATTGTGTTAGCATTTCAAACAATCGTTATGTGAGTAAATATGTCACCAAAACTTAATAGGAGCGAATTAAATGTGAAATTACGCAATGTATGTGGTGTTTTAAAAAACGGTTTCAAAGGAATTTTAAAAAAAAAATGTTTTACAAATGTTTCTTTTTCATTTGGAAAATTTAGATTTCTTTTGGAAAAAAAAAAAAAAAAAAAAAAAAAAAAAACCACTCTTTAGAAAACCGATTAATCTATTTTATATTTTTATTTCGAGTTCAATGAAAAGTTTTAAGAAATCTAAAATAATAATTTTTGTGCCGAATGTAACTCGTAATATAAAATTCAAGTCATACCTATTTTTCCTACGTATAAAATTTAGTATTTTCAGAATGTTTGAAAAGAAATATTACCGTCTTTACTTTTTTCTCTTTATTTTTTTTGTACTTTGTTTTCATTCAAGTGTTTTATTGCTATGATACGGAAGAATATTTATCTATTTTAGTAATCCAACTCTTTATAAGTATTTGTTTTACAATGGGAATCTTTTACTTTATGATATTCTTTTACGGCGGTTTTTGACAGGAAATGGCAAAAGCTATATGTATTGGTGAAATCTTTTCTTGGCCATTTTCTTTGAATGATATGGTGTGCAGAGTTGTGATCGTTATGTTTTCCTATCAGTTCTTTTTACAAAATGTTTTCAAGGGAGAAAAATTTCTTTTTCATTCTTATTTTACAGAGTATTAATTTTTCTGCTGTTGACATGCACCATGTTTTGATTGGATAATACATTGGCATATTAATCAACGGATTTCTTGTTTCCAATATTCTTTAAAGAAATCTTCAGATAATGTCGTTTTATTGTTGTTTCATTAAAATAATTCAGAAAATTATTCACCTTCATTTTATACATGATACGAAGGGTTATTCAAAAATTTCAGCCTATTTTGAAAAGTGTTATTTTCATAAATAAATGACCCAGAATGATACGTAATACATGAATGCAAAGGGAAAAGTATGGAACTTTTTTTAACACGTGTTCGATATAACTTCCTTTTGTAACATGTATAATATCAATTCGATTGTGATTTCCTGCCAAAAACGCTGTAAAGTGTCAGAGGTAATTTATTGTTCAGCAGCAGAAATCCATTGTTTACATGAATTTTTTATCCAGTGAACATGAATTTGTAGGAAATCGTCGCGGAAATACTTTTATCTTTCAGAAACCTCAAAAGAAAGAAATTCCATGAGGCCATATCAGGTCATTTAGGTGGACAGCTGTGTAACATCAAGTCATCTGGTTCATTGCATCCGATCCAACTGCTAGGTAACTCTGTGAAAGCTACAAAATCAGCGTTCGGGAAATAGCTTCATGAAGAAAACACAAAGGTCATTTATTTTTGAAATTATGGAATTTTGAAATCGGATTAGTCATTTTGATTAACCTTGTATTATGGTTTTCCAGAGCTTCATAATGTTGGCTTAGCTTATATGTATTTAAATTATCGCTACTTTCGAATTTCCCTGAGAAATTTTTCATCACGATTCGGTGACGAAGACTGAACTGATATATCTTTTTTTGTGAGCTTCTCTTTTAACGTTGTCATTTTTGAGTTATGGTATGTCTAATCATTCCCCTCATAACCTTTCAAGAAACTAAATATCAAATTCATCTATTACTAATTTAGTCAAAGTTGACAACCATTCACATTTATATAAGCCTTTTAATTGTGTCATAAAAGCAAAATAATTAAAGCTAGTGCTTTAAGTTTCATATACAGGTAACCCCCGTATAACACAGCACTTTTATAGCAAGGATTCATTCTAACACGGTTCGAGAATTGGGAACATCCCCATATTACTTTGTGCTTTTACAACATGGATTTTCTGTATCACTCATCCATCTAATAAAGTCATCCATCTGAGAAATAAAACCGGCTACATTAATATGTTGTTGGAAAAAAGTATGGCCGGAGTTAATGAAAGTGAAAATTTGATCGAGACAGCATATAACAGAATGGATGCAGTAGTAAAAGTTGCAAAGTGTCTAGGAAGGGAAAATTTTGACGATATGACTGCTCGAGATATCCAAGAATTGCTGGTGGAATAAGAAATTGATGAAGCAGATTTAGTAGAAATGAAATCTGGGATCCATGATAGCTCAGATAATGGTTAAGACGAAGAACTTAAAAAGTTTACTCTACTAAACATAGAGAAAGATCTAGGTTTTTCCGAGCAGTTATAGTCATTTCTTAAATGAAGATCCTTCAAACGACAGTAATGTAAACTTCTTAAGTGCTTAACATCGTATAATGAAATTTATAAATAAAATCTTTTATTTAAAAGCAAGCTGTCTAAAATAACATATTTTTTACAAAAGATAGACCATGGATCTGAAGATAATGCAGATTAAATGGTCAGAGGAGGAAGGCATCTTGCCAAAAAGAAAATTCCATCGGTTAATATTGCTTAATGAGGACGAAGAAAACATCGATTAATTCATATTAATATGTATCACGTATTAAGAAAATTTTAATAAAGATATTCATATTAATTATAAAAATATAACAATATATTTTTTAAAAACATTTTTGGAGCCAAATTTCCCTTTTCATACCAGTTCTTTGTTTCGTATAACATGGATTCGCTTAACACGACAATTTTTTGGAACGTAACTCCCGTGTTATATTGGAATTACTAGAATTATATATATATATATATATATAAGAAAAGAAAGAATATATATCATGCAACATATATTTTTCTGCTTCCACAGAAATTCTTAGAACAAATATCTTATACCTCACGTTTGGTGCTGTTATTTGGCGATTGGGAGTATTTTGTCAAATTTTGTGTTAATTTTTTTTAAAAAAATTGTTTATTGGAATTGAAAAAAATATCAATTGTTCAAATCTTAATTACTGTTGTAAATATTTTATCTTAAGGGTTTCCAGAAGTAAATTATATGCCAAACTACCCTAAAAATACAAAAATCGCCAAATTTGTCGAAAAAATCGGAACTTGGCGTCCTGGCCTATAAGGCACGTGAAACAATGCCTTACTAAATTTCAGACTCTATTGTAACTGCTCTATTATTACGATGTGTTTTTTGTAAGAAAAGAATTTTTAAAGTCAATACTTGATAAATTTACATATGCGTTAAACCTTTTACTTGAGTTCACTCATTTGGTAATTATATCTAGTCGAACAATGCCTCAGCTGACGGTATTCTTTCTCTTAAGATACCTATTATAGTTTTGCAGAAAATATATTCAGTTTTATCGAAAGTATATTCAGATTAACAATGTTTCAACTGATGATATTCTTTCTCCCAAGTTATATATGAAAGTTTTATAGAAAGTATGTTCAAAGTTTTATAGAAAGTATGTTCAAAGTTTTATAGAAAGTATGTTCAAAGTTTTATAGAAAGTATGTTCAAAGTTTTATAGAAAGTATGTTCAAAGTTCTATGAAAGTATATTCAGATTATCAATGCCTCATCTGATGGTATTTTTTTCTCCCTATTTTTCTGTAACAGTTGTAGAGTTTTTTGGTTTGCATATTTTTTTTTTATTTTGACAATTTTGCAAACATTTCTCAAACAACATTTCTCAAATCCGGTGTCTATCTACATTTTCTTAAATTTCTCAGGTGGTTATAAATGTTTTAGTAAATGATACATAATTCCCCTATTTTTTTCAGATTTTCGGGAATCATTTTACGTGTGTAATATGTTTTGATGTAGCATTTTTTTTTTTACAAATATCTTTCGCGTCAGCGCGCATCGAAGATCAATTTCCACTTCTTCCCAAAAAGGAATTCCGTCTCAGCGTGGCCACAAATGTCTCTCTGTCCCCCAATCCTGTTAAAGAATCTTTTCTCAACATAAACAAAGCCACACACTGATAAATAATTTCAGTCGCAGTCCGTCTTTAGTTGTTTAATTCACTTTGGCGAGGTCCCTCTACGCCCCACCTCTTGACGTATCACTCTATCAGCTTAACAGGAATCCTTCCAACTTCTCGAGATATACCTTTCCGTCCAAACGGATTAGATGAAACCTTCGTTGTGCCCGTAATCTCTCCCTGGCTGTACGGGTTAAGCATGTCACAGGCAAACTCTCCAGACCTACTGCTACATGGCTGGGAAAAGAGAGCTTCCTAGGGTTTCTTTTTAAAGTTAAGGAGATTACTTCTTCCCTTAAAAAGTGAAACCCGAGTCCTGCAGAATAGATTTTTACCCTCTTTTTTTAGTTTTTGCGTGGAATGTTTTTATTCTTTATTCCTTCGACATCACTACCTCATCTTGAAAATCTAGATCTTTTTTTTTTTATCTTGTTTTCTTTTGTTTCTGTAAGGTTTCTCAGATATGGGCTACTGTGTAACTCAATGACGCGACTGCAGATTGTTTTGTATGTCGGATATTTTTTTTGTCGTCTTTTGTATAACTTCGTTTTGTTAGATTAGACATTTTTTTTACGTGTATTACTGTAGAAATCCGTAAAAGCGTTTAACTTTAGGATTAAAGTCGCTAAGCCCTGAGATCGCTTAAAAAAAGTTTTTGTGTGATGGTGTGGAACAATACAAATTTTTGCAGTAGACATTGAGATAATTGCGTGATTCTGAGTATTTTATGTTTATTTTAGATCTGTATTTTCAGATTTTTCAAATATTTAACGTTCCCGGCGTACATATTTTTAAACATTTCTTGTATGAATGTCATTTTCCAACATTTTTTAAATCAATTAATAATCAGAATATCTTCATTCTTAATATTTAAAACTGAATGAAAAATTTTACTGTTATATTTAAATTAAAACAATCTTATTAGGAATAATTATAGACATTTAATTACGAATCTGCAACTTTGTTCTCGTTGTTTCTTTAATGTGTACTGCTGCTTTCAAAATATTAAAATCTTAAGAGGGACAAAATTTAGTAAATAAATAATTTTTTACCTGATGTAAAATGTTCCAAAGTTAAATATGCCAATATATGTTAGTAGTATAAAATTAAAATTATCATATATTAGCCAATTTTAAAAAAGAAGTAATACATAAAAGTTAAAAAACATGCAAAAAATATGTTGTCACTTACATCTTAAATTTAAGAAATTTGCAATTATTTAAATAGTAGAGAGAATATAAATGATTAAATAACGGGTAAAAAAATGTCTACAAAATCACTAGATAATAATTTATAATCTCTGTACTCTCACTAAATGACACTGTTCCTTAATATGATGAAATAAATAGAATATAATTGATATAACAATATATGAAAATTTTAAATATCATATGTATTTTCAAAATACATGGCATTCAAGTCCAATGGAAAAGTTTTATATTCTTTCTTTGTGGAGGTGTAACATTTTCTATATATAAAAAACACTAATGTTATTTGCTTTGATCAAATTTATTTATAATTCTCTTGATGCTGAAGATCTAGATTATAATAAAATATATCTTATAACCAAGATTTATCTCATAAATTGGAACATTTTGTAATATTATTCAAGAGAGAGATAGCTAACATTCATTTATAAAGGAACGTATTTTTATTGAAATAATGCCTTCTTTAAAAAAAAAAAAAAAAAAAAAAAAAAACCCTCTTTATGCTCTGAAATCATGACTCCTTTCAGAAGGGTAACCATACCCCCTTAAACTCGCAGCCTTTTTATTGTATAAATAACGTTATGAAAAATGATTATTGATGGATTGATCAAAAACCAGTCAATTCCATAGACATCACTTTTATTTGTCATCGTATATAAGTTTCGGCATTTTCAAGCCATTATTGAACTATTTTCTCCGCTTTTAGTTTTTTTCCCCCCTTCATTCTACTTTTTTCTTCTCTTCGGAATGAAGACTTGTGGTGGGATTACGGATGACTGAGTAAAAGATGGCGTTGTCTACCGTCTGGAACGAAATTGGTCGAGAATTCGTTTTATTTTTTGCTTCGCATTTTTCTGCCCTTTTTTCCTCTATTCGAAGAGAAATGGTAATTGAATAAAATAGGGATCTGAGTCGCCAGTTCTTTCCCTTGCTGAATCGAGAAGTGGTCCAGTGGTCAAATTTTAGAAACATTGTCAAGGGAAAAAAACTTTCCCCATTTGATAAGGATATATATATATATATATATATATATATATATATATATATATATATA